>CAFUXE010000126.1:419036-474472 GCA_903364295.1 Serranus cabrilla | reverse complement strand
CACACACACACACACACGTCCTAAACTGACCTCTGGACTCGATCTCTCGTATGCACATGTCCACCACCATGGGTCGCGCTGTATTATAAGCCTTCACCAGGGTCGTGAGGTCGCAGCTGTAGACTTTGCGGATGTGTCTGAGGTCGGGCTTGCAGTCGTTGGGCACCAGAGTTGAACACTGCTTGTGGACGTTCAAACCACAATCTGCACAGAGACATACAGCAGGATTAGTCCACGAATATCTGCAGCTTAAAAACAGTCAAAAATGGAAATAGTCCGTGCACGGCAGAGCTCTTGTTTGGTATTTGTCGACCAGAATACAACGTCCTGTGGGTCATTTTATCTCTGAACTGAGGACTATTATGCAAATTCACATTCAACATCAGGCTCATTTGGATTTGGTTGGCTGGTTTCATGTGTGTTTTGGCTTGCAGAGGAGTGTTAATTCCCTCGGTCAATGTTTGCCCCCTAAATGTCACAAGACCACTGGAGAGCTTTTCTCTCTCCACCACACGGCATTGGAGTCACCTTGAGCACTGAACAGATCCAAAGTCACCTCTAGAGGGCCATTTGTTTATTAAAAAGAGTGAAACAAAGCAATGATTAAACACGAGACAGGACATTAATCTTTAAAATATATATATATATATATTTTTTAATTTGTATGAAAGTGTTTAATAGTAATTAAACAGCAGGTGAAATCCATTTGATGATTATTAAATGTGGGAATGAATTCTCTTTCTGATGTGTTTCTTTCTCTTCTATCACGGTATTTTCAGACACAGGATGCACCACACTGGGTGTTCAAATGGCATATTAGTCATGATGTCAGTTTAAGTATCCCACATTGCGTTTTGTCTCCAGTCACAGCGGACGGGGCCTGCGGCACAGCTGTTTCAGGGCAGGATTCACCTTGTCGGGAACAGAGGAGCCCGTGGAGAGCAGATGCAGAGAGAGAGACTGCAGCTCTGCTTTGTAACAGAGACGCATGGAGGGAATTAGAGGAACAGTGAAAACGCTGTGGCCTGGAGGAGGGATAGTCTGCGCTGCCGCTGTGCGCTCTATTCTTTTCCAAATCCAAGCTTGCACACAATGGCTGTGGAAGCAGCAATTGAGGCGCTGCGGGCTACACTAGACCTAGTTTCCCAGACTAAAATGGGGCAGCTCTTCAAGCTCTTAGATCTTTTGAGCCGTCTCCAAGTTCTGAAAGCTTTTTTAAGACAAATGCTGTCTGCTTTTTGATTCCAAAAAGCATTAAAAAAATAACATTTTTATCAATTTGAAGAATTACTTCTTTTTAATTTTGAATGAAAACACGTCTAAAAGATAAGAATCTATGCTTCTGGAGGACCTCAGACAATATTGAGATTAATATGGGTCCCTGGAGAAATTCACGCAGCCTGCATTTATATGCATTGATGCAGAAATGTAATTACTTTAAGAGATGATTCTCTTAAGGATATGAGACAGGCAGTATAATAGAGGACGGCCTGTCATCAGACACAAGTCTGCTGGGCTCCTGTTGGCCATGTGAGCACACTGACGGCCCCTGGTCCCAGGTGGGGCGGGTGAGGGTGAGAAATGGGCCCGAGGGACACCGGGAGCCAGGAGACAGGGGATGCTGCTTTACTGCACCGTCAGCTCTGTCTCTGTTGCTATGGCGAGGAGGCTGCAGCTCAGTTTTGGCTAAAGGGCTCCGTGAAGAGGTTTGATGGTGGCTGGCTGCTAATTTCTAATCAGCATGTTATCACCGTGTCGAGTTAAAACTGGTCCCTTTCTGACTGCAGCTGGAAACAAAACGCTCCACTTCTATTTGTTAGATGTTCAGGGGTTTTTTTTTAACCAAGTATTTAAGTTAAATAGGGGTTGAGCTGCTTGACCTAGCTCTTTGGTTGAAGCCGCTGAATTTTAATGTGTGTGGAAACAGAGCTCTTCCCCACGCTCCGAGCTCTGCTCCTCATTAAAGAGACATGCCAGCTTTGTTTTCCTTCATGGGCATGATGGGATGAGGCTGGGGGGCGTACTCTGATGAGGAAATGTGGCACAACAAGCACAAGCAGAGGCTGGCTTCCTGGCGTGCGGCCAAAAACAGTTCACACATACAAAAAGAAAAGGGGGTGGGAGAACATTTTTTGGTATGCAAATCTGAGCATCATGTGAGACTTCGCTGCCCTAGATTCTGCTCACTGTGGTCGACACTGAAGGAATGGCAACGTGAGAGTTTAGAAAGATTGGCTTTAAACATATGTGCCAATTTCTTTTTTTTATTGTTGTCAGCGTTCAAACTCAAGACGTTAATAATTAACGCCAGCGCTCCCACAGATTTGTGTGACATACTTTGTTTCATCAATAAAACATCAAAGCGCACATCAGGCTGTATTATGGCACTATTCTGGGATGTGAATCCAACAACTGCTACGGTGAAACAGGAAGCTCAGATTTGACAAGCACGGAAAAATATAACATTTTACCTCAAAATAACAACGTGTGTATGTTACATCTCTCAGCCAAAGCGTAGGCATATTCATAACAGGCTGAAGATGATTGAAGGTGAATATAATTTAAAATATGCTCACACACTGTGAGGCACTTAATGACAAAATGCATTTAAAAAAGCACAAAGACCTGAGCTTTATATCTATTATGTTGGTCTGCTGCTGTAGTGAGCCTACTGTTGCGTGTTTACTCATAATGCAGCAAATGTTTATCCATCAAAACCATGGAAGCAGAAGCACAGATAGTCTTTGTTTCTCTAATAATGACAACAAGATGTGAAAAACAACCCCAGCCCCGAGCTAAGAAAAAATGAAGTCATTATTTCCAAAAAGGATAAAGAGCTACTTTTAGATTGATAGAAAAGTATCAGTGAGCGATGACTGAGTGCTGAATCTCTTTCTTCTGCTTGTTTGAACTGATTAATCCATTCACAAACCCAGTCAGGATAAAAATAGGTCAGAAATAAGGTTTTAACACAGTGTAAAGTACATGTTACATCACAGCTATAGAGCCCTCGTTTCCCTCTATTATACAACCCCTAATCCACAAACTACTGTTGGGATTTTCGATTACAACTCAATAATCCAGCTCCAGATGCACTAAAAACCAAGTAACCCATATACAGTAATGCCCTCTTTGGACACCATGTACGTATGTATAAAAGCAGTTTATATAAGTCAGTGCTGATGCAGCTTGAGAACAACATGTACCTGCACATTTGACCCCCTGAGCCATCAGTCCCCACATGAAGCTGGCACAGTGTTCGCACCAGTGAGGCCCTCGAAAGGTGTGGACCTGCAACAGAGAGGAGGACAGTGACGGATATTAGTGATGAAGTGCAATGACAAGACAGTGGGGAGTTGAAGCCAGTGGCTCCATAGACAACACGTCCCTTTCTTTAGCTGGTGCCACCTTAACCTTTGAAGCTGCAGCCACTGTCTGCGAAAAAAAAAACGTCCACAATAACAAACCCAAGAATGGCTAGTTAGTCAGGAAGCTTATATGCAAATTTCTGGTCTTCTTTGAGAGGTAAGAAACTACAGAAAATGAACTCATTGTAAAAAACCTATACACATGACCATTACAGAGTAAATGGAGATGCAATGAGGGAAAAGATCTAAATTTCAAAAGCAATATCATCATTATAACCAAGAACTCATAGCTAATGATGCATCTGAATGTCTTCCCCCATTTTTTGAATATATTTGCACTTAAATACACTAAAAATCAACATTTATGACAGTTTATGAAGATGTTTACTGTTGTTCACTCTTAAATTAGGATTTTACGTCACAATATGATGTATTTCCATAAAGCCACGTTAGAAATAACATAAATCTCCTCCGAACACTGAAATAGTAATGAACACATGAAAACTGATCAATAAGACTGACGTGCTCTGTGCTATAAGGCAGATTTATAGACATTGCATAGGCCTACATCCCTCACAAACGTCTCATTTAATTGAGGCAGAGGAGGATTGTTGTTCAAACAGACCCTCAAACTGACAACACTGAGGCGGTGCAGCAGGGAGGCCGCGCCATCACGGCACAGTTGGATCTGACACTTCACCAGAGTGAAGGTGAAAGTTGTCAGGGTAACTTGCTATGGAAACAGTTGGATGCCACCTTGCAGGTGGAGGAAAGGGAGCACCCACACTCCACCAGGTGACAACAGCACAGCCAATCATGGAGGCCTCTGGGAGCGAGAGTGAGCCGCGACACCTCCTGTTTTCCTTGCATCAAGTCTACAGCAGAAAAACAGTTCCCTGTCATCATTAATGTTTTTCCCAGTGATGTCATCTGACATTTCTTTTTATGTTTACAGATTCATATGGCGAGAAATTCACATGTATCTAAAACATTTAGCTGTTTATATGATCATCTTCTTTGTTTGTCTGTGACAAATATTGTATCAAGTCTTTATTTTCTGTTTATAAGCCCAAAAAACATCTTAATGCAGGTGATGAATGCATTTATTTTGAGTTATTGATTTATGTAAGTCTGTGGTTTGGGAATATAGGAGTAAAACTCTAGTGTGGCAATAGTTGTTTTGATTTGTAAAGTTCATCATTGACAGAATTGTTTTAGTGTCTATATGTTGTTTATACTCTCTTTATTATTATCTCAAATTATGCATCACGCTCTGTAGCAGCTTCCAACAGCTTTGATCTACACTGCTATCCTGTGAAAGTGCAACATTCAGCAGTCCTACAGCGAACAAAGCAGCAGAAATAGATCAGTGAGCATCAGCAGTTTGAAAGCCTTGAAGGTAATATTTCACCTGCTGCTCTCCATCCCATTAACCAGCCAAACCAGGAAGCCTGAGCCAAACAAGGAAACACTCCTCCACTGTTTCCCCTCTCCATCGGTCTAATCTCTCCATCTGGTGCTCAAACTAACAGCAGTGGTCCACAGACCACCCAACAGATTTTCTTTTGATACAGGCTCACTGGACAGACCAAAACAGCTCTGTTTTTCATCCCCTCTCTCTCCCCCTCCTCCTCCTCCCATCTCTCACAAGGGAAGCATGAGAAGCAGCCCTCTGGCCACACATGATGAAATTAAAGCAACGTTTTGCAGCTGCAACAGCTGATAAGAGTTGTTTAAGTCTCACCTTAAAGTTGTGGACTTTCTCCGGTCTGGGTGTCCGCTCGCTCTCCTTCAGCGTGGCTCTGCGAACCAGTGAGGTGAGCTGTGAATAGGCGAATAGTTTAAGTGGCTGCCAGAAAGTGGCTGGAGGTTTCTGTGGCCCCATCCTCATCCCCAGAGCTGCCGCCAGAATATCCTCCTGATTGGCCTCCCGCTTGCCCTTTTGCACCAGGGACTTCTCTTCCTTGTGAACCTCGTAGGACTCTCTAGATGGCATTCTGGTGCTGCAGTCTCCCAAGCCAGATGAAGGAACAACCCCAGTGGAAAAGTCCCAAAAAAGGAGGAGAAAACAGTTTGATGCTCAGAGCAAGTCTATATTAATATTACTTGCATTGTCCCAATTAAATAGAGACATCACAGGCAAGAATGTGCAAAACTGAATTATAAAAAAAACTCTTAAAATAATTAAAAAGAATCCAAAAGGAGGGGGGAAAAAAAGGTCCTTATGAAATCCTCTCACAGCAGTGACAGTAGATGAAGTGGAGTCTCTGTGATAGCAGTGCCAGGTTTTATACAAAAGAGGTGCAGCCCTGGGTGCTCATGTGGTTCTCTGGGAACGTGTATGCAGATGAGCTGAGTGCTTGCGCTAATCCTCTCCTCCCTGTGCAGAGCTGATATTCTCCCTGGAACAGAGACAGCACACTATTGTGTATGGATGCCGTCAGGGCGGGCAGAGCGAGGGGGAGGAGTACAGGGGCGGGCCCTGTAGTAGTCACAGCAGATTAAATGGATTCCACCAGCCAATCACAGCATGGACACACCGGCTTTATAGTAGCCTCTACCCCGCCCCCACACACAGCCGTCTCCATCAGATATCCAAGCAGGGGACCCTGGCTAGGACGAAATGAGAGTGGGATGATAATGAGCAATGAATGAGTCATGCATCAAGAGTGGGCTGCCGCTGCCTGCACAACTTGCGACAGCAGTGGGCCGTTGGAGAGGAGCTATTTTCAAAATCGGGTTGCCACAGAAACTAGTCATGACTGAGACCACGCCGAGCACAAAAGCACCGAGCAAAATATGACATCACCGATATGAGTGCATGCTTTGATAGAAAGTGCAGCTCGAGCTCTCAGTCCAATAAAAGAAGCTTTTGGACTGAAAAAGAAGAATAAACAGATATATAAAGCAACTGTTCTGTGAAAGCATTGTTTGTCCACCACTTTGAGACATATTTAAAAACAGATTAAAATCACACGCCAGAGCTCTGCTTGAGAAGAGTTGATTTTGTATTTATTAAAGCTCGACCAATGTGAGATTTCTGAGACCAATCAGTACCAATTTAAGTGAAAAATGCCCTGATGTAGTGAATTTAGCTGATATGAAAAAATACCTTTTCTGTGTTTATTGTGCACTGATTTTGCATCAATATAACTATGCAAAGAAACTCAGAAGGAATCTTTAACATTAAAACACAATGTATTGCATTGCCCACCAGTTCTAGAAATGAAAACTTAATAAAAATAAATACCTAAATAAACATCAGTACTGTATGCTCAGTGAGTCAAATGCTGCCCATTTAAATAAAAAAATAAATAATAGAAAGCTATATGACATCATTCATCCATGGTTTTCTGAATTATATGTTATATAAATGTTGTAAAAAGGTTTGCATATTGGCACATATACGTTAACACATGTCTCAGATATGCCAATAACAGCTGATAATATTGTTTTCATGCTTTTTTAAAGCTGCCTTTCTTATGTCTATGAAGTATCATGTGGAGAAACACTGAACTGCCTTTGATTGTGAATCTGTCCATAAATACACTTGCTTTTCCCTACAAATATACAAGGTAAACACCAGATAGTTTGAATTGTTTAAAACGCTGTCTAGTTTAATAATTTGTATCATGAATCAATATTCACTCTTACCAGCAGCTTCTTACATTATGATAAAATATACAATAAAGAATTTAACAACATGTGTGTGAAAGCTGGGAGCCTTCCCTTTCTTTCTTTGCAGTCTTTGTCTGACTGTTCATTTCCTTGAGGTTTACAATGCCTTCTGTTGTGTGCATGCAAATTAAGTATTAAATATAGCATCATGATGTGGGAAGACGGATCCGCAACCTGCTTTTGTAATTCACACTGCAAGTCAAATGTGATTATGCTCCCACGTCTCGGAGTCGGCTGTTAGAGTGCAGCGTCCTCACCTTTCCACAGAGGACAGCTGGAGAGGAAGTGACTGTACAGACTCTCCTTCAGAAATCAATGAGTGTGAGCCGCTCTGGCTCTGGCTGCCCCCACCTCCGCAGAGAGGTATCAAAACGAGAGTTGGAACAGCGGAGGGGAGCAAAAAAGGGGGCTTTGAAGATCAGTGTACTTATGTAGAATGGGATCCCAGACTGTGGTGTGTGTGACTGTGTACGCATCACAACATGAAAGACGTAAAACAGAGAGCTTCCAGCGCAGCTCTCCCCTCTCATGCTCGGGGAAAAGTCTCTGCTCGGGAGGGTACCTGAGAGTGGTGCAGATAAAAGACGGTAAGAGCCTTTTATATGCACCCGTTCAGCCTCTCAGACCCTGAGCACTTTAGAGGGGTTTGCAGCGTAATTGCATTGCCTGCTGTTAAGTGCAGAACAAGAGCCTGACTCCCAGGATGTGGTTTACTTTGAACGCAGCTCTAATTGACACTGATTGATTTGCTTGTTTCCCAAACATGTCCAGAGATGAGGCTCTGGAGGACGGATGTATACAGTACAGTATCTTTTACATCTCTGTGAAGTCCATCTGTGTCCAGGCAGACATGTGAGCCTCTGGAAATGTGTTTGGATCAGGGGTGAAGTTTTCAGACCCTTTACTTTAGTAAAAGTAATAATACCAAACTGTAAACATGAATGTAAAACTATTAAAAGTAAAAGCTGTGCAGTAACATGTCCCCTGTGACTGTTTTACTACCATATATCATATCATTAGATTATTATTACCCATGCATTACATAAAAGCAGGATTTCCTGTCATTTTGAATCTAATAAGTTTATTATGGGTTAATAGATCGGGTTATTTTCTCTTTCAACTGACTGATTGCTTTGCTTGTAAAAAATACTGAAAATACAGAGAAACATCAAAGTTATGCAGAAAGCGATACCTTCACAATGTTTGTTTTGTCTAACCAATAGTCAATACACCTCTAAATTATTAAAAATGCATTGAAAAATTATAAAATAATGACAAGGAAAAGCAAGACACTTGTGAAGGTGGAATCAATAAATCTTTTTAGCCTGAAAAATGACTGAAACAATTAACTGTAAACTGATTTACTGATACCTAAACTCGTAACCTCTTTATGTTTTGTGTGTGAAAATCTTAATTTTGCAAACAACTAGTAACTAAAGCCGTCACATAACTACACGGGAGCAAAACTACAATATCCAACTTTAAGAAGTTGTGGAGTAGAAGTATAAAGTTACATAAAGTGGACAAACTCAAGAAATACACTTGAGAGCATTGTAACAGTCCGCTGGGTTGGATTCAGCCACTTTTAGAGTTTAAACAATGATTCAGTCTTTCTATTAAACAATTTGAGTCAGATTTAACCCAGAAACCAGGACAACCTCAAAATGTTCTTTGTGTAAACTTTATTTCCTCACTCCCTCCCACTCTCTTGTAAGCCCTTAAGCTGTTGAAATGACTATTTCTGTGGGTTAGGAAGGTTGCTACATAAAGAAATGTTCTTCTAATGCACTGCTGACCCAGCACCGACATAAAGAGCCATTAAGAGGACGGCGATGTTCGCTCTCATGATCTGTGAACTCTCAGGGCCGTGATTCCTATCTCTCACATAACACACTTTAAGACGCATGAACACAATCTGTCACAATCTAAATCTACACGTCATATTTACAGCCAAAGCAAATGCTGAATAAAGAGTGGCACTTTTAGTGATATACAACGCGGAAAGTCTTTGAATTAATGTAAAAAGGCGGCTAATCCATCAACTTCATCCTCGAATAAAGCTGCAAATCATGAAGTTATGTAATGTTATATAACTGGAAATGACATCATGATGACGAGAGTGAGAGCCAAGACGTTACAACAGAGTCAAAGAATAAAGAGGACGGATGTCAGATGAGGATGCCTGCAAACACTGGAAGCTTTCAGCGCAGCTACGGGGCAGAACATTTGTAAAATGAGCACGAGAAATGTGACCCTTGTCACGCATTGCAGGTCTTAACATTTTGTTCCCAGTTAAAATTTAGCAAATAACTGAACACATTGGTTTAACAAACACTGGACTTGGGAGGGAAGAGGACACTAAAACAAAGAAAGAAAGCTGCAAATTTGCAGCCACCAGCACCGTGAAATACCACATATGCATAGCATTCAGCTCCAACGGGCGCTTTTTTTTGCTGGGCTTGCAGGAAACCTGGAACAAATTACACCATATTTTACCGGGACAAATAGATTACCTGGATGTGGCTGCAACAGTCTGTGTTTTGACAGTGATGTATGGGAGGCTGCTATCACGCTTTGCTATTCACACAGCAAGGTCAGAACATACGTAGGACACGCTTTATACAATGCACAGGCACAATGCAGTGTGAGCTCACAGCCACAGCCGCATTTTAACCTGGGGACGATTTTACTCTTGAGAGGTAAAAACCTGTTTGAAATTAAGAGGTGTTACAACTCTGAGTTCATGATTAAAATCATAAAAATAAAAAAATCTTTCAGCATCGAAGGCTGTGTGATTGTTCATCGACTCAGTCTTGATTCAAAAATATTATACGTTTTATGCCCTGATAGAATAAATATGATAACAATATTATACAATGAAAACAATTATAATTATAATGCAGATTAGTAGATGAAATCAATTTATCAATTAACATTGTATGAGTGTTAATCGACTAAATAAAAATACACAAAAATGTAATAAATTGTAAAACAAAAAACAAATAGGTGAATGGCCAATCCTGCTTTTGATATCAATAACTGAAAGTGAAAGCTTCGATTTTATTAAATATACACAAATATATTGCAATAGTTAGATCTGAGCCAATTTAAATAAAGGAATAATTTGCTTACTGAACAAGTGTTGATAGATACATGCATTATATTAGTTAGTTATAAACAGGTGCATATAATTTTATATACATATATCATATAATTTTACATTTTCACAGTCTTGATTTTGCAAGACTTCTTCTTTTTCCTTTTCTCTCAAGACCAAACGCAAAATTCTTCCATGTAAAATTGCACCTGCCAATCAACGTGATTCAGATTCAGACTTGAAACAGCAACAGTGTAGAGTGAAAATGTCACAAACACTGTGCTGAATATAACTCTGACTCAGTGCTTCACTGACGCGCAAGCAAATCAGGGTTAACATTACTGCTGTCATGCTGCACACTCACAACGAGCTGCACAACCTTCACAGAAATCCTTTAAAAAAAACCTTCATTGTGAAACAGTGGCGGTCCCACGACCAAAACTAACTCCAGGCAGTCATGTACAAATGCTGCCATTAATCCCTTCTTGAGAAACAATCTGGGTCCCACAAAGGCGTCTACTTTGGGAATCACCTAGTTTTATAAAGAACGACTGTATTATATGGAATGACAAATGGCAGTGAGGAATAATTAAAAGGCTTGAGTGGCCCTTTATCTCTGTGTGGCTCTGCAGAGAGCCGTTTCCCCCAACAACAATCTGAATACCGGCGCTTAGAGCGTGATGAATGGCTCATTGTGCCTCTGCTATTTTGGCAACAGGGTGATGATAACAGGATAGGATGATTACTTAATGCCTCCGAATTTTGGTCCGTCTTTGTGGGTTTTAACAGAATAGCAAAGGAATGCCAAATCTGTGGCACAGAGAGAGATTAGGTTTATTTGTTTTTTTCCAGTAGCAAAGCTATTAAATGAGTGGTTCAACATTTTCATTTTGTTTTTCTTTAATTTCGTTTCATGGGAGTTTTCTTTCCACCACTGCCTGGCTCCAGTTCATTTCTGAAGATAAAAACATTGGTATCCATATTTTCATTAAATACTGTCAATACATACCCATTTCAGTGAAACCCCCACTGGAGAAAGGCGGAAAAAGAGAGAGAAAAAAATAAGGAGAGTGAGAATATTAATGGTTTATAAATGCTTGAAAAGCTCCCCATGTGAGCGTCTAGTGTGGAATATCTGAGTGCAGAACATCAAACACTGGTTTCATAACCATGGATGGACAGAGCTGTTATATCAGCTGTATATTTTTTCACTCTTATGTAACTGTACCTTACTCCTCCACATCCCAGGAGAGAATGAGACGAGAAGACCCCGTCGCTTGGAGGCTTCGTGATCAGCTCTTACACAATCACTTTCATTCCTGTCAATAACAGACTCCAGGTCAGAGGTCTTCTCTGTTCTCACCAGAGGAACGAGAGAAAAAGGGATTTTATTTAAAGGGGATATATACCGCAAATTTCCAGATTCGTACTTGTATTTTGGGTTTCTATTAGAACATGTTTACATGCTTTAATGTTAATAAAAAACCTCTTCTTTTAACATATATCTGTGTGAAGATACCTGTTTTCACCTTGTGGCTGAGATGCTCTATTTTAGCTCCTGTCTCTTTAAGATGCTGTCCGGAAAAAGCCCAGTCTGATATTTCTGGCATATGAAAAAAATATGACACACCTTTACAAAGGTAGTTTTTAGGTCACAAGTCAGCCTGGATTGTTTTATTTTACACTTTGTGGGTTTGCAAACAAATGTATTTGCACAAGCACTGAAAAGATTACATTTTCACAACATGTCCCCCTTTAAACATCCAGACTAACAGCTGGCTCTGCAACAGGGATTGGATTTAATCTGAACTATTATTTCAGTCTCATTACATCATGTCTTGCAGTCACATCCTGTTAGTTACAATATGCTTATTGTTGAATGCACACAGAAGACACTGAACCGTTCAAAAAAGAACCTGCCACCAGATTGAAAGATTTCAACATGTATTAATATTAAAAAGTCTCCATAAAGACATAAGTTTCTGGGTTTAGTGTGGAAGAAGTGCCCCGTTTATATTTATACTTTTCTATTCTTTTATACCAAAGTCTTGTAGAGTGGTCCCGTGTTTTGTGCTACATATTTGTACCTTGTTTTGCAGCTTGTGTGTTGTCTGAATGTTGCTTCTCTCCCACTGAATGTTGCATCATTCATTCTTTTTGTTTTGCACCGGGGATCGGGAGAAACACGTTGTTCCTGTGTGTACTGCATGGCACCGTATACAGATAGATGACAATAAAGTCTCTCTTACCTGATCTCACGAGCATGATTCCCTCACCAGCTCGAACAGTCATTTGTGTTCACTCAAACAGCATCCTGCAGGACACAGAAAGAATGGAAGAAAAGTGTTTTAGTACAAAAATGAACTGCTCATGCAGCTTTGGTTTCCAGTGTGTGGGGACAGGTGGCACAGAGTCACATTTTGGCAGCAGGGCTCGACTTTCTGATCAGTAATCTGCTCGCTGTCTGCTCTGGCTGAAGAGGACACAAACCTGTGGAGTGCCGACCATATTGTATCTTATTATGTTTCACTTGCTGTGGAGGAACAGCATCTGTTTAGAGTGCCAGGTTCCCATGAGAACAATGTTTCTGAGCCGGTGGACTTCTTCTTTACACTGCTGCTTATCTTAGCAGCTGAAATTAGCTGACTGGTCCCATGAGGAGGCAATGTTAATAGATATTTTAGAGGTGCTGATGTATGAATAATTTGATTAGTGCGCTTTATACTACGCTGCACTGCAAACTTACTGCATCCTGAGCTACAGAGTGAACAGTAAAGAAAATCCATCGTACATTTTAAACACCACCAGGAGCAAAGAAGTCATCATTGAGAGTGAGCACAATGAGACCTTATAATGTCATTTCATGAGCTCTACTCTGTCAGTGCAGAGCTCTCCAAAACTGTGGCGAGGCAGCCTGCAGCCGAAATCATCCCCGAAAATATTCTGGGCTCAGCTCATGAAAATGCCTGACAGTTTTAGAAACGGCAGCGCGAACACTTCTGCAGTGAATGACAGAGAAAGTTAAAGAAGGAGGCAGACAGTTGGGTAAAAATAACTCCTATTCTAATGACTCACTCCGTCTGCCTAAAGGGCCAACATTTGGTAGTTTGTCCAACATAAACAGTGGCTGTGGTCAGCTTGAATTTATTACTGTAAGTGAAGAGTGGAGAAGGGTTAGAGTCAATAAAAACTTCTGCAAAATATTTTATTCTTAATAATACATCAGCTGATTCGGCTGAAAAGGTTCCAGAACTTGAATCCCAAAATGTATAAAACTGCTTTTAAACTGGCAATATTGAAAGGTTTGACATTAGTCAATGAGTTAATTGGTTGAGACTGAAAACTGTGTGTTGTTTCTGCTTGTGTTGAAGCTTAGAATTTCTTCCTTTGTCAGATTAAATCAGGATATTGTAACAAAGTCGTAGAATACAAGAGAACTCTAAGCTTGAAAATGTCCAACCTCCTACTAATCAAACTATAATGGAATAGAGTAAATGTTCCTATATTTACACAAAGAATCAGTTTACTGCTGTCACACAACTATAGCTGCACCCGTGGAGATGCACATTATAAATAAACTACAGATTGTATAAAATCCTCCCACTGTATAAAAGTGAAGCTAAAATATCCAGGATATGGCCGCTGCCATCTTGCACCAGTGATGTCATTTGGAGCCAGGGTCTGCCCAGTAGCTGAGCCGCCTAAAACACCTGTCTGACCCGATCAGAGCACAATGTGAGCTGTCAGTCACGACGTTAAACCCAGAGACTGATGGGAGAGTCATTAGTTAAACAGATGTTTCGTCATGAACCAAATACAATTTTTGACCTGATTATGCTGGATAAAAGTCAGGGGATCACCTGATTTAATGAGCGTGACATGAATGTCTGTATAAAATTTGATGGCAATCAAAAATCCAATCCAATATTCCACTCTGCTCCTAAAAAGTTAATCTGCTTTTTGGCATCAGAGGAAAAAGTCAAAAGATCCTAATCCATCAGGATAAATCATCTAAGGTCCACAAATATGTGTCCTGTCAGAAACCCTGCAGGAGCTTCACTGTACTATCGATTGTTTCCTGCTGAACTTTGAACACTTTCATCCTTGGTGTTGAAATGCAGACAGCTACATGGTGTTATGTTCACACATCAGATTGAGCTCATGATAGTCACTTTTCTTTCATATAATCAGCATTAAAATGAAGCTTGAATGTGTGATTCTTTTTGTCAGTTTCTTGTTTTCACACTTTAAAAAAAGTGCAGACTGGAAAGGTTGTGAAAATCTTTTAATTAAAGGATTTTTATAGCGAACCCCTTTGGAGTGAGCATGTGTCTTTTCACATTCAGAGACTTCCTGAGTTTGTGCACTGGATGATTATGACTCATAAAGAAAGAAAAACAGATTGGTCAAGTACCTGAATTTGAATTCAGATTCCAATAAAAAGTAATTACTATTAGTTTATTACAGCTTGGATGTTATCTTTGCAGTTTTGTCGTAGATCTCTCTTGTGTCTTGTTCCTCCCTCACCCCTTCAGAACAAAGAGCAGCTGAACCTCCCTCCTTTAAATCAAGATGGTGGAAAAGATCACAGAAACTGGGATTTATACACCTCGTATTGTGCCTCACTTTAGTGTATCATCACATATCAGGCACTGAATTCATCTGCAGAGGCTCAAGTTCAAAATGAGACCAAACCTCTCTATGGATGATGTCAGTTGTTGAGTCATGACCAAGGCCAAAATATGGCCTGCAGCAGACGGCTTATTTTTAGCCAATGCCTTTTGCTACATCATTTGTGAACAAATAGTGAACAACCACAAAGGTTTTTTAGCAGACGGTCATAAAAATGTGCACAAAATCTATTACACTGATGGGTCCAAATGCTTAATTAGCTGCGAACATACAAGCACATAATCTCCTAATAACCCAAATTTGACCTCCTGTACTTGCAGTAGTTTTGTGCACACAGTTTTTTCTGCAATGACGGATTATTACTGACATGATAAGTGCGTTCAATTTTAATTTCAATCTGGCTGACCAGTTGGCTTGTTTTAGACTTTTTATTGCTGCTTTATTGTGGGACATTTTAAAAATATTGCTGTTGTAGCTTTGAGAATAGATTGTTTTCATAAGTTAATAGAAAAATGGCCAAACATATGAAAGTAAGACCCACTTTACCGTCCTGTGTTAATAAAACATATCGTTAGCAGTGGTACCAGAGTCAAAGAGTATTGCTGTATAATGGCAGCTGGTATAGGCAAAGTGATTGACATTGATTGTTGCATAAACAACAAACCAGCAGTTAGGGATGAATGTATATGTATTTCTATCTGTCCAATCCAAGGCATTTGGCTTGAGGCAGTTTTCAAATCAGCAGCCCATGAATATCAAATCATTCAAAATTACCCAGAGCAGAGCGACTGGTGGACATCTGGTCAACCGGTGTCTGTGCATGATATTCTCCCCATGCAGGCTGCTTGTTAGCATATCAAAGACAGAAATGTATTCGTCAGACAGAGAGGGAGGGAAAAAAACTGAAATAATCACTGGAGCTCTAAAAATATGGTTTCGTCTGGGTGTTTAAGGCCACACAAAAACACCTTCACTTTACGTAATACCCACAATAAGACGTTACACAAGCGGAGGGCTAACGAACGTAATCTGCCAAGAGTTTCAAACAGAGTTGCTCTTTGTTCAGAGGTTGAAGCACTATTATCCAACCTTGTTTATGGGTCTCCTGCACTATGAGAATAGGCTGCATAACACTCAGTGCAGAAGAAAGGGAAAGTTTGCAGCAGAGGTAATTCAGCTGAAGAGATCGCCCTGAACCATTCTCCGCTCTCTGAATTTATTCCAAAGCGATGTGAACTTGTCAGCTTCTACGTAATCTCTTCCTGCGCCGTTAAGCAAGGACAATCTCGCTCATTGTCGGCACGCCGCCTCGCTTGCCTCTGGCTGGTTGTCTGTTTTCAGAGTGCAGCATTTTCCTCCAGAGAGTCGGAGCTAATATACCATCCTTTGTATGCATCGGATGAGTAAACAACTTGCGCTCAAACTCATGATGGATCAGTGTTAAAGTTCAACATACAGTAAACAAGCAAAGATCTTACTTAACTGCTACTATCTATACATGAAAAACTCAATACCTCTTTCATAAGGACAAACGGATTCCCTGCTATCATCGTTACATCATTTCCAAGAATAAACTTTATGCTTCAAGAGCAGACCTGACCCCTTTTGACTTTCCACGAAATACACTGTACTTCACTATAACAACAACAGGAACATAAACGCACTTTTCCATCATGTGAACTGTGATATTAATGGCTCCCCTCGCTTTGGTGGGGAGCCACCGACTTGGAGGCAGTGATGTGGAATCCATTTTTCATTTTGATTATCGGGGCTTTCTCTTTGTGATTGTTCGGGCGAGGCTCTCCTCATGATGAACAGAACAGACCGACATTGATCGCACTATGATTGTTTACCAGCCAGCCAGTATGAAAGCTCAGCAGCTGAATTGATTATGAATGGATCGAATGAAGAATGCAGAAAATAATTGTTATGCATATAAAATGAAGACACAGCATTTACCTTTATTTAATCATGTTCCTGCTGTGTGTGTACTGTTCAGACCCCACTCTGTGGTATACACGTCCATACAAGGCACGGCTTATGAATGATTGTGGAGAAAGTCACCTTAATTCCCCCATTATTGCTTTCCTGACCAGGGAAAAGAGGAGAACTGCAATTTTAGCTGTGACACACAGTAGAAGGGCTTTAGGTTTGTTTGCACAGAGACATAAATGTAATAAAAGGGTGAAAATATCACCACATGTCTGGACTGATCAATATCTGTCATGGCTGACAGGGAGCACAGCTGCATGTTTACACAAGAAGTGTGTCAGGATTTCAGGAACATTGGCTAACTGCGACGTGACACTATACTATAAATGGAAACATTGTTCACAGCATTGCAAGTTTTTTTTTGTTCTTAGATTTGCTAACTATAAAAAATGGCAGTTCAAATCTATCAATTTCATGTGTATTGCTTGCAGTGTGTTATTTCCAGTTACTTTGAGTAGATAATCCACAATATTGTTGTTTTATTTTCTTTATAGAAATTGTGTGAGGCAGGTCTTTAACATGATCATTTGAACAACTAAAGATATTCTTTGTTGCTTATACCAGATTAAAGGTAGCCCAAATAGTATCAAATTTTCTCACATGCCTCTAATGGTGCAATATAAAAGATAGAAAAGATAGAAAAATTTTCATTTTTGACCTTCATGGACACAATCACAATCCACTGCCCATTTATCTGGGACTTTCTATTGTATCAAACAGTCTTGCTCAGAAAATGGAGTTGTCCAATTTTCGTGGATTTTCAGATGTTCAGGAACCATTTCTTTATATAATAACCATAGACTGATAAAAACACACTTCTTGTTCATATTGGATGAGGAGTTGTTTATTCAGGACAGTTTCCAATGGGCCAATTCTAAACAAATGGGTCCTTTGAAAACTGCTCTATGGATTATAAAGTAGCCAGCGGGGAGACTGCCGTTGCATTTTAATTATAGTTTTTGCCACACGCACAAAATTCCTTTCAGCTGCATTGTGCATAACCTGGACAAACAGAAACTCTTTGCATGGCCAGAAATTACTGGAGCAGAAGTAGGGTAATGTGTTTTATTGTAATTTGGGTGAACTAACACTTGAAAGTGCCAAATGCTCTGACATACTAAGCATGTGTATATTCATGGAAGGATTTGTACTCAATATCACAAGCATAGATTAAATAAAGTTTTATATCTCCGTGCACGTAAACAGAGATAAAGACGCTCGCATCAGTGCGAGGTTAAAATAAAGGATCTTTTAGAAATCAATCAGAGATGATATCTGACTTCAAAGCAATTTGAAATTTCCTGAAAGCCTGTCTTAAAGCACAAACAGTAATTAGCCATCACTTCATGTAATGGGGGAATGTTAAAACAGTGATTAGCTCGTCTTTGTTGTCTTGATTAATTCATTCGCTGGCGTGAAAGCAAGCAGCTGCAAGTCTGCTAATCAGTGGCAACAATCATCACAACACGGCAATCTTCACCAGTGCCTGCTGTACCGGGAATATTACAGAGGACGACACTATCGATCATGATTTCAGGACCATTTCTAAAGGGTTAATTAATTACAGAAAACTGTCATTCAGTGTATTTTCTCATATGCCAGTAAAAGGGATCATGTCTTTGTGACGTTCAAATTTTAATCCTGTGCTTTGTGCCGAAAACTGTATTGTAAAACACTCCACGTTCCACATAGATGGCCACTAAATCAAATATTCAAATATTCACGTCCAAATCAACAGTAAAACTTTACGCGAAAGAAGGGAATGCAGATGACTCATACTGTATTTAATGAACCGATTTGTTTTGCAGTTTGGAATCAAACTGTGCACGCCTACTTCTTTAAAATCACTTGAAACAGTTTAAAGGATCAGATGAGAGATTTCTTTGTTGCGCTTTAAAGAGATGTCATCTTTTCATGTCATTTAAAACAAAGGGCCCATTCGTGTCACAGGTTTGAAACAATCTGACGCTCTTACATGTGGGTTTCTGAGACTGCCAGAAGATAAAAAGACATTTTAAACTATTATTTATAAAATGTGGCATCTTGAAGGTTACTTTGCATGCAAAGCGTTATTTTTAAACAGATGTAAATGGTGCATGATCCCCGGTTTATGTCTGTAGATAACAAGGTCTTTTCCCTCTGTGTGCTGGCAGGTCTAATTAACAAAGCCGATATAATAGACACAGTTGTTCTCATCAGCATGACAATATTGAGATGATGGATCAATATAGTCAAATCTCCATATTACCTGTGTCCAAAATAATAAATGAGACCCATCAAGATTAATTTAGGACCATAAATATTCACTAAAAAAGAATCAGAAAAAACATCATGTTCTCTTTTTTTCCATCCCTTTTTGACGTATCATTGCAGAAAAACCACAGGTGCTGTTAATAACACTAAAAGTCACTTTCACCCTGTTATTGTGTATGCTCATAAAGTGGCAAAACTATTATTAATGATATTAGTAACATCTTATTATTGCGTCAAAATCTCTGCTGTGAAAAAAATCCTTTACTGACAATGGATGTCTGTTCTGAGTGTATGATGTTTGCACTATAAATTGCCAGCAACAAAAACAAAAAGAGTCCATAGCATGTACCTACACCACTTCCTGCTTCCTGCTAACTGTCCCACAGTGCAATGTGTTGCATATCAGAGATGTGATAATTACTGTTGTTCAGCTCTACACCTGTCCGTGATGACGGTCTGAAATCTTAATTTACCGCTCCCTACAGAGTAAACTATCAAGTGTGTGTGTCGGGAGGAGTAGTGAGAGAATGACAAGGGCAGTGTTTTTATGCGATGAGGAGTGGTGCATGTTGACAGACTTTCTGTACGTAATAATTAGTAAATTCATCATCTTAAAGGATCGTTTTCATTATTGTCAGTAGGCAATATGAGGGGATGTCATTCCCTGTGTTAGCAAAATGACCAAAGTGCAAAGAACCCTTTCTGAGGCACCTAATATCATCACTAATACTTTTTAAAAGAGGCTCAGTCATTTCCCAAAGTTTTTTAGAAAAGGTTACTAAAACAAGAGTAAATAGTGGATTTTTGGGAGACTATTTTTAGAAGCGGATTAATGCACATTTGGTGTTTGTACTTACAGCAGCATGGTGCATGTGGGATTAACATGTAAATATACTAAGGAGCGAGAGCTGCAAACTATTTTCCAGTGAAAGCAGCAGTTGATGTCAGGTGATGTCATATGCTCATTTTCATATCGCTGACGCCACCGAGCATTATTTGCATAGAGTCTAGTGGTTGTGTTGGATGACTGACTTTGCACACAAGAGGAGAGAAGGAAACCGTGGGCTTTTGGTAGAAAAGCTGTGTCGCAGCATGCACAGGATTGAATTTCAGTAGCAGGTTATTTTCCTCCTTTTGGCCCCGAATCCTCTAGAAAATCTAGAAATATGTTACTAGTCGCTTTTATGAAATAAAGTCACTAAGAGGGGCTGAAAGAAAAAATCGCTAAATTTAGCAAAGGTTGCCAAGTTGAGGACCCATGAAATAATTTTGTGCCTAATAGTTTTTTGGACAACAATGGAGCTCTACTGCACAGTGAAGTGAGCTATATTAGACCCCGGCTATGCAGAATACTTTGCAGGCTTTTAAATAACTGATTATGTAAACAGTGGATGCGTAATGTTTACCAACAGAGGACAATATATCTCCTGAAATCACGCCTGTCTCTTTGACAGCTCCTGCTTGGATTCACATGTGTCAACAGCCGGCACAGCAGAGCTGAAGAGTTTATGTTGTCTCTGTCGGCCTGTCAGGCAGACACGATCCCCGCTTCACCTCGCTATAATACACTTTATGAGCACGAGGCACACAAGACAGACTTTAATACTGCCAATAAAAGCGGTGACCTCACAGTCCCCGGTGTCATCTGATAAACCACAGTAATCCCGCTCCCCTTCATGTGTGATGAGAAGTGCCCTCATTACCTCGGCGCTGCTCTTAAACATTTGATAGTTAAATCGTGGGTTAGCAGCCTCTTCTGTAATCCCATTAACTTCATCAAGCTCAGACACGACTTAAACGTTGGAGAAAATGGGAGCGAGACCGTGAGGAGCTGGCTGAGACAGAACAAATTGTGTGCATCTTGAACACATTTTCAAAGTCCACATAAGGATTCTTGAAATCCACATCAGGGCGAGGCTGTTTTTAAACCCATTTAGCAGATTTATGGAAATCCCATTAAAGGGTGACTGACTTGAGTTAGTGCTGAAGAAATTGGAAGATACAGCTGTTGTGACAAAAATGGACTCTGCTCATTTTTTATGGCTCATGATGAATATAAAAATGCAGCAGCACAATCACAGACAGTGCAGAGACTGTGCAGATATATGCCCGACTCATTATGGTTATTGATGAAAAGAAAAAGATTTATTAACTCCATAAAACACAACTTGGTGGAAAATAAAACAGCAGAGAGTGTCTTGATTGATATAATTCAGAGTGACAGCAGAAAATGGGTGCTTTGCATACTACTGTAATTCTCTGACTCACGTGTGAAATCCTCACCTACAGTTTATCCTACAAGGTCATTTCAGTGGAGCTGAACTCCTCAAGCATGACAGTGAGACAACAACCTTGTATATTTATGCTGCATTTCCACAGCACCGTGCACCACGGCTCTACTCAACTCTACTCAACTTCACTTTTTACGTTTTCCTTTTGCAATAATTCCGGATAGTTCCTGTTGCTTTTTTGGTACCACCTTGATCTAGGCGATTTCAAAATATGTTAGAAAAATTAAGTGCAGACGATCTTCTGGCCAATGAAAAGATGCAGCAAGTGTCGTGCTGATTTCGTGAAGGAGGCACTTTGTTGATTTTTATCAAGGATGGTGGTTCATTTGCTTTACCTGCAACTAGCAAACTGCCCCATTAACAACTATTTAAAAAAAATGTTTTGGCCATTTTTCAGCTTTTTATTAATAGTAGTAGTAAACAGAGTGAAAGGGGGAGACAGATGGGAAGACATCTGGGAAAGGCCTCCGAGTCGGACTCGATCCCGGGCCGCCTGCTCAAGAGGACAACGCCTCAGTGGGGTGCACCACTGCACCCCAAACAACTCTTTTTTTTAACACCAACTCATCGATACATACAAGAACCAAGATGAACATCACAGAAGGGTGGGACTCTGAGAAAAAAGTCTGCCTGCTACTTCAGCACCAAGGACAGCACCATGGATTAATCGATACTATCACGATCGATATATTTCAGCCATGGTTGGGCCATAGATTCTAACTTGCACAAACCTCAGATCAGATACAGGATCAATGACTCAGGCAATTTAGTATTCAACTAAACAACCTCTCCGCCCCGCACTCAGGAGGCTACTATGGGATGGTGGGTGGGGGTGTGGTTGGGGTAGTAGGTTAACTAGGCTCATGCTTTTTGGTCATTTTGCTAACACAGGGGAAGGCATCCTCCCTCAAATCACCTACCAATGTCACGGCACTTTCACACAGTACTGTGCAGTGGAAACACAGCATTAGAAACAGTGGAGTCAAGCATCATTTAGAAGCCAATGACTTTCTTCCACATATATGCAATAAATCAGTATTTGTATTGGAACAGGCAGCAGTGTGGGATATTATATTTAACCTTGAGTGTTGTATGATAATGAATGAACAAATGAACGGCAGCAGCAGCAGCAGCAGGCAGAGGGTTATTTGCAGATGTTTTTAAAGCGGCTTACTCTGTGCAGCACATCAAATTAGAAAGTAAAACCTTCCACCTCTCCACATGATGCCCAAACCATTAGTGGGTCAGGATTTATGAAATACTTCCTAATGTAGTACATATGGTGGGTTTGTTAGGTTGTTAGTAGCGCTAAGAGAAGATCATAATCTCTACTGAAAGAGTTCTGAATTTAAGATAAACTTGTTAATCAGATGCAGGGAAATTAAAGCAGAACAAAAGCAGAAGTACAAGAACAGCACAGGCTAGATGGGCAATGTTGCCATCCACTGTATTCAAAACACCACAGACACAGAAAACTGCACTGAAACAGACATTAAGGTTTGAATTTGAGGATTTTAAAGAGCTTTTTAAGATGTTGACAGAGAACGTTTTATATCCTTTCCATAGCAAAACAAACGCACATAACTTCTATAACTTCTATAACTTTGTGCTGTTGGCTGTGGTTCACACTATTACCTATTTACAAAACTGTGAGCTCTTGTGTGTTACTTGACTGAACAAAGACGATTTTTTGCCGTTATTACACATGTATCAGTAGAATCAAAGTGTGTGTCCAGTAATGCAGTAGGTTCATATTTGAGCTTTGTTAATAAGTTATAGTGCAGTAGTTATTTTGGTCCAATATATAAAATAAATACCACAAATTAACTACAATAAATATCTTATAATGTTAATTGAAGATTTTTTTTTCAGGTGTTGAGCTGTTTTTACTTGTTTCTGACAACAAACTGACTAAAAAACTGAAGCTCAAATGTGAGAAAATAAGGAAATCTATCATAATAACTACCGAGCAGAAGAATGTTCTCAGACCCGGCTCAATAAAACTCAGAGTACAATATGGCCCACCAAGAAATGATCGACGGCGTAATGAAGGAGCTAATGAGGGGGATCAAGATAGCTGCAGAGCCAATAAATCAACACAACTGTGCCTACAATGATACAGGAGCAATAAGTAACAGTGGTCAGGGAGCAGAGGGGGGGGAGGTGGTGTGGGGAGGGACTGACGGGGGGAGGGGGACGCTGCAATTCAATGTCAAGAGCACCCTGATGATGCTTTATGGCTTCTGAGTTTCATTTTACAAGCAGAATGTGACTTATTCTGAAAACTGATCGTAACATAATTCAGTAAAAACTTTCAGAAGAATCCACATAAATATGGTAATTATTGCAATTAATAAGAATTCCTCTCCAGAAGAAATCAATCCTCACATCCCCGCTGACAATCAATAGGACTTTGCACTGATCAGCAGTTAGTGAAGAAGATTCCCTCGTGTAAGCATGTCGAAGCAAAAGGTCAGCCGGCGCTTCAGTCTGGAGACGTATTAGCAGGCACTTCGACAGCACATTTTGAAGCCATTTAAAAATAAATTGTCCTCACGCTGAGATCAGAAGACAATTCCACCGCTGGTGTCATCAGTGAATCAATGTTTATGAATTATGAAACAGAAACAAACATCAAGTCAGTTTTGCTGTCATGGACAATGAAAGTGAAATGTTGACGGAGGAGCTTCGTAGAGTAAAGGAATATAAGCTTGAGTAGAGGACGTGTGAATAGTTTAAGATTTCTTTTTTCATGGGAATATTAAAATAATCCATGCTTAACAATTTCTATTTTTTCAACTTTCTGACTTCACTATCTTGTCAGTTTACCTGCACCAAGCACATTTGTTCCTTCTGAAGGTGGAAACAGGTCACAAACATAGTTTTTAAAAAAAGATTGTGTTTCTCAAACAGTTAGGCACTATAGTTTTTAACAAATGTTTATCAAACCAGAGTAAATAGTGTGTTTGTTGGGGACTATTTTCAGCTGCGGATGAACACACATTTGGTGTACTAGTGCAGTGATTCCTGACCCGGTGATAAAAATATCCACTAGGGATCACAAGAAGAATTCCAGTTGGGGTCAGAGATGATTTCCAGTCTAGGAATACAAGGATTGCTAGAAACGTGACTTAATTCCCTGGTCAGGACTCCACGCTATCTTTACACAGTAAATTGTTGTTTACTGTTATATTGATGGTCAGAATGTCATGTATGGGCCCTTTAAATGATAAGTTACCAGTGATCATGTGAATCACTGTCTCTATGTGTCAGCTCTGTGATAGGCTGGTGACCTGTCCAGGGTGCACATCACCTTTCACCTGATGTCAGCTGGGGTCAGCTGCAGACCCCCCACAACCATATAAAGATAAGCCTAAACCCTCTATTCCTGATAAAAAAAAACAACAAAGGTTTCCCCCAAACACCTCATTGGGATATATAACAGACCTTATGGCAGAAATAGATCAGGTATAAGACATATAACACATACAGGCAGAAGATAACATCTCTGAAATGTCAGCTGGGGTCGGCACATGTACAGCTCTGGAAGTTATCAATCATTTTTAGAGTCACTTACCCAGAAGCCATTGTCAAGACGGTAGTTGGGGTGAAAAACCAGGCAGCATTCTTCTCAATATGGCGCAGACCACTCCCAGTGCACTCGAGGCGGCCATCTGAGGAAAATGGAGACTGAATGAATGAATAGGATCCAGACTATTCCATGAAGAATTACAGATGTGTTAGAAAGACAAAAATAACAACTCTAGATGTACTAATGTTGAGTTGTAGACCTTCAATGAGACATCTAACAGTCAGTGGTAGAAAGTAACTTTGCATACTCAAGTACTATAATTGCATGACATGTTTTTAATCCTGGGTTTTTAAATATTTGTTGTAAGGGAGACTCTGTATATAACAAACTGACATGAAATTCAAAACTGAAAAAAATGATGCAAAATGACATGAACGATGAAAGAAGATAAAACTGTGTCGAGACTTAGACTAGGTGTCTTGCTTCTATGTTAGATGGGTAGAGTGCCTGATGTTTCATAATCCATCTATTGCTAACAGAGTGGAGTGCACCTTTATAAAATATTGATAACAAAATCAGCAAATTCATATGGATGCAGAATTGAGTAACATGCACATACAGTCACAGGGCTGCTGCCATGAATAGACCTCATGCATGCTAATGTCAGCGAGGCTAATGGAGGAGACGTCTTGGTGGCTCCAGACGCACCGGGGAGCGCCCAGAGGAGGGATTGGCAGAGTCGAGCTCGCTCGGTGCTCGTGCACATGCCCACTGGGGATTTCCCCTCCACCCCGTGCAGTGCTCTCAGTGATAGCTGAGCTGATACACCCCTATAATACTATTAAATAGATGCACATCCCTGGTGGCAGAGGCAGATGCCATGCCCAGGCGCCCTCCAGTCAAGAGCAAAAGCAAACTGACTCAGTCTGATAGTATGTGGAGGTTGCCAAGTGAAAATAATAAGTGGTTATCAGTAAAGAGAGAACATATAATATCTCATCAGGAGCTCAATTAAATGTCCAGACCATGTATAAAAGAAATACTTTATTCCTCTAATTTGAATGACAATAGAGGCCATCTTTGCTCGGTGCTGCAGGCAGCTTGCATTGTGTCCCGTGTTTGGTTTGGGACACGACCAGTGTATTTACATAATCTGAATTAAATGTAAATCAAGCTGTTTCATCTCCGTCTCCCTGGATTCGAGGGGTTAAAGCGTGTGCTCGAAAACAGCACCCCTCAGCAGGGGGAAAGAGTCCTCTTTGTTGAGAAATCTGGAGTTTAAGGCCTGGAGCATATTTTTTTTTAGCAAACTCTGCGTTTTTAAAATTTACCCCTGATGCCCCCTGAAGGAAGAGGTTAGCCAGTTTGTATTTATGATACAATTCACGTAAATGAGGCTGTTTGCCCTTAATCCTTCCCTAATTAAGTGCCAGTCTGCTGAGGCAGACCGCTATGGGCCAAAGCGTAATACCTGTCGAATTATGGGAACAGCTGGAGCAGCCTGCCTGTCAGCAGATCAGCTCCACATTATCATCCTGCTCATTTATTGAGAGGGTTAAACAGAGAGACTCCTAACTATGTTGGCTGTCTTTATTTCTGTTGCTTTCCCAATTAGGCTCTACCGTATGTGATGCCTCCACATCCATGTGTGGCTCATAATTCTGTGAAATATGGAGGCTGTTGCTCTCTGTTCACTGATGATGCTTTTTATTTCACAATATGTGAGTCGAGTTCACCACACAGGACTGAAAGCTCCTCTTTCTGCTGCCAGAAAACGGTCATAGCTCTAAACATGCATTCATTAAGGAAAACCTCATCAAATTAACATTAAAATCATTACAGGATGAATAATGAATAAGGCAGAGCTGTTTGCCAGGGGGGAATTTAATTAATCAAACAATCAAAATTAATAGCCTGCATGTGGAGGTGAAAAAGAATAGAAAATATCACTGAGATGGTCCACTTTCTCTCTCCCCTTTGATTTAACTTCAAAGATGCAGAGTCGTACTCGAGCATCATTCGGTTCCAGATTTGTAAATATGCAGCATCGAGCCAAAAGTGTTGTTCTTCGTGAATGCTGTGACCTACATAGTTACATTTACAATTCTCCCCTCTGTGATCAGCAGCTAATCAAGGCTGCCCCACTTAAACACTGTAAGGGAGCGTCAGTGTGCTGCCAGACAAAATTCAGTCTCTTTAAGACATTCAAAACACAAAACTGAATGAGAGAAAATTAATTATTTTTATAATTATTATTGGCATTTTGAAAAGAAATATATAGTCTCAGATTTCAATTTTACAACTAGAAATACATTTAAAAAAAGCTGAATGCACTTTGTGTTTGAAGAAATCCTCATTTTGAGATGCTTGTTTGTTTATGTCTCTGTCTTTGTGAGTTCCAACAGCAGTCTGAATAGTGTTTTCATGAAAAGCAGACATACATTAAGTCAGTCTCTTCTATTTGAGGCATTTGTTTGGATGTAACACCACCTGCTGGACACTCAGAGCTGGTGCTGGTGGATCCAGCAGCACCACATGTGTGTTATGCAGATCATCATTTGAACAAGTTTCAGGTTTGCTCAATTATGTGAGCAAATATCACACAATCAGAGTCATAAAGTATTCATATTAAATTCATGCGGGCGGTGCAAACATCTGTTCAAATCATATTTGAGCTGCATGTAATTTGCCATAGAAAAAACACATGGAGCAGTTCATCTTTCTGACTAAAAGAATGATTTTTATTCTTGTAGCTTACCTATGTAAACACAATACCTACACTATGAAATCTTATACAAATGGAAGACATTTTCATTTATTGCTAGATGCTATTTCGTGTGCACTAGGTGGTATGTCGTGACCTCGTTTTACGAATTCGTTCAGTAAATTCACCACAACACACCTAATTGTCCTCTTTTGTCTATTGCTAGAGATGTACGATGAGAAAATCATGCTTTTCACTACTGTTAATCAAAAAGGTGACACTTTATGTAAGAGGTGGGGCCTTTTCGACTTAATTCAGACAGTAGGTAACACTGTCGAAAATACAGACTAGCGGTTAGCTAAGGCTACATACAGGTTAGCACACCGGTTGCATTAACGTTTCCCTGCAAGTTGCTATGCTAACGGTCACTGAAGCGAAACTTACCTTCTAGTGACGACAGGTAACTTTACTCGAAGTCCAAAGCTGAATATTTTTTCATAATTACTATCACAACCCCTCCATGTTCCCCCAGGGAAAGTTCACCAGGTAACGGTCATGTCTGAACCATAGACACTACGCATCTGTGATTTTGTCAGTTCCGGTGTTACGGATTAAATGGTGACCAAGTTATTTGGCGACTTTCAACGTTTGTCTTTTGTGATTAACATTACGATCGCTGTTGGAAATAACGTTACCCTTTTTACGTTTTAAAGTACTGAATAGCTAATTTACATGAAACATCACTACTCAAACGGAATTGAAAATACAGATATTATCCTTTTAAGGAATACCTTCCTGTTTTCAACAACTGCCATAACTAAGGCTGGAAGTTGCCAGTTAGTAGGGTCACCTTTTAATCCGTAACACCGGCTGTGAAAACCACCCCAGGCCATTATAAAGGTCAGTAAGGTTTAATCCTAAAAGTTTTGGAATGTTGAATGTCATTTGACTTTCAGAGTCTTACAAACCTTATATATACAGTGTATTTACAAAACCTTTGTATAGAGAATAAATCTACAATCACAATCACGCCAGTGAAGGAAAATGGACTACTACTAAAAAAATAAATAAAAATGGGAAAAAAAATATTTATGGATATATTATATTAAAAAAGATGCCATTTATATTATATTTATATGTTTTTTTTATTATTTATATTTATTTATCTATTTATTTACTTAAACCTTTTGCATGCCACAATTGTGACATATAGATAACATTATCAAGGCCCACATCATCCTGTGTTGCACACATTGGCAGTGAAGGTAATCTGACCCACATAGCAGTACATGTGGTGCCTTTTACTGCTGCAGTTACAGGGTTGCAGCATCACTTGGGCCTGTTCCATAAAGCCAGTTTACTGACCCAGACTTAATTCCAGTTGATTATTTTCCATTTTGTAAATTCAATACAGTTCACGCTCAGTTACTATGGCAACATATGCTGGGAACAATTTAGAATTTGCATTATGCAGTAAACCTGCTTTATGGAACAGGCCCAGGGCTACTTCTGCTCAGCTGCTGTTTATGTACACGGTGCCGAAAGACAAATAGCAGCTCAGTGTTGGCTCGGTCAGGAGAGTTTGTTTGTGTAACTCTGTCAACAAGGCTTTTCATAGTGCAGCATAGAAAAAGGCCTGCAGGCAATATGCATAAAAAATATGTATGATTTAAAAAAAAAAAAAGAATCAAATGAGAAGTAAACTTTCGAATGCAAGTATCTTTATTTTTGCATGGAGGTAGTTTTACTTCAGTAAAAAAATCTGAGTACTTCTGCTACCACAAACATTCCCAAGTGTGATGGGGAAAGTTCACTGCTGTTGTTGGAAAATTATTATAAAGTACCGGTACACAAAAAGTCAGTGTGTCCTCTTGACTTATTTCTTGGACTGATATTTCATAATAAATATGATTGACTCTAGATCTTCCACAAGGTGGCACAATACACCACAAGAAATGTTTCAGTGCTGCAGCAACAGCTTCACAGCATGACAACAGCAGTTAAGTTTAAATAATTATACAGTAGTTTTGTGTGAAAGCTACAGGAAGACACTGTAAATAATGTAACAGTTGATTGAGGTATGTGGGGAAGACTGCAATCGTCTGCTATTGACATCAACAATATGTATTACATGTTTTTGTTATTTATGATTTAAGTTTATTTTCATTCAGGAGAATTAAATAGAAGCAAATCTGGATTTAAAGAGATATTAAAAGGTTTATTACAACAACTTATCAATTCAAATTTTTATACAGAACTTTCACAAGTTACAAGTACACTTTCAACACGGTATCACACTCCTTTTTTTTAATAGCAGTAAAGCCAAGGTAAAAACAAATAACCAAAGCTTTCATTAACTTAGAGCCACAACTCAAGTTGAATAAACAACTTGTTTAATGATATTTATCTGAGACATTATCAAATAAACAGTTAAATTCTCGCAGAGAATTATTATCTCATGCAGATAGCACATAACAGTAATATTTAAAAAAATAAAATAAAATCATACCTTAAGAAAAAAATGTGTTAGCTTCTCGTAAAACTACACAGTAGTAAGCCAGTACAGACTAAGAGAAAAGGCAAATTGACTTCATGGTGTGATTTTCTTCCTACTATTATTTCATTGATGAAATGCTCACGATTCTTACAGGCGCTATTCTTGTAACTCTAATAAACAGGATGTGATTCCAGTTCACATCTGAATGCTTTAATTTTACATGACAAGGTATCGAGTCAGAGTCTATCCTAATGATTGAAACATTGTTAAGATCGACTGCTAACATGTGATCAACAGGGCTCAGCTACTGAAACCAGACTATTCTATAAAAAAAACAAAGTACATAACACCTAGAAAGATCACATACAATGCATCATTGATGTTATTTACAATGTTTCCTAAAAACGTCGGAGAATTGCAATCATGAAAACAACAAAATGTCCTTAAGTGTTCTGCATTAAAGCCATAAACAGTCACTTATAAAGCAAAGACAGAGTACAAAGCCAGATATTTCCTTACTGAGAAACTACGTTGGTCTGAGAGAATTGCTATCAACTCAAGCTAATCTGCATTAAAAATGTACGGAAGTAATTCATACAAAAACATTAATGGCACTGAATGAAGTCAACATCACCAAGATTGAGTAATGGAAAAGGTACTGCAATCCTACAATCACTGCTTCAGGAACAATCAGACTACAGGTGGAATGTTAATGAAATAACTCACGTTTCTAACCACATTTCTCGCCTCTTTAAGACTATTTTTACAAGCAGAGGTGAGCTCAAACATTCAAACTGCACGATGCAACTACAGCTGATCTCACTCACAGAAAAAAACTGTCAAATTTTTTAAAATCTGATTCAGCCATTTACATTTGTGTAATGTGACAGTATTCAAATCTAATTCTAAAAAGCTGCCGTACTTAACATGTGGACAGTCCAACTCTAAAAAGGTAAACCCGTCATCTCTCATAATGTGCAAAATGGAAAAAACAAATTATATTAAAAAGTGAATTCTCTTTATTTAGGGCCCAACAAGTCCTCCAACCAATACAGCCACATAGGTTGCTTGTTATTGCGTTTAAAAGTGACACATTTCCTAAGTTAGCGCTGCTACTGGTGGCAAGAGATCAACACGTCCTCAAACCTAAACACGACAGTTTTAAACATGTGGTTAACGCTGTGAAACGGTCGCAGTTTGGTTAGGTTTAGGCACAAAATCTACTTGGTTATGTTTCGGAGAAGATCATCGTTTAGGTTAAAATAAGTATATTTACTAGGCAATTTAACTTTCTATGCAAGTGAGTGACGTAGAACTAGGTCTGTCAAAATAATTACAATATCGACTTATCAAGCTAAGCAGACGTTTTCTAATTTCCCGCACTGTCCATATTTTTCATTTTATCACTTGTTTACATAAGAATGTCACCAACATTTCAACAAATATGAGGTCATTAAAATATGCAGGGTTTTCCTTTCATTATGAGACTAAATGAACAAAAAAGGAAGCTAAGACAGTTTTCTCACACACTTAAAGAATGTACTTGCATTACAATGCTATCATATAATTTTATCAGTGCTATTACATTGTCTTAAAATTACAATAATATTGCTTGTTACAATATTTACTTGGACAATATATCATGAACATTTTGTACTGTACGTACATTATTTACCTAGTTAAATTAGTTACATAGTTATGGTTTGTTATCAGTCGTCAACATTGACTTTTGGTTTCACACGGCACACAAACAGCGTCTCCTCTGTGAATGTCTTCCTTGTTTCACGCATTCATCCGACCCGATCTCCTTCTTAAGCGGACTTTATCGTTTTTTGATGTATTCTCATGAACAGGTTAATTTGATTTCTTATGAAAACCAGCAAGAGATAGAGATAACATACAAGATATTTTATACATTTCGTTAAATGTAAGTTGTGATACAGAGCTACCTAAGATTAAAGTTGGGGAAAAATAACCGTGTGAGGCTTAAAACAACTACTGACATAGAGAAATACTGGACGCAGTTATGTTGGTGACATGGAACACTGGTCTCAACAATACTACAAAAACAGACACATTTTTTTTGGCATAGCCACTTAAGTTAGTGCATTACTTTAAGTAACTTTTTAGTAACTACGTATATAAACTACGTAGTTCATAAAAAACTGCCTGCGCTGTTCATATTACGCCCCCTGACTTCCTCTTTTGCTCCTGTCATAGTTATTCTGGCCACTAGAGGTCACTGACGATGTGAATATGGGTCGTGATAAGCTGATACAAACGACCTATGGGGTTGTTTTTAGGGGAAGGACTTCATCGTAGGCTTCATCATAAAGAAAACTTTGATAATTACAAATGAACCACAACACACTTTGGTAAGGTCTCTAACAATTCACTGATCAAACCTTCAGGCTGACCGTTTTTTAAATAAAAAAATATATAAGAGTAATAAATAAATTGCACAAATACAAAAACATTTTAGAATTACGTGTTTTACATCTTACACTTAAAGTGCCTGTTCTTTTGTCTTCATCAATTCCAGAGAAAACATTTTGCATTTTCAAAAAGCATTGCCAACGGAGGACAAAATGGACCAAACATAAACAAAGCAATCAAGAATAAATTAAAAACAGCATGGTCCAAACTGAAGCTGAGAGAGAATCCCTTTCCTCCGTTTGTCAGAGAGATTGAAGAGGCTCCAGTGTTGACGCTCGGGCACCGTTTGGGACGATCAACTCCCTGAAGGCTGAGACTGGGTCTCCTCTGTGCTCTGGTTTGATGTGGTGGTGGCGGCGGCGCTGGACGGGGCGGAGACGGCCGGGGTCGTGGACGAGGAGCTGACCCCGTTGGAGGTGCTGATGGAGCTGTGCTGGATGGCCTCGTTCTGGGGGCTGCCGGGGACGGACATCTCCTCGCAGCTCTCGTCTTTGTCGGAGACTGTGTCGCAAAAAGGAAAAATTAGAAAAAGTTTGTACTGTTTAAACTTCCGCACGTTTCTGTTTACCTGCAGCATTTACCTGAAACAATCCAGAAGGCTCGGGAAAGCTTTTTCATGCAGACCTAATCAGATGTAAAACAGCTATTTGCATGTGGTGTATGCAAACTGTTTCATTAATCCCCATAATGCTACTTCTGCACTCCTTCCTTTAATTAAAGCTCCAATGTCAATTTAAACCCACATCATAAGGGTACATTACATTCTGGGGCATGTGGCAGTGTTTCCCATCCCTAACTGCATTCTCATTTGTTTTTTGTTACCTTGCCAACTACTGCAGCGACAGATGATTACAGCACCTGATTTTAATGATGCTCACACTGGAGAGTAGGGAAGACTTGGAGTCGAAATGCCACCAGCTGTTAGGCAGTTGCATTGAATTAATTGGATCCTGATGGAAAAAAAAGACTCTACTCTCATGCTCTGTTTCGTAAAGGAATAAGGAGCACAGCGATAATTAATATTGTTAATGATATGAAGTCACTTGTTATGGCACTTTGTAATTAATGACTGGGTTTCATATTTGAGAACGTAAAATACGGATTCCATAGCAAGAAGAAGCAATTAAAGTGCAATACAAATGTCTTCACATTAGAGGCTTCGTCTGCCTTCTTGACTGGACTTTGACCGCGTGATTTAGTGCAAGTGAATGTCAAAGCGCTATAAACTCTCTTGCTGTTTTACTATGCAGAAGGTCAGCCTCAGAATAAATCAGCTTGGTGGTTTTGTTCCATGTTCAAGTGAGCATTATTACTCCTAACGACATTAAGGGGTGGCTGTCTGATTTATCATAATACCCAGAAATTCTGGTTCCCTGGGCAGCCAGAGCTTCTTTCTGCTCTCTTGGTTTCTGAAGTGGGGTTCGCTGCAAGCAGATGGACAGCTCTGTCTGCCAAGTGAAAGCATGTCCTGGCTTGTTTGTGGGGCAGTCTGGGTAATTTCCTCCCACCTGCCATGGCTACGCCTGGGCAGGACGATGAAGGGTATTACCAGGTCTAGGGGGGCAGTGTAGCCTTACGGGAAATGTAACACTCAGAAAAAGGGGGGCTTGATGAGGCCTTTACATGAGCGAGAGCCACGGATCAGTCAGAATCAAATAATGTGCTTCGCTAATTAGCAAGATCGATTATTTCAGTGATTCTCAACAAGGGGCACTCGTGCCTCAGGGTGTACTTATGCCATTGCCAGGGGGTACGTGGACTGATGCTGGAGTAGCTTTAATTTGATTATAATTAAAAAAACCTGAAATTACTGTTCTTCAATCAGCTGTAACACCTGTAAATCACATGTCGAGTGAACCAATTCTCTACTAGAAGTAGCAGTCGTGGATACAGCTTAAATATATAGCTAGAAGTAATGGATAGAAGTTGAAACAGTTAGCTGAAACTATTGGATAAATGGTGAAAAAAATGAAACTAATGGATAAATAGGTCTGTGGAGGTACATCAGACAAAGACGGTAGGAACCAGTGGATTATTTCATCCTGCATTCTACCAGACATTTATTTTCATCCTCACATTAGTTGGCTTTCCTTCTTGGCTCGTCTAAAATCTACCCCACCTGTCATCATGAGCCAAACTGATGAACTGGGGTATTTGGATGAGGTTATATCTTCCCAAACAGGGTGAAAAGTGCTCCAAATGCCATCCTTCACAAAGGTCTAGAAGACGGGACAGACGTCCTCGGCAAACACATGAGAAAGATGACCCAATTCATCTGCGGATCTTTCTAAAAACAATCCAGACGACACCAAATGAGACCTGGCTCTGACAGCCCACTCTAGCCTGGAAACCATCAGTCCCATAATGCACATGACGTGTGTCAGTGGGACGGTTAGCAATAAGGGATGCATAATGAACAGCCTAGCTTGGTGGACACCCCGCAATGAGAATGCTCTGCAGTCTTGTCAAGCTTGCTGCTTTAATGGACTCATTTCAGAGGCAATCATTGTCAATACAAGTCAGCGGAGGCGTTTAGAGCACAGTGGAGAAGTGGCTTGGAGCACCACTTGTTCTCGTTGCATACCGGCTCATCTGTGAGGGAAGGTGAGTTATGACTGGAAAATCAGAATGACAGAGCCCCGGGCTTGGGAAACGAAGAAATATTGGTGATATGATTCTAAATGAGACCATGTGATGAACAAGAACTGGCATGGAGACGACAGCGTGCAGGCTGACAACAGGAAATTTAAGGCTGCAGACGGCAGAATCTTCTCATATATTCAAATATTCATGATCGTTGTGTGGTGGAGGCTTCACAGAAACAGAGATCATACTTATCCTGTTCTTGACAACACGAGCATTTGGGTTCTTCGTGCATTTAGTTTGATCTGACAAATGTTTATTCAGGTGTCAAACAAGCAGGAAACAATTGGTGTCTTGTGGCTGCCACCTGTGGCCTCTTGAAAAGACTCGCACTACGCCGCCAGCCAGTATTTGTCTGACAGCACGCTGCCCATAAATATCTTAACTTTTGCAAAGTTTTTTGAAAAAAAAAAAGGATCTAATATGTCAATAGCTCTTTCGGTTTGGCCATAAGTAAGACATGTCCTTCTCGTGGTTAGCAGGAGCTCATTTTCGAAGCGTTTCACTGGAAGCCTCGGGCTGAGAATAATGGAGCATTACTCACTGTGATAGCCAGATTTCTTCTGCATGGCGGTTACAGGGCAATCTTTATGAGCCAGAAGAAGCTGCTTCAGCTGAGCCACTTCGTTTCTCAGCAGGGTGACTTCATTCTTTGAGAGAGAGGAGACACACAACAGCACTCAATAAAATGGTCACTCTGGAGCGTACAGTATATCAGATTACAACATGAAGACAAACAGACGACGAGGGCAGATAGTTCATATCTGTAGAAAGGATCTTCCAAAACCAGATTTCAGTTAAATAAAACAGGATCGAGAGCCTTTTTTCCATTTAATAATAGTTTTAACTGTATGTCTGACCAATATTTAATTTTGAGGCAGATACTGATAGAGTTACAAAAATGTAGAACAATGTATCATCCACTAGTATGTGTGACACAAACCTTCAGTTACATTTGTTTTTTAAAGAATCGTAGCTAAGATTTGTACTGAGCAGTTCATCTACATCTAAACGCTTTACATGTTGGCGCTCTCTGGTGGACAAACTGTTTAATGCAGGTGTAAATCACGATGCAATATTATATAGATTCTTTGGACAATAATATGATATTTTCTGATATCACAAAGTCTGCCACGATACCATTTTGAATGGATTAAAATCAGTAACGTAAGTAATTCGGTAATCGGTAATAGACAACAGCATATTTAATATTTAACAAAGAGCTCAGTTACATTTATATTAACTCACTACCCAAATCTGATTTGATAATTTTTTTTTACTGAACTCTACCAGATATTTATATGAAAAACAATCTAACGTTTTAAATATAAGAGTATATATAGAGTAGTATTTCAAAATAAAGGTTTATCTCAAAGATATGTATCGATATTTTTTATTTTGTGTCGATTATATTGTATTGCTGATAACTGAACGGATAAATCTATCCAAATCAATGTATTGTTACACCCTTACTATTCAAAAATGAGTCTGTTTCTATATTATCTCAAACATATCTTTAAAGTGTAGTATTCTTGTTATTTTTTGGCCCATACTTCCGCAGATAGTGACATCGGCAAAAAAGGAAATATCTACTGAAGTTGGATGCAGCCAAAGACGCATCAAATATCATTGGTCAATGCTAAATGGACAGCAAAGCAAAGGAAAACACTTTGGACACCAAAATCTTGTCTTGTTGCCTGAAAATGCCGATATCTATTCATAGAGATAAGCTTTTTGGTACTTTTCTTGTTGTTTTTTCCAACATTTAAGCAGATACTGAAATATGAACCAAAAACACACATGTATATATACAGTAGATGCTCAATACAGTATCTTCAGTGTGCTGCTTTGTGCCTTCTTGGTGATTTTAACTCCAGTTATTAATGGGATCGCAGGGTCAAATTCTCAAGACCTCCTTTGTACAGTAAGGCTACACGACCACTACATCACCCCAGATTAACTCCACAAGAGATACTGAACACGGGCAAAGCTAACAACGTAATGAATGAATTCAGGGTAAAGTATGATGCACTTCTTCATTTATGTTTTTCCTGCACAATAATTATGGGCCTTCACTGGCTGCCGACCAGCACATTTGTCAGAGGTGAGCTGTTCAGATTGTCAGTGCAACTTTGTAGATGCTGCAGAGATTTACACTCTCGTGTCGTTACAGCTCCCAGGGGAAGCTGAGGATTTCTGCATGTCGTAAAAGAGGGCCACATTACGCTGAAGGTGACTTTAACTGGATTTAGAGCGGCCAGGGGCCCGCAGAACACCCAATGGCAGATTTAAGCTCCTTCTCTTCTCCTTTAAAGGACTATGGGCGGCTTAATCTATTAGTCTAAAAGCAGCCAATTTATTTGATTCCATCTGTTTAGTCTTGCTGGTGTTGGCAGGGCTGAGCTATTGTGAGACAGATTTAAACACAGCTGGAAGGAGCGTATGTATCACATGTAGCCAAAGCCATATTCACCGCGCCTCCACCATGACTGCTGCCATTTACAGCCAACATAAACACAATCTCCAGAAATGCTCCTTCCACTCGCTTATGGGAAAGACAGAAGTCAGAAATGTTAACATCCATTACAAAATGCTGTTTGATTAGTTGGATGTAAAAAAACAATAATTGTACAGTACAGTACATTTACATTGAAGGTGAAGTAAAAACCATGACGGTAAAACTGCCACCGACTCCTCAACAAAAATACATCTCATACCTGAAATGTTAAACTGGACTAAATTGGAATTTTGAGTGTTAAACTTGTTTCTAACTTTGTGAATTAATCGAAATTGTGCAAATGGGCCTTGGGTGATGCTGGGAGCCCTGTGAGCTGCCTGGTCTGACACCTCATTAAAAAGCCAGTTAAGGATGATGTTAAAATAATTGTGCATCATTAGAGGCAGTTTTACTGATCAGCTGGGCCATGTCAGCATGGGGTTTTTTACAAAAACTGCACCGCTGATTAATGCCTTCATATAAAGCGCCCTTTTATTCTCTGCCACATGTTGTTGCCTTCTTTGTAGTTAACAGCAGCGCTCTGCTTATAACCCCGTCCACTCACCTCTCCCTCTCTGTTCATCTACCTATATTCAAATACAATCTCCTACAGCATGCACATGACAAGTGGTGATAACATGTTTTTGAACCAGATATTAACGACATGAACCTATTTCTTAATTTCCCCTCCTCCACATCTTACTCCGCTTTCATAGAAAAACAAGACAGTGAGCAAATAAACACCACATCTCATTTAATTGTCTGGAACACCGATGTGCCGCACCCCCGGCTCACACTTATCAACAGAGACAGCAGATACATGAACTGTTTCGAACTTGTCAGCATCAGATCCTAATTGCTTCCTGCAAAATGAAGGTTCAAAAAGACACCTTTCCCTCGGAGATTTTTGAGGCCATTCAGTAAACTGCTGAGACAGAAGCGAAGACACGCTTGTGCGCGGCTGACATCTGGAGGATACATCTTTATTGACAGGGACATATCGATGTAAAGGGCTCACACACCGCTGCTGTCACACGGCAGCTCTTCTTAATCGGCTTTAATGACTTCATCACCACAGAAGGGAAAAGTCTGTGTACACACGCTTACACTAACAGCACACGGTGATAATCAGACACACGCATGCATACAAACACACTAACTGACACACACGAGCACGACAACAAAGACGGATGAAGTAGCTGTTGTAACATGAAGAAGGTAAAGAGCACCTGTAGTTGTCCGTTCATGGAGTTGAGGTCCTCGGCCTTCTTCTCCAGAGATTGGACCCACACTTTCCTCTTCTGCCTGCAGCGAGAGGCTGCAGCCCTGTTACGCTCCAGGAACTTGCGCCGCTTCTCATCGGGGTTTTCACTTGTGGTTCTGCGCCGCCGACCCCCTGTGCTCGGGGGGTTTGGCGCAGGGGGCGCTGGCGAAGCCTGAACAACAATAATAATAATACAAAACAATAACTGGCAGAACAAAACCACCACATCTGCAATGTGCCGCTGACATCATCGTGCAGCACTGAATATTGCATACCGAGTATCTGAACTGGTGTGGTTGCACTCAGAAAATATTAAAGTTGCTGTCGCTGGTCACATTATGGATTCAGTTTAGTGGCCTTTACATGATGATCAGAATAGTAATCTAATCTCACAGGAGATTACATGTGACATGTCAGTTTACACACAGAAAGATGCAACATAATCAAATCCAGATTAATTTTAACATGATTAGACAAACACACTGTGCTGTGATGTTTATGTAATGTGTAAAATATATTTTTTAATGTTGTTCTTTTACATTTTGTTTTATATGTTTGAACACTTCCTTGAAATCCCTGTTTTTATCCCATTTTCTGTACATAATATACTTTACATTTGTTTTTGTTCTATTTCTCTTTCATTCACTTTGTTTACACTTTTATTGTGTGGTATTCAGTATTTTGTAGCACCTTGTAACTCTAGTTTTGAAAGGTACTATAGAAATATAGGTGATAGATTTTATTATAAGAAGTCTTTATAAACAGGCACAAGTTATTCTCTGTGTTAGCTGAAAGCTAACGATGAGGAAGCTAACTAGCTTACTGTTCTGTACATCTATCGTGCCTTCAGGCTGGGTAAAGTTTGAATATATTCAATTTCTACTTTTGATAAAAAACGATTTACAACAACAGCAAAAACACACCTTTTTTGAAAGCATACCGTGAGAAACATAAGCTTGTTTAATAAAATAGGTCAAAAGTCTCAAAACAAGCTGATGAACAAGAACTTTTCCTAAACAAATAAACTAAAAATGGAGGAAAAAAATAATTATAATCAGAAACTATCTGATCAACAAAACTCAAATGCAAGTCTATAAATTTGACGAGACATCTGATGCCACCAACACGCAGCCCTGCTGTACATTAACCTACATTAATGGTCCAATTAGGAACAAATGGAGACGTGTGGATACTCACAGGTGTCTCTGTGGTGGAGGTGGCCGGCTGCTGAAGGGAATGAGGAGAAGGTTCCTCAGCTGTAGGCAGGTGAGGACTTGGAGCCGGAGGTGGAGCTGGAGCTGGAGCCGGAGTTAGGACCGCGATCGGGGCTGGAGTCGGAGCAGGAGAAGCCGGAGCAGGAGTGTGGGTGACGGCGCTGCTCTGGACTTCACCACCATTTCCATTGGTTACCTGAGGAAGCTGCTGGCTTAACGTGGCTTTCAATTTCTGAGAAGAGATTCAGAACGGGGTCAACATTCAGGAAAGAGATGACGAGTACAAGAGGAAATATAACGACATTCAGTCATGTAAACATCCCTTTCCTCAACAGCTTATTAAAAACAGTATGATGTTATGGGACGTGGTACCTAAAGATGGCAAACAACACCAGACTTATTAAAGTAATAGCACTGAGTGAACAGACTGTAACATCTTGCTTCAATTAAGTTACTGAGTTTACAGCATAGAACAAGAGGAGAGGTATCTCTGATGGTTAATAGATGATGTGAAATATTCTGCTTCTACAAGCGCTTTGATATTAAATTCCGCCCCAAATATTAAGGTTATAAAACAGAACATTTTTGAAAAAAGATCTAATAAGTCCAGAAACGGTGAAGAAATCCTGAAATAGTAAAGAAACTTATGAAAGTCCATTCCCACCAGTAAAAGAAAAAGTCAATGTAATAAAAACTTTAATTTTTTTTGAGGAAGTGTATCATTATTTTGTGTCTTTTTTTAGATACTGAGTTATCATTTTGAGAAAGTTTTTCATTATAATAACTTACAAGCTTTTTTTTTCATCACATTGGTCCAAATGGGTTTCCATAGATACTGTAACTAATTTTAGTTAAGTAGATTTTAAATAATCTAACAAAGACATAATGCAATGATGCGACTATCTGATGAAGCATGTAAAACACTGTGTTATTTATTTTGCATATTTTTCGGCTGTCATGTTGACTGGATACCAAGCTGATGGACATCTCTGGCACATAATGTAACCCAGACTATGAAAAAACATTGAACACTGGCTCGGACTGCACATGCCAAACACAAGCACGGCCCATTCACAGAAACTATTTCTCCACACATCGCGGTCCATGATTCACAGGCCAATTCCTCTAGTATCAAACACTGAGCAAACAAGGTGAAAGTGAATGAGCCTTTCGAAGCAATAACAAAGTGAGAGGGAATACATTTACATGAGAAAACAGAGGACCACATTATTCTAACAACTACCTTTGCCAGACCAATCTATCTACCAAATTAGTTTATCGTGTAATACCCTTCCAGAAGCTCTTCTGGCAGAAACAAGATATTATTCTCTTGGAATGGCCCATAGAAAGAGGGAAAAGCCAGTCAGATTCATATTTCATCTCTGCCATGGAAACCTCATCAGTGTAATAACCCTCCATCTCATGGGTGTTATTCAACCATCTGCTACTATATTACTTATCTTTATTTTGCAACTAATTAACAGCATAATCTTCTAAATTCAGCAAGTTAATTATCATTATTGTGGTCTTTGCAGCATCATCAGTCCTTGTAAAGTGCCGTCTCTGCGCCCCCTGAGAGCCGGGTGGGGGCGGGGAGCAGGCAGGTTGAGCGGGGGTCTGTTTTCTTGACGCGGGCTCATTAGGTGTTTGCTGATGAGCTGAGTGCGGTGGGAGGCGCTGGGAGTGAGAGGAAGGGGGTGCAGGTCAGGCAGGATTCTGCTGAACAAAAGGTTCCATGCAGGGTGAGGCCGACTTAATGTGCCTCGCTGAGCGTGTGCCAGGATGCCCCCAGCTGGCTTTTGCTGGTAGCCCCCCTCCGGTTGGCCCCGGTGACGGCGTGCTGAGCACAACGCTGTCTCCGCGTTTGTCATCTCCGTACCCCATGATCCCCGACAACCCCCGTCCCTCCCCCTCTCTTCACTCCTTCCTCGCCAGTCAGGATCAATCCTTCCCTCCTCACACACACACACACACACACACCTCCTCTCCGCAGTTTATCTGTTAATTTCCACGGGCGGAGCATGCTGCGAACACTTACAGGTTCTGTGATCCGTGCTTCATCACATTGCCACTGATCTCCCTCTCAACACTTCATATCCCTGCCCTTCAACTATCACTTTATAAACAGGAGGGCCGAGTCACCAGACTGCTGTGACCGTCGGCTCCTCGGGGAGAAATAGGTGGAATATTTCTGTTGTTTTTTTGTTTAATCTTTTTCTCATTATCAATTAATCTGATGATCATATTCTCCGAACACAGCAACATGCAAAGAAAAGAGAGCATACAGGCAGAAGGCTGTGGGTCTCTGCAGATACAGACACTGCAACACATCTTAAGTGATTCATAAGTGATTATTGAGAGTGATTATTACTGTAGGTTTTAGGAAAGTCCTGCACAGAATACCTTTAAATAATTTATTCATTTATCCATCCAAATTTTTAAATATGACATTATACTTTCTCTAGTCTCAGGTGACATCATGTGTTGCTAGACTATCTGTCCAAAATCATAAGATATTCAGTTTACTACCATGCATGAAAGAGCAGCAAAAATAAAATACCTTTCTGTTTATTGGTTTATCAAATGTTTAATTTTAATTGATATTATTATCCTGTTTTGTAAATAAAGTATCTTTGCATGAAAGGTTCTTTTCAAATAGTTATTATTACTATTATTGTTTTGGTTATAGAGAAGCTAGAACAAGAAAAAAAATGAATAAAAAATGATAAAAATAATAAAATAAAATAATGATTTTATTAATTTCTTGTTGACTGATTAATCAGCCAATCGTTGCAGCACTATAAATCGGTATGAAAATCATTAATTTCTAAAGAAATATTGGCTGGTGAAATCAAAATGGAAAGTCCAATAAAGAAAGGGGGAGAGATGTAAAATGTCTAACAACAGAGTTTGTGGAATCCTTCAGACCCGGCCTGTCACTAGCGCCCTCATCTGGTCAGAGAAAGGTCGTTTATCATCACGCTCCCTCATTACTTCTGTTGTTATTATGTCTCTCAGATGGGAAATAACAGACTCCACATGGAAATAATATTTGATGTAAAAGAAGAGATAATTAATACCAGCTTTGCTTCTGATTGGGCGGTCTGTGGCTGTGGCGAGGGAGGTCCTGGGATCCCGGGGACGTTAGGCACTACGGTGACAGGTCTGACAAGCTGACGGCAGAGACACAGAGACAGATCAGCACAGAGAAAATTAGTCTTCGGCAGTAAAAAGGCAGGCGGCGCTCCCACACAACACAAACACACACACACGCGCTTTTCAGAGTTTCCTCATATCTCAGCCTCATTAGGTTGGATGGCCTGTTATTTTGTGGAGGCAGCGCCACATGGAGATGCAGTGTGCACACTAATGAACCTCTGCCTGCCTGCGTGAGAGCATATGGGCAGGGAAGCTGAGGAGAGGATGGAGAGACACGAGTCGGAAGGCCAGAGCCAGGCCTCCTCTCGCAATCGCTGACAATGAGACGGAGGGAGGTGGGGAGAGCGGGAGAGGGGGAGAGAAAGAGAGGAGGGGGTTGATCGAGTGAAAGGGAGGCCCAGTGGTGGCTCATGTTCTCCATCTACTTTTGCCCTCCTTTACTTGTCAACGGCTTTCCCCGGTCCCCACAGACGGGGAAAATAGAGGTTTTTTCCCTGCTGTGCTGCTATCAGGAGATAATCATCTGCTGCTCAGTGTTCCACACAGACAATCAGGACTACAGTGAACAACAAGACAAGCTTCCACATGGGGAAGTGAAAAAAAACACCAACAAGACCTCCATGTACAACATGTTTCCTATCCGAGACACTGTCATGGGCTGCAGCTAGAATTGGTTTGCAAAACACATTAGTAGTATCATCTATCTGCTCCGCCAGAAATCAAGAGCGCTGATTCTAATTGAACAAGGACAAATAATAGTGAAGTATTCTGGACTGGAGCCTGCTGCGCCTCAGCCAAATCCTGCGTCTTTGCCACAGCGACACACAGTTGTACTCTAAAGTCCATTATTTCACTCAGCTGCTACAGCTCTGAGTTCACTGCCAAAGCTGGGGGTGCCAAAGTTGTAAATAGGCCCTCTGTCCAAGTAGAGCAAAGAAAATTTGTGGTATTAATGTATCACCACAGGATTAAGTGTGGTGTGAATGTGACTTTTGGAAGGACTTCAGCTTTACTTATGTGAGCATTTGTACGTTTAAAATTTGAGGGACAAACAGTGAACTTAAGTCATTCGACACAGTCCAGTGATTTTGTTATTCTACACACCAGACAAAAATATAGTTATCTAAAATTATCCCGCTTGAGCACACAAATACTTTGGTTCATTAGTTAGTTCATTTTTTTCCCTTAAAAACAGCTGCCAGCAACATAGTTTCACCTCCAGGTTTATTATGGAGCTTGGTGATGAGATAGAAAGTTCCAGAACAGCTACTAAATGGACCTTGAAAGGAGGTTGTTTTTTTAAGGTCGTGAACTCTGAAGCTCAACTTTTAAGCCAATATGAATGATAGGAACATAAAGGAAAAGTTCACAAGTTTTTCTTGAAGAACCACTGTACGACTGTGGACAGGGGGAGTAAAAAATAAGGATTTTGGGCACCTAAAAACAACAAATATCATGTTATGTGTAGACTATTTTTAGAATATTTTCACTGCCATACCTTGCCGTTACATTCATCTGTATGACTGCTTCAAAAGCTACCAGACTCCATTCACAAATACACTAATTCTACCTTGCAGAAGACAGCAGTTTCTGGTTCCACGCTGCCTCGACTGGCTTTTCTGTTTTTCTTATTCCGTGACTCTAAATCCAAACTAACCTTTTAAACCACCAAAGTCACACAGTAACACAAACAAATTAACCAATCCAGGCAGCGGTAGAAGATCATGTGATATGAGTGAAAGCTCTAGAAAAGCTACTTAATGGACCTTGAGGTGATATTTTTCAACCAGCACTTGTTAGTGAGATCCCCATTTGTGGAGTGAGTAAAGGTCACTGCATTCCTTCCTAACTCTCCCATATTTTTACTGAAACTGTCACAAACACTTCTTTACCTCAAACACACAGAAACACAACATCATAATGCATAGCATGATATAACCAGCTGCACACTCACAGGGATTGTAGTTGGAATATGTACACTTGAGCTTGTAATAGACGCAGGTATAGCAACCGGCATGGTTTGGCCGTTAGGCAGCTGTAAGAGCACCGGGAAGGTGCCAGACACCGGGCTGGAGGGGGAGAGAAAAGATATACAGTGAGGAAGAACTTTGTGATTTACACACAAAACAGAATCCGTGAAACATTCAAGACATGAGTGGAAACTAATACACCAACATTATGTCATACTCAGGCAACAATGTATGGAAATAAAGTGGAATCAAAAGAAATTCAACTAAAAAATACACCTGTTGTGTGTGTGCAAGCACTATTATTAACACACACATCTTATCATCACATTAGACCCCATAAGTGACATCAGCGTTGCACAGTTATGGACCTACTGGTTAAGAAAACACACAACAAATCATCTGTGTCTAGCTTGTGTCCAGAATATGTGTATTAATGTATTTCATTTTAAAGCTTATTTAACGAACAAAAATCTTATCTATTTATCATTACTGTGCAGATTTTTTCAGCAGGTTCAGATAATAAAAAACATCTTCAGTGTGTACTACATAGAATTTAAGTGTACAAAGTGAGACCCAGCACCAGTTCTTCACTCGTGATTGTGACTCAATAGACATTTTTTAAATGAAAATATTCAAGATTATCACTTTAGAATAAAAAGAGGCTCAATAAATGATACATTCCTGTATACGAGCCTCATAAAGTGTCGATGATAATTATGTGGAAACCCCTTTTAATTTGTCTTCCACCATTTGAGCTGAAGTCCATATCTGAGCAATGCTGGTGTTGTTCTTGAAGGTGGACTCATGAGGTCTACAGTCAAAAATAAAAAAAATCCTGCAGAGTGCAAATAAATAAAAAAAACAACACAAGCACGTCTAATGAAATATGAGCTCACCAAGACAAAACTGCACAAATATAAATAAATAAGATGACTAAATGACTAATAAAATAAAGATGACTATTAAAATAAAGATGACTTAATAGAACTATGGTTTTAAAAAATTGACATTTTGAGTTACTTACACTATAGGCCTATTAGTGGATGGGACTTGGGTAATAACAGAGCTAGATGTTGGTGATGGTAGAGCTTGCTGTATTACAACATTAGCCTCTGAGGTTGCTAGAAGTACATTGGGAACTTGGAGGGATGCAGGATGGACTATAGTGGATGTTGGCAGTGAGGCTGGCTGCAAAGATAAATCCTGAAAACATCATACAAGACCTTAGCTGCAGGAAGTGTTTAATGCACACCAGATAGTAAATTACTTCTCAAAAAAGTTAAATTAAGGCCAACTGTATTATTTCAATATTAGGAATAATAGAGCTTTATAAAGGAAAAAAATGTATTATCTTACGAATTCTCTAGAAAATAATTTAGTGCAGTACTGTTAGCAATTTCTCATGGAAGTTTCACCTTTGAAAGTTGAGACAAACTCTAATTTAAACAATCAAATAATCAGATTCCTTATCAAATTAATACCATCGAATTTGTAATTGTAGAGTAAAATAATAATCAATATAAAAAATACCAATAACCGTAGCAGCAGGAGAACATCGGTTATTAACTCTTCATTACATCCTCGTAAACTATTCATAATTAGCAAAAATACCACAAAAAGCAAATTACCTTGTCATCATTGGTAGTAGACTCGGGGTGGGGCAGAGGACTATCTCGATGTGACTCCAGAGCTGTGGCTTCCTCGGTTTTGTTGCGTATGATGGGCGTTGCAAGAGGTGACAAATCCAATGGCAACTACAGAAAATGACAATAATCATCAACAGATTAGTGAAATATATGTGAAACATGAGATAAATGAAGTCAGACCATGTGCTAACAGTTTCTTTGACTACCTTTTTAATGTCATCTTCAGTCGCCTTTTTGAAGTCATGGTCGAATGGACTTGCAAGTTCATTGAAGAGTCCGACCTCCTCGCAGTTCTTCAAAAAGCGGGTAGGTGTCGGCGTTTGGTCTGCAGCGGAGGAGAAAAACCCTTCAGCACAAAGACTGGAATGTAAAGCATCAAATGAATCACAATATCTCAACTTCAAGAGATCTTACCGGCAATGATGACACTGTCATTCCTCGCCGGGCCGAACTTCAGGGTCATCTCATGTTTGTGTTTGTGGACAGCCAAGTGATCCTCATTTGTAAACCTCTGTGTAAGGTAAAAAAAAAAACACAGACAGTATTGGCCTGATGTCTGTATCAGGTCGCTGCATCTTTATCCCTGCGACTCCAGATCAACCCCAACCCCAGGTTCACTATGTCAGCTGCCTTTTGGTAGTTTGATTACTTGTAAATTTGTTTGAGACTCTGCACAACTAGTCAAGTTCAAAGTTATCTGGGTCTGGCACTGTTACATAATCTTGCAATCCTACTTTGTAGAAGGACCCTGTGCTAAAATCTAGCTCTAACACCTTTATTATAGTTCATATTGTGCTTGCATGTCGCATAGGCCTGCCCACATACATGCTCATGAGATCCAGTATCACATTTTTAGATAACGGAGATGCCTTACCTGTCCACACCCAGGAGCAGTACATTGAAAAGGTTTATCATCACTCATATTAAGGGTTTCCTGTGATGCCACCCTGAAATAAAACATGGAAAAGCACAAGTAGGAGTTAAATATCAGACCTACAGATGTGCATTGATGTAACGGTTAACTGTTTACATTTAGGTCTATGGATCCTTTCAGGTGGAGAATAAACATTGTGTTTATAGTAAATATTAATTTAAGCAGATATACTGAGCTGATATCGCATAATGTGTGAGGAACAGTCGGTTTGAGTGTCAGTGGACAGGTGAAAGTCCAGAGAGAGGACAGCTGGATATTTGGACAAAGCGTATCGATGATGGGCGGTTGCTTTGGTTGTTTACACCTCAGTGTCCTCATAAAACACGGTCCGTGTATTTTAGTCCACACACAAAACAGAGGTGGACACCCTGAGCTGTCCTCCGAGGACACTTCTAGCGCTTTATGTTGTAAAATTATCATAACACACACAACACAAAAACAATAACGTTATCACAGAGTGCGGTTATCTGCTCCAGTCGCTTCCATGAAACAGCCCGAGCCCTGCGTTAACATACAACCGTCGCCATGTTTAGACCTAAATATCACAGTAAACAGAGGAGATGTCAACGTTTGTTTCGCGGTCGTTTCACTGTACCGGAGCAGCAGTCCCCCGCAGCGCCACAAACGAAGCCTTTAACAGCAGCTTTGTACCCATACGCTTTCAGTTTCAGTGGTCACTTACCCCTCAGCCACAACCCTTGATTTCCAAAACCCCACGTCTGCGCCAAGATATCGCGAGAACAGCTCGGGCTCTTCCGTGAACGTCACACCGGGACAGAGCCAGGAGGATCTGATCTGCAGTTTGCACCTTAACAAGGTTAATTCATTTAATTTTATGATTCATCTCATGATCCTGATTGGTAAATTTCATATATACAAATCCAAATATACTAAATCATAACATTTTTAAAGTTTTTATACTTAAGCAATCAAAAAAGCTTGTCTACCATACCTCATATTATTGCTGTCCACATTTTTTCCTCTTTCTTTTTGGATGATATCACAGATCTAAGTTATCTGACTGTATAATATTGTAACCCTTTACAGTTCTTTTCTTAAAATTTACAGATGTTTGCCAACATTTACATTTTTTGAGGAAGGTATGGCATTCATACCTAAGTCCCCATACGTTATATACTTTGTTCTTTTCTGAACCTGTCATATTAATCACAATATTAAAATGTTGTAAATTGTCATTATACATTTTGAGCATGATTAATTACATTAATGATTAATAACATTGACCTAATTGTAAAAAACATTGATTACATATAGTAAGCTTTACATACATAATAGCCAAATAAAAGCTAACCCCATCCCACTGGACTTGTATGTGAATTAAGATATAAATATCCACTCTTTAGTTTGACATTACAAAAAAAATGGATCTTTGAATATTTTCTTATCCAATTTCAAGTGGTTTTATTTAAACTCATCATGAGCACATCTGAAATGTTTTCAAAATTTAAGATATGCACTTAGTTCTATTCTTGCTGAAACTACTGATTTTCATTGTTTTGATTTTGTCTAATGGATTCATAAAATCTGAGTCCATTACCAGTTGGCAAAGCCAAAGGTTACACATTTAAATTGATTTCTTTAAACAAACCAATACCTGGAGAAACAAAACTGAAAATAGAATAGGATATCGCAATTATGACATGATTCATGATATTGGAGGGAATTATACATATGACTCCATTATTCTCTTTTAAAATGACCATGGTATATTTTTTTAAGAACTCTACCATAAAAGATTTTTCATAAGTCTGAAGAATATGAATGAATTTCCCTACGGGGATAAATAAAGTAATTTTGATTTGATGATGTAGGCTGGGACATCTCTGCAGCACCAGAATGGTATTTTGACACATTTTGCCTTTAATAATATTGCCTCTCTCGTGATTTGGATATTGTACTAGTCCATTTTACAATTTAAGAAAACTGATTAATTGTACAGCCTGAGTCAGATGACAGTAACTTGTAAGTTGTTTTTTTTAAACCCAGAAGGGACTTCCATGACATTCAAAAAAGTCAAAACCCATTATATAGCTCAATTAAATCATCTAGATTTATTCAGTGTCATTTACAAAAGCAAGCACTCACTTGCTAGCTAATTACAGTACTTTTTAACTGCGTCTGTACCAAGAATTCATTAAGGTGGACCCCAAAAAGCTTGCATGTGATGTGCAGAGAAAACAAGGCTGATTTATGTCAAGTCTAAGCAACTGCTTCACAGAAAAGATGACATTCAAGAAAAAGCTGATTGCTTTCTGTTGCGCTAGCATGATATTCCAGACATAAAAGTTACTGCCATTGTTAAATAGTCAAATACATGTATTTTAATCACGTAATTTCTTACATTTGTACAATACATGCTTTGTGTGTTTTGACAGTGTCTGAAAGACTTGAAAATGTACATTTCCATGACGCCAACACGGAACAATTTTGGTAGCCACAATAAAATATGTAGTCACATCTGTAATGAAAGTGTTGTATGACAGCAGAGTTTTACATAGCAAACAGGATAAGGAAAGCCACCATCAAACAGAACAGTCCCATAGCTTCAGACAGAGCAAATCCCAGGATGGCATATGAGAACAGCTGCTGCTTCAGAGATGGGTTCCTGCAGACAAAAACAAACTTGTCAGTGAAGAAAACAAAGCATGCAGCAGAAGTCTATTAATCCATATGAATAACACCTTCAGGATGAGAGAGAACAAACCTAGCATAGCCGATAATGAGACTGCCGAACACAGTCCCGATTCCAGCTCCGGATCCAGCTACTCCGACTGTGGCAGCTCCGGCACCAATGAACTTTGCAGCGGTGTCAATGTCCCTGCTGATGGCGCTGGTCTGGAAGCCCCTCAGTGTGGCCTGGGTGAGGGGGCTCTGTGGCATCACAGCAACAGTGCTCTGGAGCGAGAAAAAACAAAAACTGTAAACTTTCATCTCTTAAACCAATGCCATGAGATAAGGCAACAGTTAGTTTACGCACAAAGCTGTGTTCAAACATATGAATGATAATGATAACTGGACAAAAACATTAAAGTGCCAAGACTCTCAAGTTAAAACTAATACATAACATATCATGAAAAGCTTGTGAGTAAACTATGACACTTGTAATATTGAGTTTTGGATGTTTTCAGTTTAGGGCTGCAACTCACAATTGCTTTCATTATAGATGAATGTGTTGATTACTTTCTTGATGTATTGTTTTGTATATAAAATAAAGAAAAATGTCCCAATTTAAGAGTCCAAGGTGATATCTTTAAATATCTTGGTTTGTCAGTCCAAAATCCAAAGATATTCAGTTTAATATGATATAAACCAAAGAAAAGCAAGAATGTCCACATCTGAGACAAGAGCATATTGTATTTTTACATTAAATGTTTAAGTACTTAAATAGTAATAGTTAGTGATTATTTTTTGGTTGATAACTGGTTAGCCGCACCACTTGTTTTTTGGCTGTCAGAAGGTCATACTAATATTAAACTGTCATTTTATGGTAAAAACATTTGTGGCAAATCACAGTTAATTCTAGAAAACGCAATTAACTATTAGTGTAGAAAGACAGTGACAGTCCTAGTAGAAAGCCTGATTTTCTTCTTACCTCTGTTTTGAGCTCAGGCCTGGACAGCACAGAGGCAGAGAGGGGTCTGTAAAGAGCCCGGGAACCAGCACGGACCTGCAGCAACAGCAGAGCAGCACACATTTAGTTACATAACACACACGTAAGCTCAATGAGACATAAAACATATTGTTGAAAACCATTACAAGACTGAACAGATGTTGAAGGTCCCCTTGTCAAACAGTGTCATTCACAGCTGTGCACACACAGTATGACCTGTGGCCTTTATTGTGAGTACAGTCTGTGCTGTCAAAGTCACTCCTGCTGAGTTTTAAGTTTTCTGCTTTGGCAGTGATATTGGCAAACTACAATTAACATTCATAACAAGCTTTCTGACAAATTGTCCTATTGTAATATGAACTGTTAGCCTGCAGGAGCTACTAGAAACAGAACTATGACCTTGGTGAATGACTAATAACACAGACGACTATTCTATGAGAGTAAATAATGCCCAAATGCATTAAGTGATAGTATGCATTTCCATTGCATTGCGTTGTTTTGAGTTTCCAGGTGTAAGTCTGCACTAAACTCAGCTAGCAAAGGCTTGTAATGACCTTAGCTAACGGCCATCATTGAAAATGTCCGCTGCGAGCTAAAGCTAAGGCAGCTGCAGTTTTTGCAAGCCAACTTACATGCACGTTATCTATAAACACTTGCGTTACATTTCCACCACTGATATAGTGTGTTATTGTGTGTTTTAGCATTAGCTAGCTAGCCTGTTGGCCTAGCTGCATATACCCTTGCCAGTCAGCTACAGTCAAGTTCAACCAGAGGCCCACCGGATTTATTCGTGATATTAGGAAAGCAGTACTCACATTTACAGCATGAAACCATAACGAATAAAGGGAACTCACCAGAGCCGGCGTGGAGACGAACTTTGCACAGGCGTACATTTTCTACTTTAGGTAGTTTTAACCGGTTCGGTCAAATCTGGTTGAAGCCCGGGACTCTCTGAGGAGGAAAGACCGGAGAGAAGTAAGGTCAAACGGGTGTAAAAATGCTCCACAGAGAAAATAAAGCCACTCATATGTACAATCACATCCATTCTGCATGCTATCCTCACTTGTAGGCTATAGTGTGAAGTTAGGAGAGAGGATGAAAGGGGATTTACAGAGACAGACTTCTCATTCAAACTGCCATTACACACTTACCGACTGCAGAGGTCGAACCACAGTGGAAGAATGCGCATGCGCGACGTGATGTATATAGAGACCCGGATGATGACAGTGGAAGGTCATTTCACAGAAACTTTATTGAGACATGAACAGAACAACAATGCTCATTCACAAATCGTTGTTTACGCACAGTCTGTTTGTTGTTTATGTACGGTATGTACCTGTACTGTGTGAATATGATTGTGAAGGATTATTACGTTAACTTAACAGAGTATAGTTATAATGGTGGACAACGACAGCTCCTGTTGGTCTGGATCTACAACACTGTTGATTGTAAGCCAAAGATCATTACGTTTTCAGTGGAAGTGGGTGGAGTAATTGAGGATAAAACAGATTAACTCGCCAAAGGCCTTGAGGGAGAATATTATGATGGTTTAGTTAAAATAATAATCTAGTAAAGGGAAACTACACCCTTTATTAAGTCATACATGCTATTTCTGAGACAGTCAAAAATATTAGTAAGCATGAAAAATTAACAATAATTTGGTTATAAAAAACTACTACTTTTCTAGTTTCTGGCTTTGAGAGTGTAGCTCATGCCCACAATTTCCTAAGCCATGGAAATAACATATTTGAAATTTTAATATAGGTCATTTTCCCATTTAAGACTACAGAAACTTGAATCTTACAAACCAGCCACGGTGATACATTGCAGCAGTAATTGTATACAAAAAGTGTGTGTATATAAAAGTGTGTTTACTTCCAATATACACTCCCATGTTCAGACTCTGTTGTTATTTTATTCTCAACTACATACAAATCATGTTTTGTGATTGCTTCTTGCACAGTTCTGACACTATTGCAGTTTCAAAAGGCCATCATTTTTTCACGATGATACACATATGTACATAGACTCACAAGGTGAAAGACCCAACTTAAATGATGACATTTTCCTATGGCAAGAAAAGCTAAATCCCATTAAAAGACCAGAACCAACAATGAATTGATCCAACCAACAGTGTTGCGTAATATAAAAAAGTGTAATATAGATCATTCCTTGTCTTTGTTCTCCAAAAACTATTTAAATTTGATCAAATATCATGGGTTGTTGGTTACTTGAAGTCAGCGCAATATACACTTTCCTGATACAATAAAATAAAATACTCAGTAGTGCAACAAAGCTGGAGTCATATTTCAGGTAGTGGAAACACCATATCCAATAGCTTCATTGTCAATACTGAATATGATACTGTCAGAAAATGTTTAAATAGATTATTTTTTACAACTGTAAAGCTCCACAAAGGGGGTAATAAAAGGGCACATTTGGATTTTAATGGGTTATTTGACTTTTTTTAAAGCTGCAATCAACAAATTAAGTAGTACATTTGGGGTGAAAGTCACATAACTGTTGAGTTACTGTTTGTTTCTATATGTATGGATGACTATTGTTGATACAAATGCTTAACTTACTAAAAGAAAATATAAAGATATATATATATATAAATATATTATAAATAAATGTCTCAGTAGTATAATAAATTCTCAGTAGACCTCGGCTCAATTGTGGGAATGACTGTTTGTTCAAAGAACGGAAATTCTTGGCTTTGCCATTGCTGTGTGTCAAACCAGGAAATAATGGCAGTTTAGATGAGGTTTGTGTTCTAACTCATTTCTGAAAAACAATGTACTTCCATTTCCTGTATATTTGCCGACAGCACAGCAACACAGAGAAATCCCATTCTCAAAGGTGTTCTGAATGTTATTTTAAATTAGCATGACACCTGCAACACATCTAAAAAAAACATATTTTTTTTTGTCAAATTATGTCCGCCCTGTGGCAGCAGGAGAAGCAGAATTTCAACCAGTAATTCAAAATGAGTTTTTCCCTCATAACAAAAGCAGCCTGCCACTGTCCACCCCTATCACCTGTTATGGTGTGAATTTAACACTGTGCCCGGAGGGACTGATGGCTCAGGGCCGTGTCTGTGCATCTCGCAGGCTGATGGTGGAGCTGTAGGCTACCAACACCGGGGCGGTTTTGTAATCGTGATGAATGACTCCACAGCAGCTGGTCTGTGATGGAAAGGTAATGAGCACAGGGAGTCTGCCTTTGCTGCACGCTGGCTTTAAGAGAGGAAAGTCTCAGTGGCTCCTCAGGTATGATCTTTCCAGTTTTACAGCCAACATGAAGACGCAGATTCAAACAGTCAGGAGATCATAAACTGTACGAACCTGAAGAACACAGGAATGGTTCTAAAGCATTACAAATCACAGAACGCATGAAGTAATTATATCCCATCGCGTTGGGTTTGATTCTATTCTATTGTGTTCTATCCTATCATATTGGTGTGTTCTATTCTATCATAATCTGTTCTGTTCTACTTTTATTCTGTTCTATTCTATTCTGCTGTATTCTATTCTATCACATTCTTTCTATTGTACTCTTTTTTTTTTATCATATTCTATTCTATTCTAACATATTCTCTTCTATCATATTTTGGTTCTATCATACTCTAAACTGTTCTATTTTACTTTGATTGTATTCTATATTCTACTGCATGATATTCTACCGTATCTTATTTTGTCCACACCAGTTCTGTTCTATTCTATCACATTCTGTTCTGTTCAAATTTAATCAGTTCTGTCCTATTCTGCTGTGATATGTTCTATTCTATCAGACTCAGTTCTATTGTATTCTACTTGGTTCCCTATTCTATATTGTTATATTCTATTTTGGTCTGCTCTATACTATTTTATTATACTCAGTTCATTATGCTCTGATGTAGTCTATTCTACCGTATTGTGTTCTATTTTCTTCTATTCTACAGTATTATATGTTATTTTCTACACTGTTGCATACTATTATAATTTGTTCTATCATGT
>CAFUXE010000126.1:368265-419011 GCA_903364295.1 Serranus cabrilla | reverse complement strand
AACTTCAATTTGCTGTAGTAGTTGTATTCCAAGCAGCTCCTTTTCAAAAGCCCATTTCACATGATTTCATTTATTATCATGTGTATGTGATAACCTCTGCATTGCTAAAAGCAAACTTTTTTTTTATCATAACACCATAAATAAACATCAGATAATCTGGTAAAACTATGCCTTATGTCCAGTATTGTATCATAAAGTCATAAACCTTGTATTGCGTCATTCTATAGCCAGGCCAGAGACTGAGAAAATATATATACCAACAAGAACAAGGTCCTTACTCTGAAGGTCCAGCAGAGGGTGCAATAGGGTCTAATGTGATCATAGCCTTTGTTACCGGGGTCATGGTAACTGCACAAAAGAGATGAGAAACAGACTCGGCACAACAAGATTCTTCAAAAATTCCCCGGCATATTAATCAGAATTAAATATGTTTTCTTCTTGATATACATCGCAATAATTACCACAGAGATAAAAATACTTTAAACCAATTTGTGTGATACTGTACCTGTATGGTCTAAATCTTAATCTTCCCGTTGCAGAAAGAAAGAGCTTTAAAAATTAAACTGTATTATGACAGATCTTTAATTTCACATTGCTGTAATAGTACTTCTGTTAATGCCAATGTAAGATGTGAGAATGTATTGTAGGCCCGAGTGTAATGCAGACACTTATAGGTCAGAGCTAGCCGTATGATAAAACATGAAGATTTACAATATATTAATTGCAAGACGGCACATATCAAAGTGGCCGTTAACTACCCGAGGTCAATGTCATACTGTCTAATTAACCGGGCAGCGGCTGTGTGGTCCTACATGGCTGTGGAAGGTGGAGAGAGCAGCCGATCTCACGCACCCCCCACCACCTTTTACTTCCTCCCATTCAGAGGCACGCACGCACTCGCTGTCTGAGTTCTTGCATAGAACACTCCGAGACATTCCATTTGCATGCCCGCCCCATCAAGCTGGATGCACTCAGACTGGTAATAAAAGGCATTGACCCCCTTAACCTTTATGAATTACAATTTGTGCCTGCAGCACGTCCTGTCAGAGGCCTCAGAAAAGCAGGCACCTCAGCCGGGGTGTGTGCGTGTTGTTTTGCAGTTGTTAAGGAGAGGGGAAAAGGTTTTTACAGCTCCTCGTCGGAGCTCCTGACAAGCAGGGAGGAGGCGGTCTGACAGGAGAAGCAGGGTAGGGAGGGACTGCAGCGCTGCTGATGGCTCCATGCTAATCTCCATTCCTGGATGCTGCACGAAACTACTGAGGCTCCTTTCTTTGTCAAGACCAAGGATACACAGCCTGTAGGGCTGCAGTTCATCTGTGCTCCACCTCTGATTTCTTATTCTCACATACACACCTGAAGGCAGTTCCCTCTCTATTAACTAAAACTAATAGATGAATCAGATAGCCTCTTATGGATACATCTGGCAGGGATTTCATTGCAAGCTGTCTGTATTAAAGCAAAGCTAAGTCATGAAAAACACATCCTTTAACCTGATTATGGGGTCAAAAAGAAATCAAACTGTAAGTACAAGTCTAACTACGACACTTGTTGACTGTTTGGAAATAAAAATTAAAAGGATTGAACTACAGAAACAGAATGTCACTCACATTTATATTTCACCCAATACTGCAGCTGCTTAGATTCAGAATAATAATTGTATGCAAGTACTTTACTAAGTCTTGGTGAGATCAAGACCCTTTGAGACCAAATTACAAACATACACCCAGTGTTGGGGAGTAACTAGTTTCATGTAGCAGCATTACAGTAATTAGATGGCAAAATTATTGCAATGGTAATCTGGTACAGTTACAGAAAAAATATTGGAATCAATTTAGAGTCACTAATCAAAATGTTGGTATAACATTAGAATATATAGTTTTTAGTAAAAGGCTTAAGTGGAATATAACATTCATGTTGGTTCTTTGCATCATCCTGCCTTATTTTGGTATATTTTGGGACAATGCAGGTCAGCAAAGCTGTTGGGTCAAAATTTTAATGCAACACCATCAAGGATGGCCAACAAGACCTTCTTTACATCCAGTGCGTCTCCAGTCATTGGGTAGCATCCACTCAAATTCTGAGTGTTGTTTTTGATCGGTTCTCTTACTTGAATTTGAACGGCTTCTTTTCTACCAATCAAATCAATGGCACCACTCTTAACAGCCTGAGTCTACCATGCCTTCAACTGCCACACCAAGGCAGGTGGCCATGTCCATAAAGCTTTTAACGTAGAAATGCTTGATATGTAACTGGAGGAAACAGCTACAGGTAAAGTAATGTAACCGCAATCAGTCACGTAAAATAAATCCCTTTGCCGTTACTGCACATTTTTTAAAAAAAAAATTTTTCTTGAAAAAACGTAATTAGTATCATTACTTAAGTTATTAAAATAGATGTATTACTTATTATATTTTTATATAATAACTGATTACACTAACAGAAGTGCACTTCATGCAGTACAATTGTAGAAAACCAGGTTTTCTCTGTTCAGAGGAACATTCGGTGTGAACAGTGTTTTCTGTTTTTCCAGTGGTTCAAGTTACATTTTCCTTAGTAACCTTCCACTCCGTGAAAGACACAGTGGGAGTTCAGATACCTGGCATCCTTATTATAAAGTCAATTTGTCTTTAATACAGTACAAATGCTACATCATCAAAGAGTTTAGATTAATCTTTATGGTAGTTGGTTATTAGAGTTATACTATTTATTCAAATGTTAATCATTTATTTTACGATCTATATCATTAGGTTAATACAAGATTTTCTGAGGCACAGAAGTAGCAGGATCACGAGAAAGCTATTTGTAAAAAGCCAGTGACGCTAAAAAATAGGATGTTGCCATTTCTCCTGGGTGGCTCGGTTAATAATTACAACAGTGATCATCATGCACCATGATAACACTAGCAGTTCTATTCCCTGAGCTGAACTGGAGAGCAGGTGGAAAATCAGGTGGAAACTGAATCCAGGTCACTTTTTTTAAGGACCTGCACACAAACAGCAGCTCTGCAAAAGTCTGGGCTCGTGAATTGTTTAACCTGCGCAGGTCGTATGGAGAACCTGAGAACCTGTTTCATTCAGGGTGGAGACAGCCTTCGAGCAGCTGCTCCAATAATCCACAGTAGGAGTCGACAGGCAGATCTCTGATACCGCTGGAAATCATCCCACAGAAATGCACCTAGCGTTCTTTATCTCTGAAAGATATAAAGGACATTAGCATTCACAAAATTGATTTTCCAACAAATCCATAATAGCACTGATCTTTGTGCAGCTGGTGAGCAGCGCAGTTGGAAGTGGTCTAAGAAATGCTGAGGCTTGCAGTATCATTCGTCTTTATCCTGACTTTTTAGCTAAGTCTGTAACACCTCTATATCCACTGCATGCCCTGCGCTAAGGGATGTTCAACCGAACAGCGATTTTATTAAATAATTCCCTAACAGCACTGCTATAATACCAATATTGGCTCGATTTAAATAAAACTGACATATTCTCACAAACACTGGCGTGAACTGAGCTTTATTCCTCCTTCCTTCCTCTGTTTAACATCAGGATATTCAGGCAGTGACTGTGTGAACAGGAGCGTGGCTGACAGGGGCAGCCGTGCGATGATTGGTTTACGGATCTGTGCTTTTTCTAGTGACTTCAAGGTCACTGAGATTTACAATGAAATGGCTTATGACACTTTAGTAAAAGCCGCCCAAAGCTGATGACAGGAAAAGAAAACGAGCCGGCCACTTTAGAGGAATCTGCTTGACCTCATACTGTGATCCATTACTAGGATGTGCTGTTGTCTGTTTTTATTATAACACCTAACAAAGATGTGCACGTTAGTTTCAGCAGACAGAAGGTTGTTAAGGACGGCATATGGAGAGTGGATTTGATAGACAGACAGTATATGGTGCACACAGTGTAGTAGATTAGAAGAAGGGTGCATTTCAAGCTCCAGTCAAACTGCAGTTACAGACTTCTACACAAAAGAGCAATTAAATATGATTTAAAGGCCAATCTGTAATGGCAGTGTGCTGCCCCCTGTTGAAATATTATTGCCCTACTATTTACTGTTTCAGATGGTGATTTACTGTGTTCTGTCTAGTTTGGTTTATTTCAGTTGTAGCTCCGAAATATAATGCGATTTAAATAATATTATACAGCTAAATGTGTGTTGGAGGCTGTTCGTTAAACCAAACCAAACTATATTTTAAAATAATGATGTGTTCATAATATCATATTCCCTGAACATATCAATCTTTAACAAATGTAAATGTAAAAAATCACCGTACAAGCAAAAAAATAAATGCAGGCTTTGTTTTAGTCATTAACAAAATTACATTAGCAACACTTGGATATGAAACTTGTTACACATAAAGTGATTTTCAAGGCATGTTTACTTTGCACTCATATGGAACGCTGTTGATTTTTATGAGATGCATATGGCTGCATTTTATTGTGCTCAATTAAAGCGCTTTAAACTAGGATTAACTTTTTGCAGCGGCAATCCGTTATATAACGTCTCCTTACTGAGAGCCGTTCACGGCGCGGCTGCTGCAAATGTCTCCTAAGCACAGCTCACAGATTGGGGTGTCAAATATGAGGCTGTCACAGCAATATTTAGTGGAAAAGCCCTTCCTGCTTTTAATGGCCTGACCTACATCCCAGTTCAGAGAGCTAATAAAGGCAGTCTGGTGGAGGTCCTGGAGCTGCACAATGTCACTCACAGATCCCCAACTCAGCAAGATCCGGAATGCTCAATTAGTTGCTTTTACAGGCCCCATTAATATGCATTAACTCTCTTTCCAATGTAGGGGCGCAGACAAACAGTCGCTGCTGGCCACATATCACCCAGGTAACAGGTTTTTTTAACCCTTTCTAAAACATAATGAATTTTGGCCTCATAAAAACCTATTATAACTGAAGTAGAAGTGTTTAAGCTACTTTATGCTTCTACAACACTGCAGTTCAGAGGGAAATACTGTGGACCTTTAACAATTATAATCAATTAACAATATTTTACTAATACTAAAATGTGAGCAGTACAATGCTACTTAACTATTAAATCCATCTGCAATAACCATCCAATGATGGGAGATGTGTAACACTTACAGGGGCCAATTTTCTGATTTAAATTCAACAGGGTGTGACAGTAACAGTTGACCTTTTGAGAAACTAGTAATCATTTCTTGACCATTGGTTAACATCAGAAATCAACATATATAATCAACAAAGAGGAAAACATGGACGCCAGTTTAATAATCGCTGCATGAGGGCGGTCTGACACAAGCACACTGCACATGCGTTGGTGCATTCACTCTCATGCATGCAGGCGTCTGTTTAAGGGGCAATGATGAAGCAAATTAAGTTGTTTGACTGGTGGGTGAGAAGTTCAACTAACCTGTCAGCATCACAAGCAAATGTGTAAATGAATTTTACTGACAAACAACCAGGTTAAACTATAGAAAAACAAGCGTATCACACTGTAATACTTACTAATACTAACTGTAATAACACCGTGTTACGCTGTGGTATAACTGCATTGTAGCCAACCTAATTATTGAAAATATAAAGTGAATTAAAATGGAAAACTTATTTTCAGTTTCAGCAACCATAAGCAGATGTGGCAACCACTTTTAAAAGTTTGTGTTGAGCCCTATTAAAGTAGTTAATTTCTAATACTTACATAGTATTAGAGCAGCACTTTAATTTTAGTATTTAGTATTTTTATTTGTACTATTTGTACCTTTAGTCAAGTGAAAACATCTGGATACTTTGTCTATCTCTGTCAAAACATGGTTTTAAAATATAAAACAAGTTTGCAGAGATCCAGAGAAAAAACAATAAGAATAGGAATCCATAACATTTACATATTATCATTTAATCTGCCTCAGCTCCAGTCCTGAACAACAGATAGCTCACCACAGAAACCTACACAATCTGGTACCACTCCTCCCACACAATAAACCGATCTGGCACACAGCGAGCTGAATCAATCATGGCACTTTATTATCCTGTCACTAGTCTGCTTCCTGCAAGTGTGTTTACCCTGTCCATGGCCCTGCGATTGTGGCTGTTCAGTGTACATTAAGACAGACATAATTGAGATTGTGGGCGGCCGAAAGTGCAGGGCTCAACCTGTTGTCGTTAATCTGTCATATTGTCGAGAGTCACAGCAGCGGTGACCTATAGGAGGCTCCACCTTGGAGGCACGGCTGATGGCGCTTTGTTGTTCATGGCACAGGGCCTCACCTATTTTAAGTTTATTGGTTTGCCACCAACGGAGAACCCACAGAGAGCGTGATCTACTGCCCGACCTCTGGCTTCAATTTCTCTGCTCTGCTCCTAATCCTTGTTAGGCACTTTATGATTAGTAGTGACACTCTTAAAACTCATCACCTCCACATTACACACAGGTATTCATGATTTGAGTGATTAAGAATCAGACTGGCTTTCTTATTTTTAAGTGTTATGATGGAAAATAAGTTGAAAAACTCAAAGGAGCGACAGCCAACGCGCGGCATAATGAAAGCCTAATACTGCGCTTTGTAATATACTAAATTATACAGGCAATCAATTTGAATTAATTGGTAACCCTTCAGATAGCAGCAGATTCTTGTTAAATTAGATTACTGATGGTTGTGCTGAAAATTCGCCTTCACTTTGTATAAATTAAAGCTCTGGAAAAGCATTTACAAAATAACAAGATATAAATGAATGCAATCGCACTGTTGGAAAAGGTGCTTTTCACAATCACACAACATATTAGAAATAATAGCTAAATCTTGCCTCAGCGGCCTGTTATTAATTACCTGGAAAATAAGACCTGTCTGTTTTCAAACTGAGTTATATTGGTGGTGAGAGATCACCAAAGAAAATTAAACAGCAATCAAAGTACATTTCTATCATCATAATTCTGATTGTCAGGATCACCTTTTGCACGATGGCTCAGAGCAGCAAACAAATCCTTGTTTTTATTAAGTGGCTCCGTTTGCTGCCGTTCATATTTTACATTTATGTCGCGTCACACATGTATCCTGCATTCTTGTTATTTCTGGTATGCAGCGTGATTTATTCGACAGGGAAACATGCCGCTATGAAACTGAATTTAATTGATAGTTAGAGAAGGCGTCGCTTCTAAAGAGTCATCTGTGGCATCCAGTGTGCAAAGCAGCACGATGTGTTTACGCCACACTAACACAGAAGCAGCAGCAATAACAACAAGCCCCCTGGAAGATTTTTATCACATCATGCATGCCTTTTAACCAGCCTTGATTTCTGCACTGCAAAAATTCACAATCGCTTAAATCTCAAAGAGGACGTAAGTATCTGGCTCTGTGTCTTCAGAATGTGGCTTCTTTTATAGCGGGGGGTTATATCAGCCTGGAGACCCATAAGTTATGAAATGTCAGGATCCTATGCATTCTAATTGAGTGTGGAACAGTTAATGGCTGTGGAAATTCAGCCACTTGACGTCTTATTCCCCCGTGTGCCGTTTCACAGCCAGGCCCATGAGCCTCAATTAAATGACAAAATGGGCCCATTCTTGAAAATAACAACAATAAAAACACAAGCCTATATGGCAATAATATCAGGTCTCACCTTGAATCAACAATGGTCACAGCTTGCAAATGACTAAACAGAGGCAGTGTGATAAGAGCAGACACAGGGGGGCTTATGTCAGGTGTTTCTTAGCAGCTCTATACAAGATCATACTGTACAGCTATAAGGCTACAAATAATTTACATTTCAATCATTTTCTTCAATCATTGATTATTTGTTTGGTCTATAAAAAGTCAGAAAATGGTGAAAAATGTCATTTTATCACATATAGGAAGCTGGAATCAGATATTTTTTACTTTTTGTCAAAAAAAATTTTTTATTAATCAGTTATAAAAAAGAAAGTTGATGATTAATGTAATGGCTGACTAATAATGCATTGATCAGTTATAGTACTACAAGTAAAAATGACTTTCATTATCAAGTCATCTGCTTGAGGTAATTGTACTTATTCCCACTTTATGTAACTTTACACTTTGACTTCAATTCAGAGGGAAATATTGTACTTTAAACTCAACTATTTATTTGACACTTTTACATTTTTTGGACCACATGATATGTTTATATCTGCACAGTTCGTTTACAAAGTATCTCAAATTGGCTTCACATAAATGGACTGCACCATTAAAAAAGCTCCTGCATGTATTTGTTAGTGATACAATCTGAATAACAAAGTATTTTATAATAACATAATATAGTGAACGGAGCCTTATGAGTCTGCATAATTAGTTTTTAGTGTTTGAGGTTAAAGGTTTCACAAGTTTACTTAAGTAGTCGCAGGGCACCAACTGATTCTCTTACTCAATCAATCCATCAATGATTTGGTCCATAAAATGTAAGAAAATATTAGAAAAAAATGGCCGTCAGTATCCCAAATCCCAAGCTGACGACTGATTAGTGTAAGCAACTATTCAAATCCTAAAATGTTCCATTCAATGTCACAGAGGACAGAAAACGAGTTTTCACATTTCACATTCACCATGAAATGTTGGTGCTCTTATCAAAACTTTTGCATATTAATTTTCTGCCAATCGACTTATCGTTTTAGCTCTATACTGTACAAAGTGTAAATACACAAAATGTTTGAGTGAGAAAACCATTTAACTACTTGAAGCTGTCACGGAGCAGGGCCGCCTGTCCACTGCACCCACAGGACTCTGAGAAGTTTTTCTCAGACACAGTCCTACTTTTTCTTTACAAACTAGATCATGTCCCAAAATCTCTCCCCCAAAACTTAAAGTTACCTATGTGTTACTGAGTAAAACTTTTAAAATCCAGAATCAATAACGCTTAAACCTTTTCCCATTTTCAGCAGATGTCTGCAATCCATAAATACACATGGAGCATGTCCTATTAAATCCTGTGATATGGTGAGGGGCTAAATATTGACCCAATCCTGATTGGAGTAGATTTTTTTCGCACTCTTGCTTATTGTTTTTATGACTCTTTGACTTTAACCCCTTTACTGCTTCACTGATTTCACGCAACAAACAATAGCTTTTCAATAATTCAATTTATAGCTCGCCATAAATGGAATTCAAAGGACAATGCTGTTGCAAATGAACACGGACGCTGCTTTTGGCTCCAGCAACATCCCGGTTGCCAGAGGAAAGAGAGAATATTTATTTTACGGTTGCCTCACATTCCCATTAAAACGAGGAGGAAGCTACATTTCCAAGTGCGTGGTATAAATGTAATATACAGAGTTAAAAGAGACAGATGGTGGAGTGAAACTCTCATGTGGCAGCGCTGTGCGATGGTACCACTGCAGCCAGTGCCAACGAAGGAATCCTCCCAAAACCATCCAAGGCCAGATTAGATCTATTAATACATGTTCATGTGCCTGTTCACATACATGTCCACTCGGCCACATCTCGTTCATCATTTATTGTTAACGGGGAAACACTGAGAACGGGGAACGGATCTAAGACACGAGCACTGAAATGAATTACCATTCTATTTATTTATCCGGGCCTTTCTGTCAGTCACAGCAATAATCAGAACTAACTCATTCAAATTTTGAGAAAATGAAGGATGCATTCGCTCCAATTTTCAATTTGGAAGTGGCAACTATGGCCATGATGAATGTCTGAATAGTCCATCTTCTTCCTCTCATTTCTCCTAACCTTTCCTGACAGCTTAGATATTGCCTACCTGGTAATTTGCTCTGCAATAATTGTTACTGTGAGATTTCCCCCAGCTTTTAACAAGGATTCTTAACACCCTCTGTAGGTGACAAAATGCAATTACAAACACAAGTGCCCCATCGTGACTGGTCATCAGCAGCTGCCACCTCCATTCACCAGCCCGAACTGGCTCTATTAATGGAGGAAAAAAAACAAAAAGACATGCAGACAGATTCAGCAAACATTTGCTGCGAATAAAAGTTTAATTAAAAGATATGAAGCTGTTTTATTGATTAACAACATCAGTGATTAAAGTGTACGGCTGACATTTTTTTCCAGGCTTGCTGTTTTGTTCCCTCTCAGAGATCATTTATTTGTTGCGCGGCCCTGTTTATTGATAAGTGTGTTTGATGAATGCAGATGCGGCTGTTTGGAGAGCGGGCTTGCTGATGGAGCGATCATATTGTGCGAAACACCAGGCGCGGGCAAGAACAGCTGTTGCGGCTCCATCCACTGGGACGCCATGTTTCACCACCACCCCGAGCGCACATGCAGGCGCGCTGCTGTAAAGCTGCAACCAACATATTCACAGCGTCCTAACAACTCTATGAATTTTATGACACATCACCAGAGCGCTCTCATCTCTGTCCGGCACTAAAACCTTAATTATTGGACTAATTGCTATGGCTATATTCATCCCGCTGGTAATCCGTTGGTGATTACATTTTGTGTTCAATACCAGACTTATCCTTTAATTAAAAGGATTATTAACCTTTAAAGTAGAGCCGCGTGGGATTAAACCCTCGAATATTAGTGTCTTTTACAAAACAAGCTGAGAATGAGGTGCATCATTTCAATCATAATCAGGAGACTGTGGGCTGGTCTACACTTTAGCCTTTCTAAGCAGCTGACTTACAGCAGCAATAAGCATTCATCCACATCTCTTCAGACTGCTGACACATCACTCCTGGTGGGCTAACAATCAGTGCAAATAGATGGATAATGATACAGCTCTGACCGTGGTGAGAACAAGGTAAAAGGGTGAATGAGTCAATGGTCAAAAACTAAATATACTGCAGGCAGCAGGATCTTCAAGGCTTCTCACCCCCAGTGCTGCTGAGTTCAATGTTCAAAGTCATCGTAAGTGGAGTGTGAATCAAATCAGCAGTGCTCTAGAAGAAAAAGAGCAGGGCTGCACAGTTAATCAAATATTAATCGTGATTACAATTTTGGCTTCCCACAATTAAATGATGGACTCCAATTAGGGTTGCAGCTGTAGACGACTATCACAGTAGATGTGTTTCACAGTTATCATATCAAGAATATCTACCTGTCTCAAATAAGCCTCAAGTCCTTTGGTCCAAGTCAAAATTATGCCTGTCACGATAATTACTATATCGACTTATTGTTCGATCTATAAAAAATGGACACAACTATTTTTTCTTGACTTGCACAAATGGTCCTAAAGCAACATCAACAATAGTATTGTTTATTGTGACAGTTTCTGGGATATTTTATCGTCCTAAAAATGTGTTCATGACATCGTGAGAGGCCTAGTCACAAGCAAGTCCCACGTCATCTTGTCTTAGGCAAGACAAACTGAGTCAAGTCTTCAGTTAAGGCAAGTGCCAAGTCACTTCACAACATCAAATAGTATTAACTCAACTGATGACAGCAATCTAATCCAGAATTAATTAACATGAAGATTTTAAAATGTGATCAAAATTGAAACGTAACTTCAAGATTGGGTTTCAATGTTTCCATGGTTTGCAGGAAGAAAATATTACAAAGTTTTATTCTATTGAATGGGTTAACTGATGATATCAACTACAATCAGGCTAACGCTAGCTAGCTGCGGAGTTATCAGAGAACAAATTGTATCATCAGCTCTTACAGACATCCATAACAACGAAGCCAAACACCATGTCCATCTAACTTTAGGGCAAAACGTTTTGTGTGTAACTTTATTTATCTTTTACTTCTAGGCAGTTATTCTCATTAAAGTAAAGCACAGGATTTCATAGCTAGTCCACAAAATGTATTTCATAGGTGTCCACACACTCAACAACCCTGTTATTTTGTCCTTAAACTATACAAGTGGCTTTGTTGCCTCACCTTAAATAGTCAATATATAAAGTAACCAAAGTGTTTAAAACAGCCACCAATATCAGCATTGCAAAAGCTTTCATGAAAGTTCATGAGAATATGTTGTTCTGGGAGATTCACTCTGAATGAGATTTGTAATATGTACTGTACTGTATCATCAGGCATGTAGCACAACGTCTACGAAAAATATTTAAATATGGTCTCCCTAAAATTCAATGAATAATCACAATCTCAATATTGATCTTAAATAATCCTGATTACCATTTCAGCTGTAATAAAGCAGCCATAAACAGGAGTGCACTGACAGACAATGAAGGGAACAGACAGGTCATTGATGTACATGAGGCCTCTTCATGTACACCTGCATAAGAAGCTGTAAGGGGGCACACAGGCTTCGATTAGCATACGAATACATGAATGTAAAAGATGTTAAGTTGATACCATCAGTGTCACCGCGGCTGCTGTGGTCATCCAAACGCAGCATCATTCTGTCTGATCGATACCTGCCCTCATCAATAATGTAGCAGAACTATTTGGCACCAATGAGGCAAACATGAACCATGAGCAAGAGACCATGATGCTGAACCTCCCCGCCCCCCCCGAAGCTGAGTCAAGCAGTTAGAATCAAGAGCTGTTTGCCCATGCCAAAGCCACGCTGCATTATCCAGAGCAAGTCTTCATTTGAATGTCCTAATTAGTTAATTAGTTGGTGGTTAAGGATGATATGAGCATCTCATCAATCTCTCTATCTCTAAAAATAAACACCCTGGGACGGCGGTGGTGAGTCATTAGAATACTGATGACTGTGGGAAGTGTCTGTGAGGATTAGAGGTCTGCTGGTGACACTTCATATTTCCACAAACCACCCGGCACCATAAAGAAGACTAAAGAGCCATTGCCTGTGAGCATTGTACGGATGACAAACCAAGCATGACATAATGAGTTTACAGAAAGTCTGAGGAGCTCAATTAATGCTTTTTCATGCGTAGCTTTTGGGATCCATCTCGATGTTTATCACTGATGGAGGGAAAATGATAATTAGACGTGAGAATGAAAGTTGTTGTCATACACACAAATCATCAAAACAAGCCTATTTTAAAAAAAAGTGTGCGTTACGACTTTTAAAATTTTCAACAGGGCTCTTATTACCAACATCCCTATTCGACGCGGACTTTGAACAATTACTTGAGGCAAAGTAACAGCACTGCAGACAGAGTTTGTTCTTCATTTCTGCAGTGGAATATATGGAAAAAAAGGAGGAGAAGAGAGGGGAGAAGAGGAGGAAAGAATAGGTTAAAAATAGTTAGCATATGGCAGCATATGATTGAGTTTCCAGGGCTCTGAAAATTCACTCTAATTATTCAACGCTATCCCTCTGTCATCCTTCCCTATATGCATCCCTTTGCGTGGAAGTGCAAGTGACTCCAACTAATATACATAATTCTGCTACTTAATTGGCACGGATCGGGTGAAAGTGGGCTAGGAAACCTCCTTAGAGACTAATAGGGGCACATATCATTGGCTCCATCAGAACAGTAGTCCCTTAGGTGATAGAAGTCAGCAAATATTTCATGAGCTGCACTATCAGAGTAGCTCACCTCTGGAGTCCTGTGCACTATCCTGCGAAGAACAGTTCTGCTGTCAGGTGTATTTATAGCAGGCGGCCTCATGACTGATGCTAATGCCGTGGAAATTATGCAGTGCACTATTGCTGTCATAACAATATGTTAGACTTAAACAGGAAGGTTAACTAAACTAGTCATTTAAGCTATAAGTGGGCCACTGGCGTACGTCTGTGTCCACGGATATGGATTAGGCTTAGTGCTGCAGTAACTGCAAGTGGTTTTAATAGACGTGGACCTAGATTTACCCTGGTGTTAATTTAAATAATGCGGTGTTACAAGGTAAGATTAGCTTTAGGGCTGAATGGGGTATTAAGTTTAATTGATATTGAGAAAAAGTTAAAGGTCAACCTTTTGTCAGAAGGTAGATAATAAGGCTGCACTGAATGTCCTTTATTCTTACATTTAAAGGATAGATTTAGATTTTGAAATGAAGATTCAAATATCTGTTATACATGTCTGATTTACAAAGTCATCACCCTAAAAAAACAAAAACAGAATTTGAATAAAGTGATTCATCAAAGCGTTTTTTTTTTTTCAAAATGAACTTTCTTTCATGAACGACCTGATCCGTTTTGGAATTTTTTGGATCACATGAGTCAGAAACTATCCTCTGACTCATAAGTTTCCACTGGTTGACAGGTTTGGGTAAACTTCTGAGAAAATATCACTGGTTGTGACACGAAAGACACAAAAAGAAATAAAGAAGTGTTCTGAATAAGTTGTTAATATGTTACAGAATCACTGCGTTAGTACACCATCTTCTGTCTCCGTCACCCTCTCTCACACACATGGAGAGCCGCTGCGCTCAGTCCTCAGTACTTATAACTGCACCACTATAAAGCATAAAGTTGGTTCCCACAATGTTTTGCGTGAGTCACTGGGACTGATTATTCACTCTGTTGGGTTTATAAAACAGAGGATATGAGGATATTTTGCAGGACTGGGTGCACCCTGGGGTGTCAGTGCTGTTCAGTCAAAATATCTCCACATGAGATTAAAACAATAACTATAAACAGATTGAGGAATGATTGCAGAACCACTTCAGTCACCCCCTGAACAGATCACATACATGACAACATATCAAGGCACGGTCCACAATGAACTTTTAGATCCCTCTGTCCAGAGACGGGCATCGCCGGACTAATTCATGTAAAGGGTCCAGACTGAATTCACAGTTCATTTTCAGGGGCGCTTCACAAATGTTCTCAAATTACAGCTCAACAGTAGACTTAAAAAAATAGTATTCATAAAAAAAAAAAACAACGATAGAATTATATGTCATTTCGTGAGTTGTGCTGGCCTATTAGTCATCCTACCAAACCGCCTTACAGGAGATAAGTTATGATTGTCACAGAGTCCTTCCTGGACAGAAGCATCTGCCAGAGCAAATAAAACATGAGCTCGGCAGATTCGACTGGTCGACTCTTCCTGTTTGACGAGCATCTCAAAATTTGTGGCTTTTAAATTATACAGCCAACAGACTCAGATTTTATATATGTAATCTAATGAAATGAAGTCCAGAATGCTAATGCCAGTATATGTGCGTGAATTCAGTATTTCTTAGCTGCATATAATCTAATGTACTAGTTCTGACTTTGTATATAGCTTAATATTGTAGACAGTTTTCTACATTCCCGTATTATGTTTGTTTTAAATTCATGAAACTTATCCTTTGAACATTTGTATTAGAAAAAAGCAAAAAAAATTTCATGAATATCAAGGTTAAGACACGACAATATATAGAAAAATGACCATCTGCAAGACATACCGCACACTGCCTCATTATGAATTACTCACAGCAGCATTTATAAACCTGACTTATCAGTATCACCCACCGCATTGAATGCTAAAGTGGCATCATGGAGCACAGGAATGTATGGATGGTTCCATCAACCAACCAATCTCCATTGTATTCCTATAGGACGATGCCCTTTAACCTTTGCGAAATGTATACTGCCACAATCAAAATGATTGGTCCCTTCCTCCTCTGATTGCACGCTGTAATCGGTGCGGTCAGCAGCCTTTTAGGTGAAACCAAAACCTTCAGAAACACCACACGAAACAGTAAAACCACACCACAATAAAAGGTTCACACTATATCAAAACAAATTGTGGCCACTAAAGGAATCAATTTTTGACATTTCACCTCCATCTATCGAGAGTTCACTGACCCTGGCTCTTAAATTTACGGCTCCGTACAGCCTCAATCAAAGTGTTTGTCAGCAACACATTTTGCAGAAAGTTTTAGTGTAACACACTGCAGATCATGACATGTATGGATTTAATGGGCCCTTGAGCAACCCTTATATCTCATGTCGTTCACACAGGATAAATATCTTAGCTCTCAGTGTAATAACACAGGAGGAGATTTGTGGATGAGACCCTCATTTCTAATCTTAGATCTATTAAAGCGCTTCTGAATGAATCATCAAAGCTATTGATGTCACCACGGGCTTGTTAGCTGTATCCCAGAGTCAATAACAATTTCTGATGGGGTTTGTAGGAAATGTCACAAACAGTAACTTTTCATGAGCAATTGTGGTATTGTCTATTGAAATACATATATAGAACCTAAAGATTAGGTTGGTGTTTTAAATGATGCTGGATAGTAAACTTATGAGCGGTAAACAGCATCCGTGTGTGTTTTTGTAGAGTCGAGCACTTTCTAGCTCAAGGCTTAGGCGACATGTCAGCAGTCAGGAAAGAGATGCCAGCAAAGAGGAAAAATATAATCCCAAATCTTTCTTTTTCCAGGAAACAACACAAACCCACCATCCAGGTTTCTTTTGAGAACCGGAGAGTGGAGAACTACTCAAGCTGAGGATTCCCTCTAAGCAGCAGAGATGACTTTCTCCAACGCGGTGAGAGGCTGTTCTGTTAGCCTGGGGAGAGGGATCATGAGTACAATATTGACTTTAAATTACAGCAATAGCTGCTGCTCATGCTGTCTCAGGACCATGCTGCGGATCAAACACAAAGATCAGGCCAGGATTAAGGAGAAAGCCACTGACAAGCGCCGAGCCGCCTCTCTGCTGCGGCAGCACGCGTACTCACACAGCACCTCCCAAATCTCACACTAAGCTCTCCCCCGCCTCTCAACATGTAACACACAGACCTTACACTCATCTCATTTGGATTTCAAAGGCAAAATTGATTACAAACAAATTAATCTAAACACGAGGGCTAAAGGCGGTGGGCTGCGTGTGTGTGTGGACTTTGTCAGGACAGATTTATTCTGCGGGCTGGAGGACAGTAGCATTTCCTCCCTGATGGTGAAGACTCTCACGTTTTGCTCGCAGGATACAGCCGTGTTCTTGCAACGCCTTGTAACTGGGCTTTTATTTTCCTTTTCCTGGCAGTTAAACACAAATAACAGCATGGATGATGTGCTGGGATTCATTGTCTGCGCTCAGGGAGGAGTGCAGGATATGACTGGTGTGATAAATGATCATGCCTTGTGCCTGGCGTGACAAAGGAACTGCGGCACAATCTGCATGTGCTCCATCCTTTCGCCATCATTAGGTGTAATTGGGACTCATGGCGAGGCGTGTTCTTTTTCCGCTGTGGAAGTATCTGGGAATGAAGCTGCAACTCCTAATAGGACAGGCTGCAGAACGGAGACAAGTCCAGGGGCCACTGCTACGGCAATAAAAGCATGTCCCAATATCACACAGCTGGCCTAAATGGAAGCTCAGGAGATATGTGCTTGTGTCAAATCTCTGTTACTCTAATGTCAAACCAACTCTATTGTCATGTCAAACCACTCTTTTTGATGTTGACCTTCAAGGGGCTGTTATTGACATCTGTCTGGGGAAGGTGGAACATGTTCCTTCAGTCTAAACAGCACTTGTGCAAAAAAAACAAAAAAAAAACCCAGCACCCAGTCAGGCGCTGATTACAGTGCTGCTCATTAGCTATAATGGGGATGCATGTGGAATTTACAGCATTGTGTAACGAGGTTAAAAACAGACTCATGAATCCTACTATTCATGCACCCTTTTTTCCTGCAGCGCTATTATTCATCATTAAGACGAGAATATCCAAACACTGCTGCAGCAAGTTGGGACTAAACTGGCAGAGTAATAATAGATGTGGAGGGGTAAACGAGCGTGCAAGTTGCCCCTGTTTGTCAACCAAATACTCCAAGACCCCCATGTGCACGGTTTAAACGCAGTAAGTTCTAGCAGCAGCAGAAACACAAAGTCTTTGTTTCGTGACCTCAGCCTGTATATCCTTTCCCCTCCTTTGAATCAAAGCCCCCACACCATCTTTAGCATTTAGAATTAATTGCACAGTTATCCTCAAATTAATTCCTAACTGTTTTACAACACACAGAGAGAAAAGGGCAAACCAATTATTATTCTGTTTTCACCTTACAGAGGGGGATATTATGCAAATGATCCTCTCTACATGAGAAGGAAAAGGGGCTTTATTTTCCTCAGCAGATGCTGCCTAGACAGTCTTGCGTTCTGTGGGGGACAGGAAGTGGGGATGCTGTGAAGATCTGATCGCTCCACCTGGCTTCCTACTGACTCCATATCCAAGCAATAATAGAAAACACACTGATTAATTATTTATTTCAAAGAATCATTTTTTTCTATATTTCATGCTGGACAACTAAGGTTAAAAGGAATGTTCCAAGTGCTGTCTGGAAGTATTTTACAACTTCTGCACTTACGAGCTAGAGGTGTTTCTTGATGGAAGACAAAGTCCCTCGGCTACGCAGACCTGCAAAATGTTTTATTTGCTACTTTCCCAGGAAGAGAAGACATACTAAGAGCGAGCGGCGAGCCTGTGAGCCAGACATCAAGAAGTGGCTGACAGAATGGCAATGCTGGGTTTCAGGGAGGACAGGGGGCATCTCACCTCCCTCGGCTGCTCCGCACTTCTGACCACAGCGAGTGTTTATTAATCTGAGACCTTGAGACCTCGGAGAAGTTGCTAAATGAAAACTAAAACACAGACACGCAGCATTTCTAACTTCTTAACAGTCAAGAGCCATAATGCTTCGCAACGAGCTGATTTAAAATCGTCTTCCGAGGTGGAACAAACAAAAGCTTTAATGAGCTGTAATGATGAGTTAAGGTCAAAGCACTTATCATCTTTACAAATCAGGAGAAGATGTGCTCATGGAAATAAGCTCCCATGAGTATCCATCATCACCTCAAAAAACTGCATGCAGTGGCACAGCTCCAGGTGCTCGAGCAAATTGGGCTTTCGATGTGGGATGGATCAAACGCCGGCTCAATATTCATTACTCTCTCTGACTGTGATCTGCTGCAGATCTGTGAGTGGGTGAGGGTAATTGTGTACCTCATTGTGCGCGTGTTTGCACCCAAACTTAATCATGATGTCAGGCTGTTAATAAAAGGTTATTAAAGGAACAAAGATCCAGGTTTTACATATGTTAGGCAGGGGAGGTCTCGGGAACTCCTGTCTCTGAGGTAAACATGGGCCTTCATGACAAATGATGCACATGCTGAGATCAGATAGTTAACAAGAGATCCCCTTATTAACCAGGTCTGCATAGATAATTGGCACTTGAGCCTCACATTTTGAATCTGGCCTGAGCAGTGTCATTTATCAAGAACCCGAGCATGCTGTCAGCGCTCTATAATAAGCTGCAGTAACTGATGAATCAAGATTAAGCAGATAGATTGAGAATGAAGGAGGAGAAAATGGGCCACAGCTACATTGCAGGGGGGCTTAGCTTGATATTCATAACATTAAAGCGGCATTATTCCTTACAGGGAGGAACCTATCCTGCATTAGAGGCTACAGTTGTAAAACAGCTCCAGCCCGACAGTGTCATGATGAAGAGTCTCCATGTAGATTGCAACACTTTGCTCTAATCTGCATGTGCTGCGTGCAAGCTGTTTTACCTGAAGAGGGAGAATCTGAATTGTTGGCTCGGTAGAACGTTTCTAAGTCAGACATTTTCTTCAACAATTCATAAGAGCTCTTAAAATATATGATGTCTACAAAGGCACAAAACTCCACCCTACCTCGCAATGTAAAGTAAATAATGGTATGTCCATCATGATTTGTGTTTTCACACTGTGATTTGGATATGCTCCAGAACTGAATAGGTTCTTCCTTGAACCATGTTACACCTTTCCACCAAATTTCATGAAAATTGGGACAGTACTTTTTCTATAATCTGTCTGACAAACAAACAAAACAAAAACATAAGCTACTTGGTGGACTTAATTAAATGAGAGACTTAATCCGCAGCATATTGGGTTTGAATTGATTAATGCTTAATGCTACTAATAGAGTTTCTGCTTTTTGGTTAAATATCATAAACTGAAACTTTTTGGACTGCTATTTGAAAAGAACGAGATTCTACAATATTTCACCTTGGACTCTGAGAAAACATGATGGATATTTTACTGACAAAAAAAAAATCAAGATGATGGCAGATTAAATGATTATGAAAACAATCGTTAGTAGAATCGCAAAGTCAACAATCCTTTCATTCACCAAACATAAATCTGATTCATACACAGCAGTCATAGATCTCATTGTTGCCTCTGGTTCAGTAATAACTATTGTTCACAGTTTGAGCAAATTGTTGTTGTTATACAGTATAATTGGCATTAGCTAAACATTGCAGGAGCACATTATGCCTATTACTGCTGCACAACTATATCAATCACAATAATTACAGCAGATACAACTTCCTCATCAGAGCAACATAATTAGGTGCATTCATTTCAATCTCATTGCTTTCCACTGGCTGGTCACTGGCTCTGTTTTCACAGCCTTTTAATGTGATTGTAAATGTGCATGTGTGTGTTCAACATCCCTGTTTTTATCTCACTGGTATATAAGTGTGAGATAATTACAGATGATGGGCCGGTGATCAGCTGCAGGTATGGGAGCCACCTCAGGCCTCGCCCAGCCTTGCACCTCCAGCACTCCCCTGCTCTGTCAGGCATGTTTGGCAGCGACTCCTTTCCCTAAGTCTCCAGCTGTCCAGTGGGGTGCGCCAAGTCACAGCAGGAGTGCCTGCCTCTCCATCTACGGCCCGTCTCTTTCTAGGAGTGTGAGATGTGTGTGTGTGTGTGTTTGGAGGGGAAGCGGGGGGTGTGGGGGTGGAGGGGGTCGTCTCTGTACTCGCATTACTCACTAGCAGACGGAGCACGCTGCCAGCGCCCAGCATGTCCGCCCACACGCCCCTGCCCTGCCGGTTAGACCTCACGGTTGGAGGAGATGATGGAGAGAATCTGGGATCCAGGAGGGGGGTGGATCCAGAGGAATCTGAGAGACAGAGAGAGACAGACAGAAGCCCAGAAGCTTACCTCCATCCCACAGGCCGATCCTCGGACAGCCCGACCTGATATGGTAGTCTGAAGTCTCCTTGTTGGGGTTCTTTTGGGGGGAAAGAGAAGAGGGGAGTTTCAGTGAGATGACAGCTAAATGATGTGTTTGCTTTTGAATTATCACCTCCCCTTATTAATGTACTGTGCATTCTGCAGGCATCTTTCTTAGAGAAGCAGCTTTATGTTGATACTGTGGACAATTTCAATTAAATATATGTTATTTATATTTGACAGCCTGACTGATTTTACTGGAACATATATATATAAAAAAACAGCACTTTTTAACTATTTATATGGAACTTAAAAATGTTGTGTAATTGCAAAAAGTTAAAGAGGCACCACTGTGTGCTTTAGGTCTTATTTTTTAAAAGTATTTACAGCATTAAAAGAATAAGGGATTTCTAGCAAAGAAAGAGAAAATAGTTAAAATGTAGCAATTAGTCATATATTAATAATGCAGATTGGCGAAGAATTGTTGCAGACTATTACTGAAAACAGCATAAACACACTGGGACAAATTCTCAACAACAAATCCTCATCCAAACAGAAGTAAGTAGGGCTCATTACTCGCAGCCGGCATTACTTTCATGTGCCCACAGGGGGCTCTAGTGTACCACACATTTTACTGCCCAGACTCAGTTAGCGGCTGTTTAGAGACCAGGGCGCTGATTGTGTTGAGGGTAGACCTTTTGAACTGCTGTGCTGTACGATTGATATAAACATTAACCAAGCTTATACACAAATCAGGATATAAGCATGCTGTAATGGTGCAAATTAAATACAAAACAGGGTAAAAACAGTTAAACCGAAACAGAGATGTACTCATAACGTAATGTAGCACTGCATCAAAGTAGTGCAAAAACCTGTAAAAAGCTGAAAGCCTCAGTGCATACACACCTTATCTTGATCCTGATATTTCTGACTATGTGTGTGTGTGCGTGTCTGTATGAAATTCCAAGGTGGTGAACAGTACTTGATGAGCTAGCTCTGGAGACCTCTGAATTTTAATGATGTTGGAGATGATATTGTGTGTCCTTCAGCTTGTTATACTGACACAAGCACTCCATAAATCATCATACCTAGCTATCGTAAAATCAATACCAAACTGCTACCTCAGCGCTAACCCGTAATAAGTTTTTCAGCCATCTAACAGCTTAAACTTTGCTGTAATGCCGTTCGACCTATAGGTTAAGATCAGAGCATGCTTAATTTGTTTTGTAATAGAGACTTTCTAATCCTTAATGAAGCGCCTATTAGGGAGGCTTTTGTTGGCACATTGGTGATCAGTTGGTGGAACAGCCACTGCAATTAAGTTTGAATCTTTGTCCTGGAGCAAAAAAAGGAAAAAGAAAATAAAAAAAGAGGTGGAGGGGGAAAAAAAAAGGAAAAGCTTGAACGGTCAATAAATGTTAATCCAGTCAGAACTCGTCTGTGCCTTTGAACAGGACTCACGCTGGGTTTTTTTCACATGCACTTGTTTCATCCTTCCCTAAGAGAGGCCATCCCTTAAGGATACTGCCACTGATCCTGAGACCAGACTACCACTCACTAATAAGAGCCCATGTGTAAGCAATATTGTCCACATTAAACACATTATTACCAGGCTTTGTGTAAAACATAAGCCGTAAATACAGTCACAGAAATTGCTCCTACAAAAATGTAAGACTGTTTCTCCTTAAGAATGGAGAAATAATGAGACTGCTATTAGGTTATTGTGAGAAAGTTTAAATATAAAAAAGTTGCCATTATATAAGTTTGCTTGATAGACGGAAGAATTCATTGCTAATTTGTGCTCCTTTTGCACTATAATGATCTCTGCATGCTTCCTCCAAACACCAAACAAGATGCAAATAACAAAGGAAAACTGAAAATGACAAGCCTCATGTAACCTTGTGGGCTTGTTTTTTTTTTTCTTTCTTCTTTTTTTTTTTTTTTTTTAGAATGATAGCTATAACTGGGGCAGCATTTCAGAGACACACAACATATGTAAAAGCCTTTGCACAAGAGAGAAGCCATTGCCACAATTTCTGAAGCGTAAACAGCTTATGAAAGTCAAATGGATATGTGGCATAATCTGACACGGCGAGTCGCTGCTTCAAAAACATCCCTAACAAACCACGATGCCAGACAACAGCGACGACGGTTGCATGTTTTTAAACGCTCCACAGGTGATCGTGCTGTGATATCAGCCAGTCGCAAGCCAACAAATGAAATTAATCAGGTATTTAACAGTCATAACTTAAATTACTTAAATAAACAAAATGAATCCAAACAGTGTATATTTCATGAGTGACAGCCTTCATTTTACACTCCAGTGGACGTTGTATTTAATACAAACACTAACATTCGGTCAAACCCCCAAAATTTCAGGTTCCAAAGATTACACATTAAAGTGGCACCACTGTCGGCTTATAACTCATTTTCTGGCATGGGAAACACCCACATACCCATGGTTTTTGGAGAAACTGACATTGGCTGTGATTTACACGCAGTAAGAGGTGGTAACCAATTGTCAGAGGTCTTGCTGGTTGACCCTGAAACATCTGTGTTTAGGGTCTGTTGCTGATTACACAGCAGAGGAGCAGCCAAGAGGACAATACAACCCTGGAAAGAGTGCAGTCTGAAAAATATTACACTTGAATGGCAGCAACACATAATGGATTTTTTTTAATGTAATGTTGTGGCAAAACAGGCACAGATTCCCAGGGGTCCAGTAATACTAAAGACATTATGCACAAATAAATCATTATGCTTTAAGGTGAACTTAAATCTTAACACTTTTTCTGATACCAATGTAAGGTATTAGTCACAAAACCAACATGACTGTATTTCACTTTTATTTTGTTAGTTACATGTGGATCTGTGAAGTATTTCCAAGAGTTTGAAGTGCTGGATACCGAAAAAAATAATATCACTTGAAGGCAGACAGCATTTTCCAAATGATAATTAGTGCAACTGTGACATACAGATCATTTCAGTAGAGAAGGTCAAAGAATGGGAAAAAAAGATTTGTTTGTGAAACTCACATTAATTATCAGATTCAGTATAATGATGATAGAAAATTTGGCTGATTGATTTCTTTCTGAGAATTTAAATATGAAGCTTTATTTTACAATGGAAATATATAATTGAAAGGTCAGACTGTAATTGTTCAGTTTTTTTTAAATGTAGTTTCCCTATTTTCTCTTTTTATTTACAAGCATCTTATTAACTTCCAGTCAGTTAAATGTTGATATATTATCAGAGTTCCGATAGTATGTTAATTTACTTCTGTTTCTAAAATAATAAAAAAAATATTAACTTTTTTCTCAGAAATGCTGATTGTTGCCACCACTGTGTCTGGTAAACAAGACTTGTAGTTAAAATGTTTGAATACTGAGGTATTTTAAATTCACCTAATAATAAATGATTGTGCGTAAACCTGATTCCTTTATAATGACTACAGTTGGTGTTTATTTTATTGAGATTATGAAATGATTTTTAAGTTTGTATTTTGAAAATTTTAAGTTTTTGACTTGATGGCGACATTTGTTTATGTTCAAACATCTAATATAACCACTGCAAGATCAAAGGAAGGACAGACACTGTTTACCTGATTTCCTAAAGGTACATTTACCCTTTAAAAACAGAGAGTCTGGTTTTGTGTTTCTCAGACTTTAGGTGTTGTGGGCAGACATAAAAATCAAAAGCATTTGTTGCAAAGCAATATCCGTGGCGCTGATTTTAATAAGGAATCAATACACATCTTTGGGTACAATTTCCAATAGGATTTGTAACATCAGTGTTGTGTTTGTAAAATGTGATGGCGACAGTCATGAACTTACAAAAGATGTTGACATGGTGACTTTGCAGAGAAGTCTTTTATTTGAATACGGGGCTAAATTGGAGCAGCCTGGTATCTTGCATGTCTGTCACAGGCCTCCCATGTGGCTGAGGCTGTTAGGGACTGGGAGGCCAAACCGGGGCAGGGAGCTACAGCAGGGGGAGGGGAGGATTTATACTTAAGGCCAGAGCTGGGATCCGTCAGTGTGGGCGGGTTGGGTCGTCTTTAGCGTGACCTGCCACCTCTGACGGAGCTCTGAAAAGTGCAATCTGACCCTAAACGCTGAGCAGTCGTCCCTCTCTGTCACAAGCCTGCGTCATCTGAATGACGCCTGCATACTGTAGTGTGACACCCCTCTATTTATACCGTCTATCTGCGTAATTTGTAAACTACCATGTGGATAATGTTTATAAGAATGATTCAAAGAAGAACAAAAATTTAAATTCTATGTCCAGAATTCTTAAAATAACCAGTTCATTTTCTACATGAAAAACACAGCAATGCCTCTCAATTAAACCCACACAGCAGCAACAACCACTTTAGGACACATAGATGTAGTTTTTCACAATTGTATGATCTGCCAAAAAGTCCAGACTCGCCCTTTGTTGAGCATCTACAGAGGAAGAAACACGGATAATAAAGGTCTCTTTATGATGAGGCTCCTGCACACAGAGCCACAAAAAACTTAAGAAAAAAGATCTATCAAGAGGTGGGAATTACATTGCCCTGTACTGGGGGTGGGAAAAATGAAGCAGGCATTTGTGAGCTTGCTGGCAACATAACCTTCAGAAACATCCTATTTTTCATTAGAGTTGTGTCAGACAGCTATGCCTTTAATAACATTCATCCCCGCACCAAGGAGAGGATAACTCAAGCTTTAGGCACATAATGAATGGGAGAATAGGCCCTGGCGCTGTTAAGAACAGGAGGGCTTGCCAAACAGGCAGAGCTGCACTGCTGCACTCATGGCAAGCCTTTCACTGCACGGCATCCTCCTGTATTAACGCCATGCAAATGAACAGTCAGATGCTTCCTGAGGTGGCTCTCTAATGTGGCCCTGTTAATTACTGTCATTAGAGCCGGGGCTAGCAGAGAGGACTAACAAGCCACCGTCCTCATGATCTCTGCATTTGAAAGTCATCTTCGGCGATAAAAACATGTCAGAACCCCAGTAAGAAAATTGCAAATTGCCAAATTTGCTGACAGAGTGGAAAATTTTCTGCTGACTCCAAGCAGCCTGCCAGTGATGGATGCATTCTTGACACAGTCTTGGTGTTTAGACTTAAGAAATAATGAGTATCAATGTCCCAGCCGTGGAATATGCAAAGATGAAAGAGCGCTGTGTGGGTTTAATTAAGGGAAGCAGAGGCAGGAGCTGCTTTCAAACAGAGTGACCCAACATGATCAGGTTCTTATTGCTGTCATTTTTGTGCTGAAATATGGACGGTAAGGTACCGGGAGAGCTTTAATAAGACCGACGTAATGTCACAGCGTGCGAGGCGGAGGCAGCGAGTGCATAGTAAATGTAGATATTTTTGTGCTGCTTTCAGAAACACAGGTTAACATGTAGACCATCACACCACAGTGAGGCTCTCTGAATCAGGGCAGTTTGGTTTTAACAACAGTTGAATTGGTTTTTCACTGAATCATTAGAACCATGGGGGGTGTGGGCACTCGTTGTTTCCACAGTGAAGTAAAGTGTTTTGTTTTACAAATGCCCTCCGGCAGCTCACACTCCCTACAACAAGGGGGGAAAAATGTTTCTCATACTTCAGAGAGCAAACCAAAATATCCCCTATTATGTCTGTGTTGCATCAAATCCCTCGTGTGGCCTTGAATTTAGTTTCTCCCCCAAAAACTGGAGGGTGACACAGTCAATATATTCAACACACGAGGCCACGTCCAGGCTAATACAGAAGACTTTTCTCCCCTCTTCTCATCTCTTTCCTTCTTTGTTTCACTTTCTCGCTCTCATTCCTTCCTCTGTTTTTCAAACGTCTGTGCTGTTGAGGACAAATCAAAGGCTCTATTTTACTAATGTAACACTGAGCAGACTGTGAGGTGGCTGTGGGGATAATGAGGGACTGCAGAGATGTGAAACAGACAGGCTGAAATGGATAATTAGGACAGAAAGTTTCTGCGATGCCAATGACACTCTACAGGAAATAGGATCATTAAGTTCTATATAAAATCTCTCTATGTACTGTACAGCGTATCTATATAAAGTTGCTCGTCCGCTTCATCCTTTTTCATTACAACTTTTCATTTCATTACAACCGAGCTCTGTTTAACTCAAGGTGCAGCCCTTACCTCTGTTTTAGAGACATGTCAGATTGTAGCCACTTTAACTATCTTTATAACTATCTGTGAATATATTTAGCATAATTACTGCTTTGACCTGCGGGAGAAATACACGAATACTTCTTGTCCTTTCACACGACTGCCCGCTAATATTATTCGGCAAATCTTGTTTTTGAAATGTAGTTATGGCAGATGAAAGCCGGGGTTTTTGATTGTTAGCATGTGAATGAAAAGGACGCCCTTACAGGTCTGTGGTGCTCAGAAGTGCTTCACCCTGTATCAGAGGGTCTGCTGCTGGCAAACCGGATAATGAGCCGCAAAAGCTGTTAAAAGACGTTTGAGGGAGATATCATGCTATGTTGCTCTATTATGATTAGATTTCTCCTTGACAATATGAAAAGATCAAATCAATATCTACTGAGATTTTGATGATCCACAAGCCACCCCCGTCCAGTTCCCCCTCCCCAGGCTCTATTGAGAGAGCATGATCTGACATCACCACAGTAACATCAGGCTTTTCTCTGCTACTGTGGAAATATGTAACTTCGATTAGTGAAATGCTGAGCAAAATGACCTGTGTTTTGGATTCCCTCCCAAATGTTGCTGTTTGGGTACTGATGACAGGACCTATTGTGTTTCACTTTAAAGCAATTCAATTAGGAGTCATTAGTCCTCCGAGTGATTACCAGTGGCCTATCGATACAGAGGAAGGACACACTAATTAAAGGGCATTTAAATGTTTCTCGGCGCAGAGTAATGGGGAGAAACATAGCATTTAAAATGCAGTTTGGAGGAAAATATCCTTGCACAGCAAATGACCGACATAACATGTTCACTTTGCTCTCTGCAAATTCCCTTTATGGGCGCATATACGGGAATGGATCCCTGAGGAATACTAAAATATGGTCATACAACAGACACCAAGAAGCTAGCAGCCCTGCTGAAACGCAGGTAAATATTCAGACGTTATGGTTCTCCGCTTTGGAAAAAAATAAAAAAAGACAGATAAATAGCTAAACTGATGTAAAATCATGGCAGGTATTTATGGCACATATGTGAAATTGAATATAAGCATTTCACTAAAAGGAAGGAGCGGATTATCTTTCATTTTTAATTGACTGTCAGTGCTGTGCATCTTGAATTCATTGTATCGGAGATGGATAGGTACTTTCACTGCCTATCATGAAGTTAATTCCATTCTTAGATGAATGGTAGTTATTATGTTGAAGGAAGGTGACTTACTCGAAATCCGCTTCCCTTTTCTGTAATAGGCTGCTGCTTTTTGATGCCATCACATTTTATACTGTGGAAATCATCAGGAGTGAAATTAAAGATATTCCGTAAATCAACTAGATGGATACAAGAGCTGACTGTTGTATGTATTATATACACACACAAACTAAATAATATAGCATTTGCACAGGTCACAAAAGCACATTTCATCCCCACATGTAATTCTGGAGACTCATCATCCACAGCACAAGGACACTGCACCTCCGCAGAGTAGAGAGGACTGCTTTGTGTTAACATAGTGAGAGAGATATTGATTAAAGTATGATAAGAAGAAGCTCCAGTCCCAGGGCAGAGCCTTTACAGCTATGATTAAATACGCTGCACCGAGGAAGGACCTATATCTCAGACAGAAGCTTGTGCATCTATATACAGCAAATTATCTTCCCCACTAATATAGAATCAGAGAGTATAAGAGCTCCAAGACCCTGATTATTGCTCTTTTCACATCAAAGCAGATACAGTCCAGTTATTATTTGGCTAACACGTGCCAGGTACAAGATGACTATGCAATGCAAAAGCCTTGAAAAGAGCCTTGAAAGGCATCTTACAAATACAGTGGATGTGATGCACAACTGAAGTGGTGGAAAATGAACGTGCACTGTGTTACAGGTGGAGACGTGCAGTGATCAAACATGGACAGTACTGGACCAAAGGGGCAAATAACCTAATAGGAAGATGCCCAAATTAAATTACAAATTAATTGCAGGAATTAACAAAATCTAATCCATATAGATTTGATGTGAAATATTGCTGTTAGCTGATAACTGACCAAAATACAGATAACCCAACACACACATTCCCCACACACACCCTCCTCATTTCAGTCTTTTCTCTACCCTCCCACTCATATGATCCCACACATTATCCGAACTGCTTTAGGTTATTGTTTCTATGTCTGTCCATTGTATCGGTCTACGAATAATCAATGTATATAAATGCCATCTTTTATTTTTGTCACGTTTTATCACTAATTACACATTTTTTTTAAACAAACATGGCATTAAAGTCACGTTGAACTGTAATAAGTAAGTTCAAAAAATTATGTAAACAAATTTGGAAGGGCGGGAACAACAGGAGGCGCATGACATTAAATTAATTTTAAACTTTGTAAACATGTACAGTAGATACTTTGAGCTGAGAGGGTTTAAAGGTTGAGTAGTAGTAATAATCATAATAATAGTAATGTGTCTGTTGCTTTTGTGCTCAGAATTACAGTATGTTATGTATATATTTTTTCTGTATTTTTTCCATTTGTAGGTAAAGCAGCCCTATAGTGACCAGTCGAAAAATATCATACAAAGTGATTACTTTTTCTCTGCTTTAACAAAATAAAAATTGGCCTAAAAAATTCAAAATAAATACATCTGAAATGTTTTTGTGAAGTAAAAAATCAGTCGAGGTTTGTATAGTACTGTGTGCAGAATTGAAATGTGTGAAATTGCACAAATACTGTATGTTTTTATGTCGTTATTGATGTATGCATGTATTTGCACAACCAAATGTTAGCATCACCAGGGATGCTGTAGTTTCCATATTTGCAGGTAAAAATTAAAAATGTCAGTAAAGATCCATACATACTAGATTAGATATTGGGCTTAAACAGGGTGAGATCAGGTGGGATCTCACCATGGGGAGAAATGTTGATGAGAGTCTGACACTTTATATCTTTTAAAGAAGAGAAACGCTGTATTTGCCACACAAGTATATGCTCTCTTGTACCTCCACCTTCTCAGGTCATTTTTAAAATAAAAAATCTTAGAATCCGCTTCAATCTAAATACAGTTGCTGTCAATAAGCGAGTCAAACAGAGAAAGAAGCAGTTTCCAGAGGAAGCCTTGTTGTTTTTGTGTAAAACTCATTAGTTAGATTACTTCCCTTTAAAAACTGGATGCTCCAATTTTGCATGCCAGCTGCATTCCTCAGTTTTAGCTACGCAGCCGAAATAACTGTGAGAAATGTCCCCTTGGTCTGACTTTTATTCCTCACCTTATTCCCAATGTCATTCATTTGCCACTGAAGGTAACAAGCCTTTTCCACTCTGTGCTCTGTAACGGCAGACCTTTAATAGCCATTTCCCGGTGTGGTGAGGGGAGAGAGGGGGAACATGTTTATTTGTGTGTCTGCACATGCCTCTCCAGCGATTCTCTCTGCTCCACTCACCCAGCTGCTGGCTGGAGGAGTGATTCATGGGCCTGACAGATGCCTGGTGCAGCTGGATCTGTCCTTGATCATCCCAAAAGCCTGGACAGCACTGTCATTCACCATTGCCCAAATTATCTCTGTATTGACTGCAGAACCCTCTGTGACAGCGCCGTAATGGCTAATTACCCAGGATGCTTTGGGTACTTTTAAACCCCAGAGTGTTCTCTTGCTGTCTTGCCATGCGGCTGCTGCTGCTGCCGCGTGTCGCTGTGAGGGCCACGGTTTCCTCCAGCCCCACCTGAGTACCACAGCCTGAGGAACCCCGAGCAAAACATCAAGAGAGAGAAAAGGGCATAATATCCTCCTTTACAGAAATTATACAGCCATGCCAAAGGAACAAAACACTTTTGTTGTGGTCTCAGCGGTGTTTGCTGAGCTGTCACTTGCGACAGTGAAATGTGCACATAAATTACCATTTATGGTTTGTCTGTTTCTCTATCTTTCTCTGCACGTCAGGGGAATCACCTTGTGAAACACTCACACAGTTAATTATCAAAATCCGTCTAATGATGGTAGAAAAAATCGGCTTATTTGAATATTTCTCAGCATGTTAATACAAAACTGTATTTTATCGTGAAAATGTTTTCTTAAAAAAAAAAATCCACCCAAATAGAAAGTTTTATACTTGAGTCCAAAGGTCCACAATAAGCATGCTCATCTACAATTCTAAAGCTGCAATGTTATTTTAGACTTTGAGATGCACTTCAGGAGGAAGGTGACAGAGGGAAGTGAAAGGAAATGAGAGGAGAGACAGAAAGAGGGAAGGAGAAGGTGAGGGAATAGAGGGTACAAAATCCCATCCTGACTGTTAGAGAAGATGATGAGGTCCCCTGAGAATGGACAGAGCAGAGAGGGAGCAGCTTTTCTTCACAAAGACTCCAGTAATTTGCCACATCCTGTCCGCACACCCGGCATGGAAGCCACTCTGTCCTTAATTACCAGGATAACAAACCCATCCCCTCCCGGCTCCTCGTGGTGCTGTTCTCCTCATGTTACTTTCCCCCCTCAGCCAGCGTCGGCACCACCCAGGCTTCCCGCGCTCCTCCTTTCCATCAGTGTCGGGGTAGAAATGGATAGCCTCGGCTGCTGTCTGCAGACAGTGGAAGGATGGACACCAAATAAAGTGATAAAAGCTGAGAATGGCCCTGCCTCGGTTAGCAGCTCTGATCTTGATGGACAGGGGCGCTATAATGACACGGAGGCCTCACCTGGGTAAAGTAGCGGTTCTGACAGCCCTGTTAGCCACATACACAGGGGAAACCCTTTACACGAGCCCACAACCAATGATGGTCTCCAGCTAATTAAACAATGACCGGGAAAATATGTTGATTGCACCTCAATGTTAATTCATTATCATCCATTTTTGTCATAGTTAAATTCTCTTACAATCCATTTGCTTTCTAATTTTTAAATAACTTTCATTTTTTTTCCAGAAATTTAGCTAGTTTAGTAAACATTAAAATGTACATCACAAGACAGCACAAACCTTGTGGCTTGTAATGACATCGCTGTCATGAGACAACCAGAGTATAGGGGCCGTGGCCTTTTCGTCTGGTCGTCGTCTGTCATCTCCAAGATGGCGCCGCGCCGCCTCAGCTCTATTTGCATTGGCTTTTTGCATACATCTGCGTTGCCTCATGCATCCTGACTCCACAGATTCAAAACAAAGGGGAAGAGCCAGCAGTGACACCACAGTCCTGCCTCGCTGCAGCACATACAGACGCAGCTCCGAGGGAATGACGAGGCTGTATCAGCACAGTGTTTGTGTGCCTCTCTCAGGCAGTGGGAGGGTCTGATATTCCTGGGGGTGAAGGGGTTAGAGGGGTGTGTGTGTCTGTGTTACCAGTCACCTGCTGCTAAATCCTATTAGCAAGGCCTGGGGGTTAAACCAACCATCACCATTAAGGGCCTGTCAGGGGAAAGCCCACAAATAATAGGGCTGATCGCTACAACTCACAAATAATAAGGTGCTTTGATAGAGGATAATCAATTAGTGATAATAGGAAGAAGCTTGACATGGTGGAGATGCCTCTTAAAGGGAAAAATAGTAACCTAATAACAACAACAAAACCTTTGAGACAAATGAAAGTTTAGACTTTTCTTAACAGCTTAAACCTTATTTTTATGATGACACCAACATAAAAAAATAAAAAATAAAAATATATGTTGTTTTTTCAACTTTATTTTTGTCAGTGAGAAATTGACATATTATATATTAAAGCTATAATAATTACTGGATGTATTTTTTAAACTATTTTTTTGTCAGTGTGAACACACAATGTTATGATATATAACATTTGCTTTCATCTTTATATATAACTCTTCAGCTAGTCATGATTTTAGACATTGATGTGGTGAAAAAAATAAAATAAATAAATAAATAAATAAGACTGGGTTTGAACTAGAGGTCACGTGTTAGCTCAACTAAAACCCAACTGTTAATACCTTGGATGTTAATTAGCTGATGTTAACTTTGCTCAGTCATACTGAAGCAGTTTCTCACATGAGATCACTCATCACAGCTGTATTCACACTTCATGTCTTTGAACAAACAGCAGAAGCATCTGTCATGACTTCTCAGCTAACCCAAGGACGAAGCAGTGCTTAGTTTTTTAGGCCTTACCGCCTCCGGGAAAAAACAACAAGTGAAATTCATAAAGCAGATATTGTGTTTTGGAGGATTAAAGTGTCAGCCAAAACATTTCCATATGTTTTCTAAAGCGAGGAAAACGAGGTGGGAAAAAATTGGCAAAGCAAGTGTTAAATGAGATGGGAAGTGACAGTTTACATCTCCAGCCACAATTAACACGTTGATGGCGTTTTTCGCCGGGCCCCTCACAGTGATAATGCCTGTTGTCAAATCTGTTTAGCACGCCAAATCTCCTGGAGCCTTCAGCTAGGCAGCAAGCTTTTGACAGATTGAAGGTTCAGAGATAGGCTATCATGACAGATGGAAGCTGGCATCGATGTTCAGCTCTCGCCAATCACAGGGGACCTGCCCCCCTTATTCTGCGGGGCGCAGCTCCGCAACCTTCCCCCCTCTGATGGGAGCAGGGGATGGCATTGTTAAGCAGTGCATCTGTGAGACTCAGTCTCCTCTGATGGAAGCATAAGGCAAAGAGCTCTCAAGCAAAAGACGGCCACTGCTGTAAGCGCATTTCAGATATGATGGGAGGCTAGCTCAAGGGAATTGTGGAAGAGAAAAAGTTTGAAACATTTTGAGGAGCAGAGGAAGGACCCAGGAGAGAAAAGAGCGATTGCAGCAAGCCTCAGCTATTCAGTAATGCCGTCATTAAATTTGATTATTACCTAAATGCTAGCAAATGCTCTGTACAGTCACAGCACAGTGGAGTTTGACAGAAACATTTACTTGATCAGTCTTTATATCTGATTTGAAGACTGACATTTTTCATCGGACCAACAGAATCTCACCTGTTAAATGCTCAATACTGAAAGGGAAAATCAATTTAGATAGCCTTGGCTTGTGTATAAAGTCCTCCTTAGAACTCATACTACAGTATGATTACCCTTAATGAGATCCATCTGAAACGGTGGCACAGGAGAAACTCATTAAACTGAGCTTGTTCTAATCAGACAGGCTTATATGGATTTTGCAGACATCAGAAATTGTTCTGAAAAAGAAAAATACACCAGGGCCTCTGAAACAGAAGAAGGGATCCGATAATTAAGTGTCTGCCATGCGCTGATGATATCACGAGTGTTAATGATCACTATAATGACAGTTCACGCTGCACCCAGTTGATTTACAATACACCTACTGTGAGGCACCACTGCGACAAACACTGCAGCAAACACACCCAAGCGAAAACAGTTTAGTATAGACTAAAAAGCCATAAGTTAGACCCAATAGGCATTTTTACGGAGAGGAATTAAATGCTTACTTGTACAATAAAATTTCCGCAGGTAGATAACTTTGAGATGCAGCGTTGTTGGTTTACTTGCTGGCAGGCAGCCCTCTAAGTTGTTTGGTCTCTCCCTCCCTGTTTAGGCGAACACATTGTTGATTCAGACCCATCATGTTGAGGCTTGAGGTCACCCTGTCTCAGGCTTGGCTAGTTAGCAGCAGCCCACCTGATGGCCCAGAGGAAATCACAGCAGCCGCACTCACAGGAGAGGGCCTGACAGCCAGGCCCCGCACCAGAGAGAGGGGTCCAGCCAGGGGGGTGGAGAGAGGAGGGTCAGTATGGGGGGAGGGAGGAGAGAAAGGGAGGGAGGGGGGTCCTTCAAACATAGGGAGGGATGAGAGACGGCTAAAGAGGGCGCAATGGTGAGTTGTGTTGTGATCGCGGCTGCATTAAGTGAGACAGAAAACGCAGACAGGCCTCAATGATGAAAGAAGGATGCAAGAAAAGAAACAGGGTTGATAAAGTGAGTGATGCCAACTTACTGGGTGGCACAGCAGAGGAGAAAAAAAAAGATGAGGGATGATGAAGATAGTTCCTGGGTTAAGTTGTACAAAAAGAGGAAGAAGAGAAAGGTCTGGTAAGTGAAAGAGGGAGATGAGGATCCTCATTCACAAAGATGGATGCTAATATTTGGGAGGGGGGGGATTTAGTTCAGTGGTACATATATATATATATATATGGATCTATAAAGGGGGCTGGTCTAGAGGTCTGGTTGTCTAGTTTTTCCAACACCTAACAGCAGTTTCTGTTCAAGCAGAAGCAAAACTGCCTTGTGTAAATGAAGTGAGGCATCAGTGTAAGTTATCCTGGGGCAGTGATGCTGCTCTTGCAGAGAAAACGTTGGCTGTAAAATGCTGTGATGAACAGCAGACATTTCCAGTTCACAAGTCTCCCAGTCTCTCCTGAGAGTCTGCTTCATCCCTATTATAGCCAATAATAGCCCATTGTAGTCATATGCTCTTTCTCTTCAGTGTGACTGAATGAGGACACATTATTTACTGAGAGGAGACAACGCTAATACGCCGCTGCAGAAAACTGCTGACGGGAAGAGGGCAAAAATCATAGGTTTTCCCTCCTAGAGGACTTAACACTTCTTTATATTTATAGTTATGTTTAATAACATCCCACAATCTGCCAATACACCTCTAGACAACCTCCACCGTCGCTCTCACTGCTGGTTCAACTACAAGGTGGCAAACTGAGGAGATGAAAATCAATGTTTTATTTCCACTTTCTGCAGTAAGTGTGTATTGACACTGATAAGGTCATTTTGTGTTATCGGAATTGAAAGATATCTCTCCGAAGTATTGTCAGAAGATTGTTTGACGCAAAGGCCACAAAATGCGACCAATTATAAATTAGTGTCTATTCAGATTTTAAAAAAGGGAGAAAAAAGGGAATGTTACAAAAATATGCTTGCAAAATCGCAAATTTCACAATATATACTGTATGCGAACACAGATTTAATTTGTCATTACAGTTTGTACAGATCATGAGCAATACACAAATTAAAATGTAAAAAATGAACTAATTAAATGAGTCCTTTAATACTCGTTAAAATGTAATCTCAATGGATAAAGGCCCTCTCCTCTGGAGCATTTCAACAGGGCAATAACTGCAAAATGCAGATCAAAACCTCATTGTGTCCATGTGCCACTGAACACAGTTTCTTTAGGTTTCCATTTCGTGCTTATGTCCAAAGGCATCCAGAGACAAATGCCTCACCACAAAGTCATACACCATTAATGCAGTCAGTGGTGCTGCAGCCTCAGAATCTTATTATCTTAGTTGGTTCAGCCTCATTAGCTGTTCTATGCATATTAATGGATGGGAAATGGAAAACTATACCCCATTTAAGAACAAAACATGCTCAAAGTACTCGCTGCTTCGAGGTTATAGGACATAACTCACTCTGCAAATTGCTATCATCGGGCTCCTGGCAGAACCCTGCTGTTTCTTTACCCAAAAGCTCCCGGTTCCCTCGCAGAGACAGAGTTTCATTAACCTGCACTGCATTCAGATGCCATTATGGCTCTAATTATGGCACATGTTCCTTGTGAGGAACTGCCTGGGTTCTCAAAGACTTTTATGTCCAACTGTCCTGTCGCCGAGGCCGGGGTCGTCCCCGCTGCTGCCGAAGTTCCAGATAGAGAAGATGTGCTAATCTCAGATGCATTGAAGCTGGCTTTGTAGACTTATGCAGGCTTATCTATCATGGTCACGACTGCATTAGACATAAGACCTTAAGTTTGCAGGCACTGAAGTAGAAAGGAGAGCAAATTAAATTCTTCTCATCTACCTCCTCAGCTATGTCCAGATTGCATCAGTCAAAAAAAAAAAGAAAACGTGTACTCTCCTTGAGGATAATACCAGCACCCAGCAGTGCAGAGGTAAGTCTTTATGTTCTGCTTGTTCTCCATAATAGAAAGACAATGCTGTCATCTACTGCAACAGTCTGCTCTTAATGATTAGAAAAGCAGGATAATGACAGTGTGTTTACCATTCTGGACTCAGCACATCTGCCAACAGACCAATGGAGACCTTAGCTTGGGAAACAAATAAAACCTCTGTCCAGTGTCTCATTATCCATGAAAGTATCTCCTCGGCTTCCTCTGTCTAATCAAAGAGAAAGGAAACACAGGAACAAGCTGAAAAATTCCAGCATGAGGGAGATTGAAACAGTTCCCTCAGCGTTGAGCATTGTTCACTCACAGCAGATAGTGAAGGTAAGAAGATCCTTTGGCAGGTGCTGCGGGCTGTCAGAGCTGTAGATGAGCTCTGCTGCTGGATAACATCTTGCCAAATGCTCGAAGCTTGTCAGTTAACAGTCTGCCAGAAAAAGGTGGACAGCTACTAACCTCTTGGAGAAAATACAAAGAAAAAGTTTTGAGTTCCCAAAGTGCAATTGCCAGTTTTGTCACACGGACCAAGGTAAGGTACTTTAAAATGCAACACGTTTAAATGCATTTTATGACTGCAACGAAAGTGAAATTCAGGTGTTTCTGTTTGTGTGTTCATACAATCACAAGCCAGTATGTTCACTTTTGATGTATTAAAATTGTAGTGTACTTTGTTACAGTTATATCACACACTGAAGGCTGATGTTGGGTATAAGTTGAATGTGACATTTAAATAATAGCAGGACACTGGAAAAATAATATAATAGGGTGCTACACTATTACATCTACATATGTACAGGTCTAGAAAAACCTAGAAAATCTGTTGTCAAAATTATTCAAGTCATTTCTCAATGCAGTTAGAAACCAGATATGATCACGAGGGTTATTTACTGTATGTACTCATGGCTATTTAATGTAAATCCGTGGAATTATGTTGACAACTATGCAGAGAAAATATAACAAAAATGCCAAACAATAACAAACATTGCTGTTAATTGTAAATAAATATTACTGTCCAAGGCATCCTTTCTCACACATTTGGAAACAGTGTCATTTTTCTCTTTGCATCGAGTGGAAGGTAAAACAAAGCACTGGCTGAATAAAGTTGTATGTTGCACCTGCAGTATACAAGTTCTCCTGGGACAAACTCAACAACCCTTAAAGGTGCTAAACAGCACTTTTTATTTGGAGTGTGCTGCGTAGTCCCATGAGATCTCAAAGGTGACCTCATCTGTAAAGGAGAAGTACTATCACTAATTCCTCCCCGTAAGATCTACTCTTTCCCTGTTTGTTTGTTTTTGTTTTCTAAGTATTTAAATAATCAGTTCCATGAATCCACCTATTGTCGTCATCATCAGTAAATCACTGAAGCATTTTATAGAGTTAAAAAACACATCAGGCTGGTTTTAAAATGTAAAATGTGTGAAGTTATTGCTTTTCTCAACATCATATCATTACTTGATTAATTGATCTATTCAGATTAAATAAGTAATGCCACTTTAGGATCTGTTAACTTGTTATGATTAGTCGTTATTTTTTGCCATTTTAAAGACAAAATAATTAAAAGATAAATTGATGATGGAAATAATCTATATTAACATCCATACCTGGAGTATTTATTGTCAAACAAATCTCACTGTTTCCATTGAGTACAGGAATGAATCTGACTTATTGAACTATTTTAATATGGCCACAGGAGTGAACAGCCCTCAAAGGCTTTACATATAGAATATGGCGAGTGTTATCGATCCTTTGACATGAGCGGTACAAGCCATCTGTAAATCACTCCAGCTGACACTCCCCATTTCAGCTTTAGTAAGAGGATGTCCTTCCTTTCATTTATTTTCTAACACAACAAACCATTTGAATTAATGAGATCTCATGATTGAAAACCCAGTTGAAGTGTGCACACTTGCAATGCGCAACACTAATTCCAATAAACCCTTTCCTAAATAATCTAAATAATTTTGCTTTAATTATAACCGCCATAACAATGAGCCACAGTGAGATAAATAAATAACTTCACTGTCCTCCCTGGAATTGTGCTGATGCGGAGGCCTGCCTAGGCATTATAAACCTAATTAGCAGAAGATTACTATGCAGTGTGCAAGGCTGTGGTCCAGAAAGACATCATTAGGTCTTCTGATGGGGATATGCCTTCAGCACATTGATTCTTTTTCGCTCCAAGAACAATGCAGATTGCAGACTTTATAATTGGGCTTTCAGGTCACATGTGACTTCACTTCCACTATGTGTGGCTGGCTATCTCCATTCAAACAAAAGAAGCCAACAACAAAAAGACGTTCCCGCTGAGCTCAAGGAATGAAAAGGATGTTCATGGATTATGAGACGCAACAACAAGACAAGGATAAATAAAAATCATGTGAGCAACACATACCATAGGGCTACACAAGTATGCTAAGGAAAAAAGGTGATAAAGCTTCAGATCCAATCAGATCATCTGAAAACCTAAATAAATAAAAAAACAGCAGTACTGTTTGGCGTAATGTATCACAGTGGAACTTAGAATAATGGATCTCTTATGACTCAACGATGGCATTAATGAGACCTGTCAACAAATTCCTTCACGTGTGATAACAATACTATTGCTGATACAAATAGCTATTATTCATAGAAAACACTCATATGTAAATTTCACACTTTTGAGATGTAAACTGGTCCCGCAAAAATAGACAACAAAGAAAAGGCTGTGAGCCTCTAATCAAGCAAACAGTGGACAATAAAGACACGGGACTAGAGCTGCAACAAGTTGATTAATTAATTAGTGAATCAAGAGAAAATTAATTAACTATTTTGACAATGATTTCATCACTTTAATAATTTTCCAAGCAAAAATCTTGGTTAAATTTTCTCAAATGATAATTTGGTGCTTTTATGTGTTTATGTCATATCTCAGTTCAACACTGGAAGTCAGGGTTATGATAAAACATAAACAAAACAACATCATCTGCAAAAAGCTGAGATCCAATGCAAACAAAAAGAGTCAGTGATGAGATGCAAACTTTGCTGAGCCTAACACCCACAAAGAAAATTAGTTCATAACAAAGATTTAAAGAATTCATAAGCAGCTCTCTCTGCAGCTATATATGAAAATGGCTTGGGGAGCGATGTATTCCCACGATAAGTTTAAATGTACAATGATTTCTCTGAGCAGCAATGGCCCTGTCTGTTGGGATTTGGCTTAGGAACCAGAGGGACACCAGAACAAGTCTCTGTATAGACCAAGTAGAATATGGCCTGGTTGCTGGAGGTGCTGGTTCACCCTTGAGCAAGGCACCAAACACCACAAACTGCCCCAGGGGAACCCGACTATGGCTGGCCCTGCACTATGGTTTTAAGTGGTTCATTTCAATTGCATTGTGCTGATTGACAAATAAAGCAACTTCTAATACAATCAAAAAGACATACAAAGGGATATAGTCCTTTATCTAAGCCTGATCAAGGTAAAAGTCCACAAGTAATACGCACTTTGGTACCTGACAGTTCAGGGGACTCTCTAAAAGGAATTGCTCACTGGGAAGCTTACCTGAGAACTACATACTTTCAACTTTTTTCTGGTTGCAACGCCAATAGGAATGTTAAAGTAACATAAGCTGGTCTGCGGTTGATAAGTCAGAATGGCATTGCATTTCTCCCGTCATATATATGTTCAGTCCTGGACCTGGCGGTCCATCAAAAAAAAAAAAAAAGTCTAGCTTAAACTCTTTAGCCAACCAAGATGACCCAACAACATCATTCATCATCTCAGGTTGGATCTCAACACCACCTGGTGGAGGTCAAGAGTTCCTTGAAGTATTTCTTCCACTGTCCAACAATATAATTACAATAATATGCCCAGTTGAGGTCAGCAGTTCTTGCAGCAGCCCCGCCTCCCTTTTCTGGATCGTCAGACAAATCTAATAATATAACAAGATTTGAGACTGAAGGACTCATGAATGTTCATTGAAATGAAGGTGGGGGTGTACTCTGACAGATTTGCAAATAAATTACAACAGAGTCCGCTTAGCAACTTTGACCACATGCATGAACGTCGATGACATGACTCTACAGTGACTATAGGGATGATGATAATCTCTAGCTTTTAGCCCAGACAAGGCATTTCTCCCAATCCCACTCCTCTCTGTTTTGTCATACCCCATGAACACTAAAGTCCAACAGGGTCTCCATGTGGACCCTCTCCAGGTGCCTGTGACACCAGTCCTCTGCTGGATTGAAGCAATCTTCCTGATTCCTGAGAACCTCTTTCTGCTGTAGTTCAATCTGCACTTTTTTAATTAAATCCTAAAAAGTTTTCCATCAGCTGCCTAATTTTTCAACCTTTAAAACAAAGTTAAGGCTAACATAATAACACCCACATTTACACTTTGGGGCTTGACAGCCTTAGATCCTTATGACTTAAGAGTATGAAACTATAATAACCATAAATATTCTAATGCCCTCTTCTATCTCCTGCTTGGTTTGCGTTTTGTTTGCTTACTTTGCATTCCTCTATGTGCGTTCATAAGAGAGCTTGTTTAATCAGCTTTGTTTGCTGCCTTCCTAGCTGGACTCGCCCGTCATATGCTTGTCTCCTGCACCTCGTTCTCTCTGGCTGGCGTTTGTAACAGAACACTACAGCCCCATTTGAGGTATGATAATCAGCTGATTAGCCAGCGAAGTCCTTTTCCCAGAGGCTCCTTTGTGTGCAAAATCCTCACACTCAATTGACATGTGGACATCATCAAGCTGATGAAATGCAATTGTAATGAACAAGTGAGGCATAGCATCTGCAGTGGGACCCTGAACGAAAAGGACCCTTCCCTCCTGACATGCTAATGCTGAAAGCTGCTCTCTGCCTGTACTCCCTGTGGGTCCCTCATGGAAATGTGAAGAGATGCATATTCAAACCAGCGCCTTCTGAGGGGGCTAGATGTACGGAAGAGAGAGATGGGAGAAAAAACCCTGTGTGGACTTGGCCAAATGCTAATTCTGAGACAGATTATATTGCATCACGCGCAGTAATGATCTGACAGTTCATTTGTGAGGAGAGTTCAGGATCTGAGGTTTAATGCTTGGGTGGACGCAGGTGCTGAGCCCCAGCTCCTCAGAGCTGTCAGAGGAAGGCAGGGGGCTGCTGTCAAATTATCCCAGTTAAAAAGGCTGAGGCGCCTGCAAATATGAAAGACATTTAAGAAATTAATGCATTCGTATTCAACACATATTGCAACAGTGTTTCATTAGAGGTGCTCTAGTCATATTAAAACTGACATCTGACCTTTCACATTTCTCCGAGGCACTCAGGAACATTCTTATTACATACATGCTAAAGTCAAAGAGAAGGCAATTGTGATAACTAGCAATAATTAAACAAGCTGACATTTTAGCACCATCATTTTCGCTATTCTACTTCTTTTCCTTCTTTTTGGCATCGCACAACGAAATGATTCTGAAAGCCATATTTGGAGGAAGAGATATGAACAGTGAAAAACCTGGAGGCTATGTGACTATCTCATACTGCCTAAGTATACCATCATTTCATCTCTTAGTTGTTTTTGCGTTATGAAGGAGACTTATTGTATTACTATTGCTGCTTTGTTGCTGCATAATCTTGCTGTGATTATGATAAGCATGCATAATGGAGACAAATTCCATACAATTTCCCTGATCAACATTTTCTGCTTTCATGCATAAAACATTCATCATAAACAGATACAAGCAGGGAAGTCATGGAGACTATCAAAGTCAGGATTTCATAAATTACAGCAAGAGAATTTCTCAGTAACGTCCTCCCAGCTGTGGTGTCACACAGCAGCTTGCAAAGTTTATCTGAGAACATCAGACTTTCTACAGACTAGATGTTTTGGGTATTCACATGAACACGGTGTAGTACAGTTGGTAGAGGTCAAGCCAGATAAACAGACTGATGATGCCATACATATTGTTCTATATGGATAGATGTAGGTCATTACACCTATGGCCTCCAGCTGAGCTGCTTTGTGATGACAGGACCTCTGGGCTTGGACCTCAGAGACAGAGCAAATGGGCAGTCAGCGGGCCCCCTGCTTTCTGGGCCTTTTGGGTCGCTGAGGTGTCAGGGGCTGAGAGGGTCATAGACCCTGAAATCTAGCCTCACACACCTCAACACTATCCCTAACCCGGTGTAAGCACAACTAGACCCTAGGCTCTGAGGTGGGCTCCCTCCCACCAGGTGTTCAGGATGGCATACATGTCTTCAGGGTATGGAGTGCCGCTGGCCGCCCAGGACTACACATGGTGCTGGGGGTCAAACATGGAGCCATGCTGGACCAGCTGTCGCTTTGCTGTTCGCTCCAGCTCTGAGCCAGGCCCGCTGGAAAGGGCCAGATGCGCACACTCAGTCACTTCACTACAGCTCACCGCAACATGGGTCTCACTATCTGACCTCAGTGCTCCGGGATTATTTTGCAAAGATCATTGCCGTAAAGTACGTAGCATGTTGTGATGATTGAAAAATATCCAACTTTGGCTCAGGAAGTGTGCAAACAGTTGCTTAGTATTCCACCAATAATTGACAGGGTCACTGTTCTATCTTCCCATTCAGCATACAAGGGCAACCATTCATTTGAAAAGGCTAAGCTACCATGCTCACACGTGTACGCACCCAGATCACAGACGCCGCACCGCTTTGGAAGCAGCAGCACTCCATCTTCTGTCTAACTGCAGCTAAAAGCATGAAAGCAGCAGTGAGATTTCATTTGGCTAACTGACTGAAGGCACTGAGGGAGTAAAGCTCGCTGGAGAGATTTATACACCCAGCCTGATGCCTCCTGCTCCCTATAATAGAACAAAAGCTTGTTGTCTCTTCCAATTACAGATGTCAAAACGCTTATTTTGAGGGTTGTGATCTTTTCCCTTTTAATCTGCAAAGATAAAAGGTCTCAGCTTCATTAGCATGTGTTCTCTCCCCCCAGACTCAGATTCCCTGCAAGCAGCCAGCTCAGCCTTACAGCCTATTACCCACTCTTGGGGCCATTAAGGTCTAACATTAATGATGTGTAATTAGCATATGATGACAAATAATAACAATGCACTCCCATTCGATGTAATGGGGGGTAGGATAATAACATGGAATCCCACTGTTTCAACCCTACATAAAGCTCACAATATCTATGTTTTATTGCCCACTCTGTTGTTCAAAGGTATAATGGAGTGGGATGTAGAACGTGTGCATAAATTATTCAAATTAATATGTTTATCGAGAAATATCACAATTATAATACATCAATGAGTCAAAGTGCTTAATCTGCACAAAGCCTGACTGCAGTTTAATCATGCTCAATGACATCAGAATTTTTTTATATGTATATTTCTGAGCTTTTTTATGTTTGTGTGAAAAACATGAGCATATTGTGAACTACCACTATTATTTTGTAGCCTTAAAGTCCAACAATATACACAGAAATCTTTAAATCTACTTAATTAAACAAATGGGTCAAATGGACGAATAATGGGTCTTCTTAAGCCCTCTCCACATCTTACCTATATCCCTAATTTGTAAATTATCTATTAAAGTTAATGACAGCAAGAACTCAAGGTAAATGGAGGGGTATTAGTAGACAAGTGATCAATTATGCTGTAGAACAGAGGCAAAGCAATCAGAAGTGACAGACCGTCTTCAAACGGCTCTTTTCATCCATTAAACAGGCTGCCTGTTTGTGTCAGCTGTGGGTCTGGAAGAAAACCATACAATTAAAGAGACCCCGCATGTTTACGCACACACATTCATATGCAGCTCCAACATGGAGCATCTTGTATTGTGTTTTGTGTAATGCAGCTCTTTTTTTTTCATATTTTTCACATCTGTCACAAAACAACCCATCACCAATTATACTGAAGCACAAACACGGCCGTTTTCAAATTTGTTGGTTACCTCCTGTAAAGAGGATGGTGGGGCATCTCAGAATCAAACTAATCAAAGCACCTCAAAAGTAGAATCTGAATGAATATATTGACAAACACAAAAGTGAGGTGCTGTTGAAATAAACAAGTGTGAGATGTTGTGAGACATCCTACTGTCTTTTGGTTTTAAATTTGAGTGGTAAAATTGGGGTTTAAAACCATGTCCATCCATTTAAAAATGCAGCACTGAAGAGGCTTTCTATACAATGTACCACTGCTTTACTGATTCCTTTTGATTTCTGGAAAACCATTAATTTAATTTAATGTAATTTCTATCCAAAGAGTATGATAGATCTCACAGAAAAGGACAACATGCAGAAAGGAATGGAGGAAACAGCACAAATAGAAAACCATTCATCTCTTGTTTCAAATTGAATTTGCTCTCTGAAAACACAGACATTCTCTCTTTTTTCAAGCGAGCAAAGCAGGGCTATTTGAAACCCTGTTTACAGCACCCAGATCTCAAATTGACTTGCTAATGTTAACTTTTATTCCGTTGCCATGGGTTACCATGTCGTGTGATTTGACACCGAGCTACAGACACTGCTGATTAGTAGCATCCAGTTCTGTCCATCTCTGTGCATCACTGAACCATCTGGTCATTTATTCACTAATAAGCCCCTAATGGCCCAAATATTCAGCGGCCTGTCATTGTGACATGGCAGAAAATGCCTACATCTTTCAACTCGCCTTGACATGTTGCTTGTTTCACATCAAAACTCGTCATTTACAGGAGAGAAACTCAGAGGGGTAGAAACTTGACCTAATCTGCAGTGTTAACACTGAGGCAAGGAGCTTTGTTATCTGCTAGACTGACTGAAAGGATGTTAATGCATTCATCCTTCCCCACTTCAAGATCCTCTTTTCTGCCACGGGGAGAAGGATATGAGTGCTGTCAATAGGAATTTGATTATGCACACATTGATTCTGTGCTCAAAAATGAAAGATTATGCACAGCCCGGACTGTGAGAGAATGCAACACGCAGCTCGTGGCTCTGCAATGTGTTCACGTTCAACCTGTCATTTGTCACCAAAACATTGACTTTTTGCCATAAATATTGCCAGATGAACAAAGCCAGCTGGGATTGTAATTGGTGACATGCAACCATAAATTTAACCTTTCCTGGGACACTGGTGGCAACCAATTAACTAGCTATTGAATAAAAAATATCCTCAATTATCTGTCTCATTATGGCTATGTTTGCCTGCATGTACAAAGAGCAAAGAGCAAGGAAGATGAGCAACAACACTGATTTTTTTTCTCATGTGGACTTCTTTCTCATTTTTATATTTATATTTTAGAGCTTAAAGTTATTTTATTATAGCCATGGCCAGATGCATAAATATGTGGCAAAGGCGATTTATCATTTTGCTCATCAGTCATTTGATGTGTGAACATGATAAAAACATGAAGGCAACCAAAATTGTTGTAAAAGAATAAAAGCTTTAACATAAAATTCTAAATGAAATCCTGAAACAGCCCTTTTCTCTATCATTGGTCTGATTGGAGTGTGAATGGGCTTCATGTTGACCGACTGGTTGCAGAACCTCTCTGTCAACTTAACTAGCAGCCCAGGCTGGTGTGAATGTATACTTAACTCCCTGTCACTTAGCGAGGCATGCACCCTGAGTCTCCATCAAGACGAGCTAAGTAAGATGGAAGACGAGCGGGCTTTGGCTGGAAAGGAGACGGGAAATGCCACCTTTGGTGAACTCGCCTGGAACCAAAATCTCTCAGACTTATTTGAATGTTGTGCTAAGGGTGAGAGGATACAGAGCGTGTGTGTCTTTGACACACTTAATATAATTTCTATTGTAGAAATGTTAGGGTATGGCTGTTTCAAGGGATTTACTTCATACTTGAAGCATTCACAGGAAAATCCCTATTCTAGCTCATCTTTTCCCTTTTTAAATCTCCCACCATGCATTGGCATTGCAAACGACAGCGCAAGTGGAGGAAATCAAATCATCTACGTCTTAAACCATCAGGCTTCATACAAAAATAAAGTTGAAACCAAAGGCATTTGATACGGGAAAGCGAGGGGAAAATGTTTTATGTATGCAGTACAGATTCAGGACTGAATTCAAAGCAGTGTATATATTTTGAGTCCACTTTTTTTTTTTAGCACTTCTAATTAGCCAAAGTATTCAAATACAAACAGTCTAGCCTGTCTACTGCCACTGCAGCTCTGTGGTCTAATTTATGTAAACTTGTTCCATTATATAGGCTGCTGAGAGTATCATTAAGGTTCGGCTTGGTTTTGGGACTCTTTTAAAGCAAACCTACAATAAAGCACAGCCAGCTCATCTCATTTGCTCCGAGTGTTGGATGTGTATTCTAATGAACGGCTTACAACAATGCGACCTGCCAGCGCAAATAATTAACCTTAAGTGAAACCAATTACATACTTTTCTGCCATCGCAAAAAGCCTCCAAAAGCAATCATGTATAGCTTTCTCCAGGAATGTTTTGCTGATAAAGAAACTAAGTAGAGGATTCTGGGCTATTCTGTAGCAACAAATGAACGCTGAGAAGTCTCTTTATGCTCAGAGAGATATCTAAAGAGGAAGAAGATAAACAACAATTATACTGCTCTCCCTGTCAGCACAGCATGCCTCGGGTCAGTCCATTAGAGATCACTGTTTGGTGCACTCTTGTGCTGGAATAAGAAGTGCACCCGTTTGCGGCCAGGCTTTTGACTGGCAGTTGGGACCTGGAGACTGTGTGTGTGTTGTGAGCTGCCTGCGAATGCAGACGGAGGGGGGGATATCCAGACATAAACTTCCGCTGTCAGCATGGGCAATCATGGCACTTCATTGTCCAGCAGCATCATTACAATATGGTTATCATCTGAGCTTGAGTCTGACACCTTCTCCAGGACCTCTCCAATCACCCCCATAGTAGGCTTCAGTACCAGGCAGTCAGGGCAAATCTCTGCTTTGTGCTTGTCTGCCTTAATAGACTGGATGTCACTTCTGCCTGTGGAATGTGCCCGGTCTTCAGCTGTCAGTCAGAGGCGCGGGTGTCAGGCCGGAGCGTGGCTGGAGCCGTCTGGATTAGAGGGTAGTTACCATAGCTGTCAGATTACTGACAGCCTGACACCCCCTCTCCCAACTTCCTCTTATTGTTTCTTTGTTTCTCTCAAACATCCTCCAGATGGGAGAATTACCAACCAGAGGAGAGAGAGAGAGGAGAGAGAGAGATGGAGAGTGAGGGGGAGAAAGATACAAAAGCCGAGGCGGGTTTTAAAAGTTGTATGCCACGTTAGCTTTGTGATGAAGTAAAGCGTGCTGGGTAGATTCCCATAGAGAGAGAAAGAGGAGAGAGGATGAAAGAGAGAGCATTACACCTATTCCCACCTCTCCTTGTTATCTTTGGTATTCATGTCAAGATAGGTGATTGTGTTGGTCATTAGTGTTCCTATACCCAACAGAGTGTCTTAGTTAGTACCTTTGAGTAAAGCTTCATCTTCGCCGAATATTCACCTCTATGACTGTACCTGTCTCATTCATCTGGAGAAATGTTGGAAATGTTCCTTAATTTCTCTTTCTTTTTAAGACAAATGAACTAGCTTAATGTAGAGATGTAGACAGGCATGATAAAAAATCACTTAGACACTATAACCTATAATGAATTATGGAATCATCCATGGTTTCTGGGAGTATTTTAATGATTGAAGAAACTGTGGGCAGGCTACGGGTCAGCACTTGTCTTTACATTTTTCATCTCTCTCATTTCCTTGACCCTGTATGGGCGACACTGGCAGCCTGCCATTTTTAAATGAGCACTGGACTTACAGTAGAGAGAGAGAGATGAAGACCACGGACATTCTACGCTAAGCTTTCCATTTTAAATATAGCAGGAAAGATAGATTTATTTTTGGAGATAAAACAGATCCAAAAATTCACAGTCTTGTTGTATTACAGATCGGATCATTTTTTGAATCTGCGATAAAAAAGGAAGACAAATAAAAATAATAAATTAGGTTTATCAGCTTAATAATAATAATAAAGATTTGGATCAGATCACAACATCCCACAAATAAAACAAAACACTGAATGCAGATGTGACCTCCAGGTCACTTTCAAAGTCAGCTAATTATTTGTTGCAAGACGCAGCCGAAAGGTAAAACAACTATGGTCCGTTACACCACTATTTATTTCATATAATATGAACATTTCTCTTGATTGATCTGATCAAGCACTTAAAAAACTGCACGACGAGACGTATAGAAAACAGCATCAATATTCAAATTCTGAACCTGCTCCAACTTCCAACAGCCGCAAGCGGTGAACTTCAGAAACAATTACACAGATGTAAAATGAAAGGAAATGAGGTGTTATGTTTGTAAAATACACTGATACACCGCTTCAGCCCCTGGCCGTCGGATTCTACTATAAAAATAACCAAAGGCAGATTACAGTTTGCCCTGACCTCCAATCTCCTCTAACAAGCCCGGCTACTAAAATCAGCTGCACCGTCATGTACGGGTAAAGATAATGAGGGCGGCTGCCTGAGGAGAGACCGAATGCAAAACAATTATAGTTAGTTACAGGAGCACAGGTTAATATTCTCTCATGTTCCTCTTCTCACGCATTCTCTTTTGTCCTACATCAATCTTAATGAAAGTTATGAGACCTGTCCGCAATGATAAGCAGCCACTCAGGCGTACTCTGTGTCAAGGCTCCCACATTATGCCTCCCCTTCAGCCTATGTTTTGCATAGCCTAAAGCATCTATTAAAATCCCCTTGTAAAATTCATAAAACAAAAATGCGGTGGGTCAAGTCTAGAGGGAGCCAAAGTAAGCTGCTTATTAGCAGGGAGTCGAAAACACAGATCCAATTACAGATCCTGAACAAGGAGCACTAAGAATCAGCATTGGGGAATAAGTATTTTCCTTTTCTCTCCCCTTCAATTGGCCTAGGTGCAGGGGAGAGAGAGAGAGGTATCAGAGAGCAGGATCCACGAATGGTAATTACAGTGGGAGTGTTTAGTGCATGAAGCTAGAGTTGGAGCCATTCAAGTACAAACTCATGTAAATCTTCACTTTGCTTCAGATAGTAAATTGGTGGGGTTTAAGGGGAATCCCAGAAGGAGTGGAGGAGAGGGGCTGCGCCGAGAGGAGCCATGAGCTCCAGAGATATGTAAAGAATCTCTGTCTGGAATTTAAAGGGCTACAAATTAGACCAGACATTAGCCTTTTTCTTTTACAGAGCCAGCAGAATGTGAATGAAACAGAATAAATAACTATAAGACGGCTTTTCCCCCCTTCTTATAAGATGACATTAATCCTTTCATGTGCAATGACAGCTTACAGGGTCTGACCCTTTCCCCAGACAGCCATATAAAGCCAGGAGATTTCTTAAGATCCCACCAAGAACAAGCTTCTGTTAATAAGAGGTCCTGATAGAGGTCTCCACCTCACACTTAATACTCTAGTTTACACCAACGCACTATGCTCAACATGCTCAACAGATTGCTCTTATAAACCAATCAACAACATTGTGAAATTTTATTCCGTTTAGACGTTGGCTTTTAATTTGAAGCGTTCCATGTCTGTAACAAGCGGACAGGACAGCAGTTTTACATTTTTTTCTTCCTGGGTAGTGAAGGCTGAAGTGTCTCTCAAGCGTACAATAGCGTGAGCATTTGAGCCCTTTGAAAGAAAAAAGATCAAAGGCGGCAAGTCCTCCTGCTGCTGCTGGGTTTAAGCTGTAACCAGCACAGACCCTGCTCTCCACATCTCGGATAGCGCATAGTGGTGGGTGGCGAGCTGACTGATTGCCAGGAGTGTACTGTCAGCATCACTCTCTCCACAGAGGACCATGATGGGGGACAGTGTGCGGGCAGTCCATGTGGACCCCCACACCAATACCATCAGCTCCGCAGGGAGACGGTGGCAGCCTGCATCTCCCATAATGACCTCAGTGGGTAATGTGCTACACTAATATCTGGACAGGGTAATTCATTTGCACAAATGGACAATCCATCACATTTCTGCAGACAATGAATTCAGCACGGAGCCGAATGGATGGCGTATTTAGTTTTCAATACATTCCTGAAAAATAATTGGGTATTTTCAAAAAGAAATCAATAGGAATATACTATAATTTCTATAAGTGATATTTAGCAAGATG
>CAFUXE010000126.1:347597-367418 GCA_903364295.1 Serranus cabrilla | reverse complement strand
CTAACAGACATTCCTGTACAATTACCAGCCACTGTTACACCGCTGACATTATCAAGAGGGAACCTACATTACAAATGGTCCTCCTTTTGAAAACAGCAGCAAAGTGGCCACTTTATATTCCATCACCTTAGGATCAGACACAAAGCAAATAAAATCTGCAAGATATGCAGTCCAAAACAACATCTGCTAGTCAGTGTATGCAGATTAATTGAAAGTCTTTGTGCTGTCATTTCAGTTGAGTGCAGTTTGACTAACATCTTAACCTACTTAGTGCAATTAGTGCTTCATTAGAGAGGCTAACTAACTATTGCTTCTCTCCATAATGATGTGCAAGAGTGTAGACATAAAAGTACATAATCAATGGTTTCCAATTACTCCACAAGTGCAACCACTATTTCAAATAAACTGGATAATAATATAGAGCCATTAGAAAGTCTAAGGTAGCAGAACCATTTAATTGCAGTGCAGTTCTTCTCAGCTCCAAGATTTTTTCACACTAATGAAGTGTCATACAAAAAAAGGCTGTATTGATTTTTTCACCACACAGCCTCCACCACAAATATGTAATTATCCTTTTTATATCTGGCAGGGGATTAAAGTAATCTATAGTATCTAGCCTTTGCGCTTCCCTGACAGGGTTGTGTGGGGCTTTTACCCTTTTCAAAATATGCAGCTTTTTGATGAATGAACTTTAGACAAAATGCTGTTCTGTTCTATATTGTTTTGTCTAAAAACCTGTATTCTGAAGACATCATGCAGCATGTACAGCTGCCTGAGCTTTCAGTACACATTCATGGCATTTCAAGCCCTGTCATCTTTGAGCCAAGCAGTTAGAGCTAACCATCAGCTAACACACACAAATACACACAGACAGATAGGCTCCACAATCAAACACAAGCGCACGAAAATAGAAACAGACGCACACTTTCACACCCTCGCAAAATTTCTTTAGAGATCTCTGTCTGTGAAGCAGTGAGCTCAATAGAATTCATCACAGCTGGTTAATAAGGTTAATTTAATCCAATAATGTGTCCATGAAAATCACTACTTCCTCTGGAGCGCCACACAAAAGCTCCCTGCTGTTCACTGTCAAACACACAACACATCCACACTCATCCTCGGGCTTCACATAATAACAGCTCAGTCCATTTAAACTTTAGGCCAGCTACTCTTCTCCCCTCTCTCTCTCTCTCTCTCTTTCTCTCCCTCACTGTCTGTCTTAGCGTCTCCAGACCTGAGATGGACGAGCAACCTTAAGACTACCCCACGCTGGGCTGCCCTTCACGATAATAAAAAGCCATTACCTTGACCGCTGACACGAGGCCAAGTGTGAGGGTCAGAGTGATATTTATTGATGAAACTCTGAGCTCCCAATCTGCTGCACTCAGTGCGCATCATACAGCTGTCAGCACAGACAGGGATCAGGCAGCATGATGGCCCTCGACATGGCCCATCTATAATTTATGAACTACACAGAAAACAACCAGGAGACAACAGAGAAGCCCTGGCTGCCCAGGGATTACCCTCCAGCCCAGCTAAAGAGATCCGAACGAGAACCATCTAAGGGCCACTGTGGGCCACGCTGATATGGGGCAGCAGGTAAGCACAATAGCTGGTGTTCCATATTCAGAGGGGCCTCACCGGGATCCATCTCTCTGGAGGACACCGTTGTGAATAATATAATAGACAGTGTTTACAGTGGGGATGTAAAGTGAGTGCGCTGGTGCATCACACACCCCAGCACACTTCAGCTGAGCCCTGTAAATGAGCTAACAGAGGGGCAGAAGATGTAAAGTTTCACACTTTATTCTACAAAAAGCTCTGGGACAGCCCAGTGGCAAAGACAGTCCAGGATGACTACCACAGGGGGAACACATTTGGCTATTATTATAATTATTAATTAATTAATTATAATAATAATAATTACTGTTGTTATTAGTATTCACATCCTCACCATCAATCATAATAATTAGTTTATTATGATTATCAATAATAATCATAATAATTAGTTTATTATTATTATTATTATTATTACTACTACTACTACTACAATTTAAATTGGGCCATTTCATGGCTCAAATATAGAGCAGTTAGGATGATTTTAACCTTTATTTTCATTATCAATAAATCTGTTATTTTCTTGATTAATTCATAATTTGATCTATTAAAATGCCTGTCACAAAGAAACAAACTGATGTCTTCAAATTTTTTTTTTTTTTCTACGAAAAGTATTTCAGTATACAAAGAGATAAGCACAGAAAAGCAGAAAATTTTCCTTATTGCCGAGCTGGAAACAGATAATGAATGAATGAATTGATTATCAAAGGGAGTGCAGTTGATTATTAGCCAAGATGGCGCATTTACAGAAATGTCTATTAATGTTCACTGTAAATGTAACTTAAAATTGTGTATAAATTGATAAAAACAGTTGTTGATTGTTGTTTAACTTCAGTCAAATGCTGACTGACTTGTGCCTGCAGAGCATAGTGTCCGGAGATTTTTGGCTATTAGCAAAACAAGAAATAATAGTACAACCCCAATTCCAAAAAAGTTGGGATGCTGTGAAAATCTTTGCTGTGAATTTATGTTTTCAACAGCATCCCAACATTTTTGGAAATCGGACTGCACTTTTTTCCCTAACTATGCTTACTAATAAAACTGATGCCACATTAATCAACCAATTTGAAAATAATGCTTAGCTGTAGTTAAATCACAATATTTCTGTTGTTAATAATTAGTTTTGGTCTTAACAAGACACACACTAGTTGCAGTAAATAGGACTGTTGTCTTACTTATTTTATTTATTTTTTCCAACTGGTTTATTTCAGCACTGTTATGCTTTCTTCTCATTTTAAATCCCACTTGACAGTTCTTTGTGGAAAACTTTAATTGCAAATACACTTCTGGCCCATTTTTTTAAACACAGGGGTATTCTGTCTCCATTCTTGAATTCCCACCCAGATCAAATGCAATCCTTCATCGGCCAATTTCCCTGACACTTTCTTTTTATCCTCTGAATTCATCTTTACATGCTGCAGACAGAAATATATTGTTTCTGATCAATAAATAACCATATAATTGAATAGTGCTGCATCCCAAATGAAGCCCTCATTTACCAAGCTTCAGTAAACAGGCTGGATTCTTTGCCTATCTAACGCTGACATTTCAGAATTCAAACACATTCAGGGCAGTGTCAGAGCACAGCGCTTCTGTATCCCACTTAGGCTCCTCTTTTCAATATGGAACTATCTCCACCCAATAAATTATTCTGGGCATCTCCAAAGTCATTACACATTTATTTTGATCTCGCATCATAATTCACAGCTTGGCGCACAATGCATTTTCTCAAAATGCATGGTAATTCCTTGGTGCAGAGCAAAGTTATGATTCATTTATACTGGAGTGACAGCATAATGCGGAGACGTCAAAATCCATTAAACTGTTCAATGTCTTGGGGTTTATTTTTAGATCCAATTGAGATTTAACTGATGGTGAAAAATATACAGTCAGGTGTGTTTACCTCACCTTTAGAGAGAATGTGTTATGGTTCCAATTAATTTGTTATTCCTGTCACTAAAGCCATTGTCTATGTCAAAACTGTCACTGCGCTTTGGGCTTTGTTTTCTGGAGAATGGCATTTAATTTCACCGTATACTTTCATAACTATACTCATTTAAGAAGGTGTGCATTTTATTTAGAGCCACTTAAACTAAATATATGCTGATTTGATTGCTCATCACAATGGCAGATTGTAAAATTGCTGGCTGTTGCCTTGACCACTGAGCGAGTTAAATGATCATCCACAGTTTAAAAGACATTCAATTATCTTACGGACGCCTCCAGAGATGGGTGTTGAGAGGAGGGTTCTGCAGTCTGAGTGGATGCTAAATTGCATTACTGGGGACATAATACTACCATTTAACATTGTTACCTTTGTGAATACATTCCAATGTAAAATAGTGTATAGGCCTATACTGTGCTGTAGCAGTGAACACCCATGTTTTCCTTCATAATACATGTCAGGATACATCACGCAAAGCATTTGTAATGTTCAGTAAAAGTGCAGTTCCATTTTTAGTATAGTTCATAATTTCTTGTTTTCCTTCATATGACGTCACTCTAAATGTGAATGTTTTTTGGAGATTAAATTTATAACTATATCATAAATATAAAAGCAAAATATACTAAATGTTGCCCTTTGTTGCATACCTGTCTGCACAGATGAAATTGAGCAGTGACTGTAAACTGCACAGTGCTATGGTTCCTTTGTATGTAAGCCCACAAGTGCACTGAGTATGGCTAGCTGCTCTCTGTCTGAGATGGGAAAAGGCAGGCAGGAGGGATTTTTTTTCTTTCTTCTACAAGGATTTTTTTGTGTGCAGTTATGGTCCATCATTATTAAATGTCTCTTGTTGGATGGGAGAGGCGCTTTATCAAAAACAGCCATTCATCAGGCGCCGTGCAAGACAGCTCACATCTGACCTCTGCGGCAATAATGCCGCATCAAGTAGGCCAACTACCTAGTTTAGCGGCAGAGCAGGGAGCAGGGGCCGGCTCCAAGATTAAGTGCGCTGTTTCAGGTTTTCATTCCCAGGGGCTCTGCTGGCTGATGTTGTATTGATTGCAAAAGTTTACCAGTAAGTATCACAAACAACAATAGCCAGGTCAACGATCGGTGATGCCTGAACCGCTATTCCCCGGCGGGGGGCTACACGTTCAGGGCTAAAGCATCGCCATCATCATAGCTGTGTGCAGGGTGCAGAGAGGGCTCTCTTGAGCTGAGGGAAGAGAAGTGCACTGGCTGTTCCTACTGACATTTAGGAAAGCGATATGTCAGTGTGAAATGAGCGAGCGTGAGATAATTATAAGCCTTTGCATTATAAAAGGCTGCATCGACAAACTGTCGGATTGGCCTTCCACAGAGGCACCCGGCCCTGTTAGCTACTCCTGCATAGGCTACTCCTTATCCCATTTAATGGTTTGGTAATTTTTTTTAACATCCACTGTAAAGACCCCTGTCTTTCTACACACATATGTGACAGATCCAGGCTGGGTGTAAGGCAATTTATTCATAGTACAGCCTATTTCCAAATGACTCACTTCCCATGTTTATGATGGCATGTCCAGGAAAGGAAGTGTTACCAATAAGCAATATTTTCTGAAGGGAAACAGCAGCGTTTCACTTGAACACTGTGAAAGGGCTATGCAGTAAAGAACACGTTTCACCCTAAGGCCATCTCCGGCAGGCTGAATGATGGCGCATCCTTGGCCCTGCATGGAGGACAGCACACAACCCTCCATCACAGTGCCACCGGACCATTACCCAGGGACTGCAACGGCCAGCCGCACCAAGCAGGCCTCCTCCACTGCCCCATGAAGCTAATCATGTGATTTGATGCAATGACAGAGTAATGACACAGATTGGTGGTGTGTTCAGCTTCCCCCTGCTGGAGACTTCAGAGGAGGTGGTGAACACACGAGACTGCCCGCGCCCGAGCCTGAGCCAGAGATACCACATTACAGGGCAAGTTACAGAAGATATCCAAGTACTCTCACAAGTGAAATCAAGATTAATGGTGCTGCTGAGGGATTCTTTTATGTCCTTGAGTAACTATATTTCACTTAATGAGGGACATTAGCCGTAATAAAACTACTCAGAAGTACAAGCCGTTAATTAATGCCTCCACATTACCAGTGAATGAGAATAACTGAGTTGTAGGACCCATTGGACCAAATATTAAAGGTGCAATCTGTGGGCTCATAATTTCCACAGCTCAGTGCCAATTCATCATTTCAGCCACTAAGATACATCCTGGTACTACATATCTGAACCAGTATTGTGAAACTTTGATTACTGTACTGCACATAATACCCTAATAAACTTCTTCAGCAAGGTTTTAAATGGCTATTTGTTTACTTCCTATTATATGGTAGAAACGGATGCAATTACTGCCAGGCTGCCTTTAAAGATACGTAGGTCTGCATAGGAATTGCGTAGTAAATAATCTATGGAGTTAAAATACATACCGCTTCTGTTTCATTTTAGTAAGTCTTACTGTTCCTGCATCAGGCGTTGTAAAAATTACTTCCAGATCTTCAACTACCTCAACACCAAAGAAATACATCTCACTAACCTCCCTCTAAGAGCACCTTTATCTGGGCTATAATCCTGGCTGTAATGTGCCCTCGTTAGGAAAGCACTGCTGGCCCACACCAGTAGCAACACGGGGAAGGCCTCAGGCACCAATGGAATTAATTACAGACAAAAGCGATGGTGTTTGCAATTGTCATGCCAAATTTATCACTAGCCACTTAATGTGCCTCATCTGAACTGATCCACACTAGCTGAATTGCCCCAGGGCATCTATTCTTCCTCTTCCAGGGGTGGGGTTGTACTAGTAAGGGAGCATGTCTGTGTGTGTGTGTGTGTGTGTGTGTGTGTGTGTGTGTACGGGGCAGTCTGCATCTGCTGGGGGCCTGCCTAAGTCCTGGGCTGGAGGCGGTGTGTGCTAACAATGCCCCCAGCAAATACAGAGTGTGGAAGTCTATAACAAATGTTAACACCCCCTCATTCTCTACCCACCCAGCTACGTCTCCAGAGAGAGGTTCAAAGCCAATCCTGACATCTTTAATTCTGTCATTTTTGTGATGATAATCCTTGATGTGCTTGGATGTGGTGTCAGTGGTAATTTGTTCCAAGTCAAAGTACATCTCTACACAGGCTTGTGGCGAACAAAAACCCTTAGATCAATGAAGAAGTCTTGCGTTATTTTATAAATACATACAAACTTATTCCTGCTGCACGATTTGGACATAATATGTACTGTAATTGTGATTACTTTGATAGTTATTGTTATTGTGACATGATTCACTCTACTGGAGAGAATTATATATATAATTATGGTGTGATTCGTTGCAGGGTTAGTTGCAGCACCATAATAATTCAATGGTATTTTGAGACCTTTTTTCTTCTTTAACAAATGAAGCCCCTTCTGCAGTTTGGATATTGTACTGGTCCACATTGCAATTTCATTAAAATTTGTTTTAAGTTGTGCTGCCCTTCTTACAAAATGTCAATAAATACAAACATTTTTAACACACTTGAAAGTCGCGCTGCAACTAAGAATGTTTTGATTATCAATTAATCTGATGATTATTTTCTCAAATGATCAGTTTGTATATAAAATGTCCGAAAACAGTGGAAGATGTCTATATCAGTCTATAATAATATATTCAAACACCAAATACTGTTGTTGAATTATTAAAATTGTCCATTCATTTTTTTCATCAGTAAGCTCTATGGGAAGTTTATCATCTTTTAATGGAATCGTATTGTGATAAAATAATATAGAGATATTGTGATGCACATTGATATCATCTAATGAGCACATACTAAACGCAAATAATAATGGTACAGAATAATTGCAATGTTGGTTCAAATAAACTGTGAGTGGTGTTTTCCAACAGTAATGTGTGGGATTTTCTTCATTCACACTTGCATGCCTTCATCCCAAAATACTGCATGTAGGAACACAACACTGTAGTTAAATATAACTACTGTCTTAATCTGAAACCTCCGTATTTGTGTGCATGCATGTAAACACAGTATATAGTTGCAAATATTAATATTTTTTTATAATTTCACCTGAAACTGTTAATAGAAACTTAAATTCTATCATCTCTATTAAATATTATAGAGATGAGTTACATTACTTTTATCACTCAAGGTGAAATACAGTGCAAATCAGTTAGCCGTTTTCTTTAATCCTGTCATTTATATGGCTGTTTATATCAAAAGGACAAAGGCTGTCCCAAATGCACACTTACACATAAGCCACCATTATCTTTCTGCTTGTGCAGCTGAAAACCTAATACCTTAGTTCAATAATAATGCAGAGGGGACAGCTCATTGGTAGCCCAGTGGTACAACAGAATAATAGCTCCAGAGGAGTCCTGCCTCTCTAAAACAAATATGCAGGTGCTTCAGTTCAACTTAGGAAAAATGCAGCAAAATATTGTATCCACAAGTGCATAATGTCTCATCAACACCGATCGGTTATCAATTAAAGCAAAACCATCTCATTATATTAATGAATGGCCTCAGCTTGTAATAGTCTGTCTTATTGATGTTTGAACAAGGTAAGCATAAACCCCCTTACACAGCACTGAGATGCACAGTATCAGCAAGGAAGAAGAAAACAAAAAAAAAAGGAAAAGGAAAGAGAAACTGAAGGACACAACAGGCTACTCTCAGAGGGACTGCATTTATTCCAGCAATTGTCATGCAAGCCTTGTTGTAAGTAATAATGTGGCCTTTAATGACGGAATGATGGACCTGCCAAACACTGCCTCTGCCATATACTGTCTGCATGTCCCCGCCGTCCGCTTCTCACATACCCATCTGGGACATATTAGCATATCCTCGTCAATTCACAGCCCACTTTAACATAATCCATATTTGTTGGGTAAAGTCCAACAGCAAGCCTCCCGTACAGCGGTCATATGATGCTATGACACACTTCAAGAGCCTGGCCCACATAAAGCATGCTTGGGCAGCTAAGCAATTCAGAAATGCAAAATAGCAGGGCATACCGTTCCCTACCTTGTACCTAGAGGGGACAAATCCCTTTTGGCCAGACATCTCCAGACTGTTACCTTGGTATTCCTCCACAACAGTACTTGTGATTTTTATTCTAAGTGTTCAAGAAAGAGGAGAAAAAGAACAAAAAGGAGTCTGCTGTCATGGCTGGCAGTGAGTGTGTAGAATACATTGAGTGGCTGAGGCATGTCAAAGTATGTATGCTTCACCTATCAGGGAATAATGCCATATTTTGATACACATTTGCGTGGTAAATATTCTCACTCTTTAAAAAATGGGTGGACTGCAGAGAGACCAAGCTTAAAATAACCATGTCATTTGAAAGTAAAATGCAAATAATGGAAATTGTGTTTTCTCTAGACTGACACTGGGCAGCTGCCTACATGTAATATGGCTCATTACTGTACGATGTAATGTACACATATGTATGTGGGTATACACCTGAATTTATATTAAGAAACTGCTCATATAAATGGCATGAGATAAATACAGTCATGGTAAATATGATCTCCTTCCCTTTACTCCTGTATGTGCATGTCTAATAACTGACTTAGTGAGACATCCCTTAAGAGCAGGACAATCATTATTTCAGAGACGGGAAAAGCATCTTGAATGTCCTGACATTTATTGATACTGTAATGTAAGTGTAGATTTTATTGAGTAAGGACTCAAGAAACAGTTTAAGCAAAAATAAACCTCAATTCGAATCAATCAGCGAACCCAATCAAATGTGTAGAAATAACCACTAATGAGTGATATTAATTCTGCACATTCGTATGTTTCATTGATGCCGTTCTTTGAAGTTCTCTGCAGTGAAGACATTCAGCAGAATTCCTTCACCCAGTTGAAAGCAATACCTGTCATGAACCATCATCACAAAAGCCTTCTGAGATATAATCTCAGAGAACTTTTAACCCAGGAATTTCAAACCCTCCTGTCAAAGAGAAAGCAGAGATCTTGGGATCATGACACTCAGTCAGCAGCAGTCACACAGCTCTGGGCCGGGTGCTTCTCAAGTGCTGGACTGTCTGGCAGCCAGCAGGGCCAGAGGCTGAATTTCACATAGCTTAGTTATATATTAGTCCAGTGGAATCCACATACTGTACTGCCGCGTACATGAAACTGTGAATACATCAAGGCTCGCTGCATGCTATTTTTCATCAAATACAAGAAAAGATATATTCCAAAACTGTTTGGAGGTAAACAGAGTGGAGCAAATGGTAAACAACACAAAAGCTATAAATATTTCAGGCATATCAGTTGTCAGACCCACCTAGCGTTCAGACCACAGACACCTAGTTATGGCTGCTTCTAACTGAGGTTGACTTATGATAATGAGATTCATTCACAGCACGGCCTCTTGCATTTGACTAAGTTGAGGAAGTTTCTGGTTTACTTCCTTCCTTCCTTACGCAAGACTTCAAATTTATGAAAAATTACACAAAGACCAATTTGATTTGTGCTCCAGAGAGGTCAGTAAAGGGATCCTGCAGTTCACACATCCCCCCCTGAACGAGTCCCCCAATGAGTCTGGAGCTGGACGCTTCTCCTAGGGATGTCATGCTGCATGTCATCAGCCTGGTTAAATTGCACTGCCAGTGGGTAAGCAGCAGGGGTCACATGAGGCTCAGTGTGGACTGCAACATGTAACGCATGGCAGAACACAGTCTGAAGGCTGGACAGTAATGACTCCAAAACATCCCGATAAAGATTGAGGGGCAGCTGTTTTCATCTAAAACAACTTGTCTCAGACACACACGTGCATGCTAAATGGACAAGAGGCTGTTTAAAGCTCTGCAGCAAAACCTTAACAAGGGGCTGTAAGGTTTATGTTGTTTGCACTACCAAAATCAATACATCAATACTGTGTCGATAGAATCCATCTATAATAGGGCAATTGTGTGGGGGATGGTCTTTAAGTGTATATGATTCTCTTTCCAGGAACAATTAACAACAAAGCAGCATATCAAGTTAAAGGAAAATGTCTGTTTTGGGAGTGAGTCCAAGCATTTGCCCTTGTAAACACAAAGCCCACATGTGACTGGGAGAGGCCTCAGTTGGGCAGACAGCAGAGGGAGTTAACAAAGCTAATTAGGAGAGGCTGACATGTTAAAGTGAGCTGCGGCTCGAGAGTCAGCTCTATCACATATGTTTCCTTTGTGGCGGGTGAAGTGGCTCCTTTGTTTGTGAATTGATGGCGTTTCGCTCCGCCGTCCCTTTGGGTAGAGGCACTGACCTGCGGAGGCCCCGACAGTGAGAGGAGGCTCTTTCTCTGTCTCCCCAATGCCTGCTGCTCCAGCTGTCCCACTCCCTCCCAAACCTAAACCTTCCCAGAGCCGTGGATGCACAGCGAGATGGGCAACACCTGTAAAAGAGCGACTACCCCCTCAGCCCAGGCACCTCAAAGCAGCCTGCCCACCTGCTACTGAGCTCTCTGGGCCCTGCAGCTTAAACGCTCATTTTGTGCCTCTCAGCACGGGACTTATTGATATAAATAGCTGTGCACAAAGTGCACACTCTGTTTTCTCTTGGTCTGATGCAGTAGGTGTGTATGTGATTATATTCAATGGCAGTCTCTTTCAGGTGGGGATGAAATATGAGCAGTTTGGACACTGGGTAAATGACAATCTCTGCTAGATTCACTGAAAATGATTATAGCACAATTGACATATATCGAAATGGACAACATGATTCTGGCACCCGTCTTAAACAAGGATTCAATATCTAATATGTAGACACAATATACTCTGTATTAAACATTACAGATACTGCGATAGATTTAATGATGACCTTACCATTTGTCTTGATATAGCCTGTCCTTTCTCAGTGGTGAAACGTAAGGTATGTCCTTGAACAAGACACTCTACGGTTATAATGAAAAAGGCAAAGTATAAAGTCCATACAGTGCAAGCCTATCACTTATGTGTTAATTATAATTGAACACATAAATCGCCTAATTATGATGACCTATATTAGATTTACTTTATATTTAAATCGATAGAAACAAATCAGCAGTACAAAAACAGGATGCTAAACAGTTTGTACTGTAAAGCCTGGACTTTAAAGTGTTAAGTTGCCCTTTGGGGCCACAAACAAAGTTTGTAAAAAAAGTCAATCTCTTTCATGCACCTAGGCCTGCATGGCAACAGATTAATCCTCACCCATTAAGATGACAAGACAATTTGTGGAGTAGTTGAGTGTAAATAAATACGTTGAGGAGGAGATAATACATTAGGCTGCTGACCGGGCTATTCCATTACAGCAGCACATTTGTTTCCATACACGGAGGAAGCCATTCAGTGGATGGCGTCTTTCCTTCACGAGGTGAAAGTGGAATCTTGCCTCTGAGAGGAAAATAAGGACATCAGGACTCCCCGACATTAACTTTCATCACAAAAGTCATCTCACCCACCAGGAATAGAGGCGCTCTCCAGCTCGCTCATAAAAAGGAAAAGATATGATACACAACCTTCAGTTTAAGAGGTAACAATAGTTTTGTCTCCATTAGGTGTTATAAAACAACAGCAACAAGATGTGCATCTGGTGCCTCGCTATTTCAGAAACTTGGCTGTAAAACACTACCCTGCAATGATTCTCCAGCAACACAAAACAGCCCTAAAAAACTTAATATTTTAGATGTTTTATATGCATCTTTAGATTTACAAGCTTTTTTACCATTCCAGGTGGTAGTTCTGCTGGAAGAAAAGAGGCAGTGTAAGCCAAGTGGCTGCATTGATCTTGCAGTAATTGATCTGATGGTTCCTTGTGATAATTGACAATTATCCCTGATTACCAGACAGGGGCTTAAAATCAGTCTAAGAAAATGACCGGCATTATGGGATGTTGTACAATGGCTGAACAAAGATAAATCAATACACCTCAGAAAACTGCTTAGAAAACAAGACAAAAGGGTGTCAGACTAAACCACATGCTGCTACACAAGCTACATGCTAGAGTGTACCACATTTACACCCAATGTCACACATATACTAATAATAAAGGAGCTAAAATGAACACAATAATCATTTTAGAAAATAAGCTTATATAATTTGTGGATCTAAGCACAGCAGTTTGTGCATGTCTGCATGTTCTAAACCTGCACACGTCTGCATCTTTGTGTGTGTGTGTGTTCATGTGTAGATGTGTGTCTATATTTCTCTGTTAGTATGTGTCTGACCTCAGCTGATTGGTCCTCTTGATTTAACCAGACAGATGCAACTCATTGCAGCTTAATAAATATACGGGCCCAGGGGATCTCCGCTAAACAGTTCTATTAAGTTGGAAACATGTCAGCCAATATAAAAGCAGCCTGACCCCGAGAAAGGTCAACTGTGACACGCATGTTTACTCGGGAAAACAACCCGAGGCTGGAAGGTCTTGTTTTATCGGATGTCTTCAAAAGGGAGAGAGAGAGCGTCTGGCTGCCCAATTGTTGGTTTTACGTGATTTTGGGTCTTTGAACCCACACAGGAAAGAGCTGTATTGTCACTGAGCTTTTTTCTGCACAAGTAAAACGACAGATACACAAGGTTACACTGTGTATTTCTCAAGCTGCAAAAAAGATAGATAGACAGATAGTTAGATAGATGGATAGAGAGATAGAGAGATAGATAGAGAGATAGATAGATAGAAAGATAGATAGATAGATAGATAGATAGATAGATAGATAGATAGATAGATAGATAGATAGATAGATAGATAGATAGATAGATAGATAGATAGATAGATAGATAGATAGATAGATAGATAGATAGATAGATGGATAGATAGATCAAATAATAGCGTTTCTTTCTGCACATGAATTACTATTATAAAATTTGACATTTATCTACACAGCAGATCTAGCAGAGACAGCAGGACCAGCAATGCCTGTTACTCCTTATCCATGTTGAATTAACAAATGGTAGTCACGTCTGATGTTATTCATTTTCTTGCAGAAAAAGGCCCATGTGATAAGGGCATAACGAATTAGGGAAGGCAGACGTGAGTGTCTACATCATCTTTTTCAGAAGTTTCTGCCTAAAATGTAATCCAAGAGTGTTTTAACTTCAAATGCAGGCAGCAACATTTTTAAAAGTCTCCATTTTAGAGGACCAAAAATGGGAGAGTTGTGTGGACGCTTGGCGTAAACAAACAAAAATGTATGAGAGTGGATGTAGCCAAAGATAGATGGAAAGATGGTTAGTAAGACTGCAACTTATAATTTCATGATCCATAAACCTTCCGATTATTTTCTCAGGTAGCCAATTAATTTGTTCTTCAATACCGTGAAATACTGAAAAATGCCAATCACAACTTTCTAAACTCAAGGTTGCTCATTTACCTCTGACCAGCACTCTAAAACCTGAAATTATTCAGTTTACTAAAGAAAACGGCAAATCTTCACCTTTAACAAGCTGTAAGTAGGGAACATTTTTGCCTGGAAAATTACAGAAAAAAAAGACTGAGAACGAAAGAAAGCCATATGGTAAGAACTTAGTAAAAAAATGTTTTAAGAGAGGGGGGGTGGGGGGGCAGTCAGTCACGCTACCTGTGACATGAGTGTAAAATGGACTTGGCTGCACTGAAACAACCTTCCTCGTCATTTTTGGCACTTGAAGAGGCGCCGGGCGAGAAGCCCCCCCCTGCTGCGACAACACACTGAACCCTGTCGCTCAGGAACAGCAGAGGTGAGAGGGCCCTGCTTCTTTTCTTCACTAATCTGCCTCTACAATGTTTAATCAGCACATCAAAACATTGAGGGAGAGGAATTTCCGTGCTTGGTGAGCATATTAGGGATGCAGTCACAGCGTTAACTAGCATTGATGAACTGTTTGCTTATGCAGTAATAATTAACTTCCATTACATTACTTTGTGTGATTACTTTCTTAATTGCCTGAATTATGCATCAATTTAATATCTAATAACCAGTCTCAGACATTAGACACTGTTCAGACACAAATTGCATGTAGTTTCCGAGCTTTAATTAAACACACTAGAATAAATGAAACGATGTAGGATGGATGTCTTGCAGTGATTTCCTGGGTGCTTAAATATGCTATTTATTATAAAAGCATATAAAATTCACTTTCTCCTCAGGAAAGCAAACCACAAGATGCCAATTATAGTATGCAAGTTGCTTTGCCACGGGTTTTTCTGAATCTAGACTAATAAATTTGTTGAGTGGGACTCATTGTTATATTATGCAAATACATTACCATGCCATTTTTTAAGTTTCAAATTCTGTGTGCAGAGCAAAACATGTCCCCAAAGATGATTTTAATTATATAGCAGAATGGGCTCTTGTTTTGCATTGTTATTGTCCTCCAGTAAGGAACCGGTGAGCTGGGACAATAAATGAGGGTCTATGCAGATATTCAAATTATTTTCCACATCACTTAAATGCAACATATCTCGTACATATTCTCTGCAAGAAATATGGTCGTGTGCTTTCTGGTTGAAGCTGGAAACGAATGACCTAATCAGAAAATATAAAAACACCATAAAGGTAATACAGCCATAGAGCAATTATAGGAATGTTATTTTAGACATGTCGTGGGTCGGTGCATCAGTGTGAAGAAAAGCTTTCTGCCCAAACTAAATGACTTTGCTCATCTCTTGCAATGCAATGCAAAAAATAAACATTTTAGAATTAGGCCCATCTTTCTCAATTGCACCCTTCGTGGTACCTGATTTAAATTTGATTTACAGGTAGTAAAGCAACTGTATGTCATATGAACAGAATATAATTAAAAAGCCAACCCATGGAAGCACCAGGTCATTCAATGAATTGATATTAACTTTTAGTCCTCTTGTATCATCATTTTACCCTCACTCAAAAAGTGACATATCCACTTAAAGAGAAAAATGAACCCTATTTTCCTCATCAGCAGTAGGCTGGCAAACATACATGTAACAGAAAAGCAGCACACACACCTCTCTTTAGAAACAGCATTGGAAAAGATTTAAAATCATGTGATTAAAAACTATATTTTATATGAATTATTGGAAATTATATACACATTTAAATGACGGTGAATCAATGCACAAGTTACTCTGTGGGAATCATCACCTATGGCTGAAATAAAAATGTATTTAGCTGATCTAAACTCATGCAAATCCTTGTGACTGGTGTTAGGTCTGGCAGCATCGTTAGTCTGCTTTTTAAATGATCTCCAGAGCTGGTGAGCTGCTGGCAATGCAAGGTTAGACAGAAAATGATGGCAGCATGCGGATGCTTCACAGACCTCATGATAGTTTCCGTCTGTCATTATTTACGTCTGACTAGTCGCGTCATGTCAGCTACCTAGAGAGACACTTTTAATGTGAACCCCCCTCCGTTCTCCTATTGCTTTTCACAAGCAGTGTAGTATACCATTATTTCTTTGCTTCAGTACCTTTAGGTGAAGCTCGCCCTCCCATCAGCCAGAATCAAAGACAGATCCTCTGCTTGATATTATACATGCCCGTGTTCTTACAGAGCTGGCACACAAGCTACATACCACAATGAGAAAGGCAATTCTGTATCTCATTTGACTAATTAAATAAAAAGGGGAAAAAAACATTGGGTGATTTGGTGCTTGGGGATTTAAAATCTGGATCTCACAAGATTTTGGAGGGCACAGCTGCAGCAGCAGTTCCATAATGAATATCAAAAATGTTTTATAGTAACCTTAACACTGTATGCTGCTTAGTGCTGTCGACAAATATCCTAAATTCAAATATATATTTGCAATTGTAAAACGAAAACATTCAGATATGAAAATTAATCTTCAATTGGGAATAAAAAAGCAAAATGCATTTTTATTGTGGCATTCTGTTTTCGAGTCAAATCCACTGTTTATCAGGCAAAATTAGCTTGCTATAGCACCCCACAAACCCTCACCTCACACCCTGACACGGGCAGAATACCTCGCAGGGAGGTTACCAGTCAGGAGCTCCAAAGACGGGTGGCTAGCTAGTTAGCTAGCTGGCTATTTCTGCCATGATGTAATGATACACTGGTTACAGTAAATGAGCCAAACAAAGTTGTCACTAATCTGGCACGGAGAGGAAGTTATACAGTCAGTTTTAAGGTAAATGACAAAGGGCTGGGTCATATGGTTTATATCATCAAAAATGTATATGCTGCGTTCTGATTCTTGCACATTGGAGTTTTGCTAACATGGTGTTCGTAGAATACAAAAACAGACTTTATTATGTGGTGATTTCATAAAGACGGTTTGTTTATTGAATTATCAGAAAACATACTATATCCTGATATTTGTATGAAGATATAAAAAATAACCTATATTGGGATAGAAGATTTTTGTCATATTACCCAGCTGTAATAGGACATACTTTATGTTTATTTTGTAATGTGTAGGTATGTAAAAGACATTTTTACATTGAAGTAAATATAACATACAAGTGGTTATGTTTGTCGTTGTATTAGTTTGCTTTGTTATGGATATAAAAAATCTAATATTATTTAATTATGAAGGAAAATTTTAAAGTCATTTTGGCTCATTTTGACGAGCCTAATACTGTTGTACAATCTGTAGTCATTAGCTAACGCAGTATGTTAGCATGTTGAACAGAAGAATAGACTATAGGATGTTGATCAACTTATGAAACATTGAAAGCAATACTGAAAGGCCTCTCTTATGAGTTCTCTCTCACAACATACAAATTTATTTCACAACAGTTACCCTCATGCTCGATAAGGCGGCCATTTATCACGGCACTACCCATGAATCAAGTCACGTTGTAAAATCGATCATTGATTCACCTTATTCCCTTGTTTTTCCATCTGAGCCACATAATGATCATTAAACTGACCACAGCATGTCCAAAAAATGGATTTATAATACACTGAGCTCAGCCTCAAACATCACCAGAGTGGTATCATGAGGAAAAGATGACACAGATATAGCATACAAAAAAAGGATATTAATTTACTGTATCCTTGTTACTGTAACACTGCAGCTTTAAGTACAGCACATTTGGGCTGTAGAGCAAGAAACCACGGGCCCAGGACCTCTTGGCGAGAGTCCATCTCTACGCTTTGTGCACGTGATTCCAGCCTAGATGAGCATGCTGTAATGGGGCTGCTTAGCCCCATCATGACCCAATGAGTGCCGGCTGTGGAGTGGATGTGCTTTGGTGTGTGTGTGTGTTCCCAGCAGGGAGACAGTGCCTTATGAAGGTCACAACTGCAGCAGTCTGGGGCTCTCTAAGTGAACCCTGGAGAGGATAACAAGCCACATCTAACGCTCTTTCTTTGTGCTCTCACAGCCACTGATCCACCTGAGAATAGTACAAGCTAAAACACAGTTAGCACAAAGCAAAGCTGTGGATGCAATCTCTGGATGCCGCGACAAACATTCAGCTCCTTGTGAAAACCAATTACAATGCAGAATTATTATCTCAGTGTCTCTTTAAACATCGGTCTTGACCCAAAATGAGAAATGCAGTGTTTTGCAAGGCAATTCTTGTACAGCCAAGTATACAAAAATGGAAAAATGAAGAATACCATTTGCCTCATGGGAATTTCAGTTCAACCACAGTGTGTGACAGTATTGCCCTGTGTTATGGCCGCCTAATGGACAATGTAGCATTAATTCAGCTTCAGATGAACAGGCAGGACAGCAGAATCAAAAATGAGGAGGGGGCCCTAGGTGTATGAATTATGCATATTACATTACCATAACCCTACAATACACTGTGCGACAAAACAATGTAGTGAAAATTGGACTTCGACTGAGATATTGAACAATTTCCTACATGGTTCTTGCCTACCTTAGAAGTGAAATTGTATTAAGCTTCCCGCAATAACAGCAGAGCCCATATGAGATTTGTATGTTCACATCTAGTCCAGTGAACAAAACACTATGTAAACAAGTCAGGGATAATTGAAAAGAAAGTCTCCGGACTGCTTTCCCAGGGACCTATCATTCAGGTAGATGGGAATTTGGTTAAATGGCAGGTGAGAAATTACTTTTTCCATTGATTTTCCTTTAGACATCAAAGGCAGACAAATGAAATGGAGCAATTTACTTTGTCGAGCTCTGAAATGGTATTCAAGCAAAACATGTCAGAAGCTATTATTTGCAATCATGTTGCTCTTATTAATCCTGAGGAAAAACGGATAAATGAAAACGCACAAAGGGATTTACTGGGCTACAACACATTTTCAGTTTGTATTAGGCCACGAACAGCGGCAAGAGACATGTGCAGTCACACCGAGTAAATAAAATGAAAAATTAAAGTGTAACTTTTAAACAAAGTTTTTACACCAATATCATTTGAGAATTGCTTTCTGTGATCATTATTAGCGTTTCAAAAATGAGTTTGATCCAATTTTATGGCAAACTACAGTAATATAATGTTTTGTGATGCTAGACTGAAACACAATTGATTTTTAATTAACAGTTTACAGGCAAAGCTACATAGCAGACGGATGCGCAAACTGCAGATGCAGATCCCAATGTTCTGACTGCAGAAAAACAACGTGTTTTTAACTCAGATTTTATGCAAGTGGTGGTGTGCACTTTATACCAGAGGTTCCCAATCTTTTTTCAGACAAGAAACCTTGACAGAATAGAGATTATATCAGGGACCCCCTCATCATCATAGCATATATTTTACACTGCTACACTCCTAATTATGTGAAAAAACAACAACATAAGAGATATTTATTACAAAGACATTAGGTGTGTATTAAACATTTGCAGATTGATTAGATTAGATTAGATTAGATTAGCAGCAAATAAAGATGGTGGAGTTATGCAACTTTAAAGTTGGTTTGTGATCTGCAGCATTTCAGGCAAGTAAATCTTGCAAGTAACATGTCCAACATGCAGATTTTCTCGTGTCTTTATTGTTGAGCCCTGCCTTCAGATAAGATACGGAAAGATAAGATATTCCCTTATTAGTCCCACAATGGGGAAATTTCTTGCTTACAGTATCACAATATGTCACAATACACTGAGTTGTAACCCCGTATCATGATACACACCATATTGACAGTTTCTTGCCATTACACAGCCCTAATATCAACGTAATTTTGAGTCTAATCAAAATCACTTTCCCTTTCCCTTTTCATTTCCCAGGATTAAATGCTGCGACTAATCCATTTATGCACATGGATGTAGACAGATAACTTACTGTCATAATTGATAGCATAATTTGCCAACTACTATTGTTTTGTTATTTTTCATCAATGATGTCTGAGAATTCATGGGTGGCTGGGAGGAGGGAGG
>CAFUXE010000126.1:314617-347036 GCA_903364295.1 Serranus cabrilla | reverse complement strand
ACATACCATATTGACAGTTTCTTGCCATTACACAGCCCTAATATCAACGTAATTTTGAATCTAATCAAAATCACTTTTCCTTTCCCTTTTCATTTCCCAGGATTAAATGCTGCGACTACGTCTCTGATTTGTAGATGACTCCTGTAAAGGAAACAGCCTTTAGCTGCAGCACACACTTTCAGTGTGCTGTGTAAGACAGCATGTGGTATTGGTAACTGCTTCTGTTCAAGCCTTGTAATCATTACCTGGCATCTTATTGCCTCTGTGGCTTTTAAAGCTCTTGTCTCACCCCCAGAAAACAGGGAGTTATAGCTGATCTTTTATTAAAACTTTAGGAGAGCCTCCCCCTCCAGAGGGGGCGGGAGGAGGAGTGGGACAAATTAGTGTTGACAGTAGACACTTAAAGCAGGAAAATCACAGGCCCACTGGGAGGCAGGAGCCACATGGGGCTCCCCGCCTGTGTAAAGAACACTCCAGATTTCACTTGAGATGCAGTCGCCTTTTAACAGGGCAGGGGGAATGTCAACAGACCCTCTTGAATGAACCAATAAAGCCACTAAAAGGAGAGGATTAACCAGCTGATATCAGGAACAGCGGCTTGTTTTGAATGCAGCCCCCCCTTTCTGGAGGGCGGCCTGAAACAAACTGGGCGGAACATTTCCTTTGATAAGCATGCTGCTACTCACACAAAATTGTGTAGCTAATTGTGCTAATACTTGATTGTGGTCACGGCAGAGTTAACCGTGTAATTCTATTGCGCATTTCCTACCAGTGGATTGGATGGACTATAAAATCATGACTTTGTATTAATTTGTAAATGACGCAAATTTAAATTCTCTCTCCTGTTCTCAACTTTTAACGTAAAAAGGGCCGTTTCCCTCTTAACTCTGTTGTACGGTGGCTGCTCTATTATTGCTTTTACTGCCCATTTATCAGAGAGCGCTGCTGTTCGTAAGTGAGGCTACACAACATGAAACAGTAATTACAAGACATCAGGGGCTTTCAATCTCCTCTTAATTTCCCAGCAGCTGTGATGAAAAACCTTTAGTCCAATTAATGTGTCAAAATATGACCCAACAATGTCATGGCCTTCTCACAACCCCATAAACATCAAATAATAGACAAGGTTTAAAATAGATGTATTTGAACTGCAATGACACTGTTAATTTCTATAAACCACCAAACAAAACAAGTGAAATTGCCCAGTTAGTCGTTTTTCTCAGGTGTTGAACTTCATTTAACAACTGCAGCTAAACGAGGAGGGTTAAAGGAGGGACGTTATGTTAGTGACATTTGATATGAGGATAAATATATCTCAGAGAGGTGTGAGGCTTTAATGTAAAGGTCTGTAAATGGAGAGTCTGATGTATGGGCTGCAACATGAGATGATTGTGATAAATATAGGCTGGCCTCTGTTTAAACCGCCAGAACTTCTACAATTCACTACAAGGCTTTCAATGCACCAAACAAGCCTCATCTTTATCGAGAATATATCTCGTGTTACAGCAATAAAGCATAGGATCTGATGCTCTCCTGTCTCTCTTTATAGGCAATCCGCATGAGGTAAATGATCTGTGATTTTTTTCTCGTTAATGAAACTTGATGCCATCATTAGCAGTTAATTCACTAGTTAATATCCAAGCTACAGAATTTTCTTTCATGCACCAGGAACTTGTAAACACACGATCCTGCGAATGTCAGCAACAGAGAATTAGCTATTTCTTCTTTTCAAGGCCGCATGCAACTTGACTTGAATTTATTTAACAGTAGTTTACTGCTCGTGTCATAACCCTGGGCCCATGCCCCTCAGTACATAATTAGTTCACTCACTGCCATGATATATAATTTAAGTCCTACAGTATAACTCGCACTGTCTTTTCTTCAAGCATCAGTAGATTATTTGGCAATGTAAATATGTGCATAACCTTTAATAAACACACTTAAATTGCAATGCATTAGAAAACATCATTATGAATGTGACGTTCACTTTGTTTTCATATGCAAGTCAACCAGAAATCCATTATTTCCTATGGGGACCTGTGTTTACTCCGATGTGTCTGTAAAACTCTTTCTTTTTTTTCAGTCTACAATTTTCACAATGTGCAATTAGCAAATTAGCTGACTGGCTATTTCATTCAATTCAGCTGCTATTTAATTCATAGTGAAATGGTGTAATTGCACGATTAAAAAGAAAGGCGTCTAGCTAGTTAAACACATTGTGCATTTGAGTAATGTTATTTTCTCCAAAATATATGGTTTGCATGGGCTAATTTGAAGTTAAATTTAAGATGGTGACTACATTATTACTTTATTTTTTAATTTTTTAAATAAAAACAACAGTGGGGGGGCGATGGACAAGTACTGTAATCTGTGTATACCCAAACTCTACGTCACAGCAGTAACATGACCACTGCAGGAAGCTGATTGGAAATGAGGCACTAATTGTTGCTAAAACGGTTCTCGCCTTAAAAAAAAAGGTGCATTTTCATTTGTCCAGAGGACAATTACAACGTTCAAACCAAGGAATGCAGACAGCATAAAATACTGGCTTACAAATGTCAGGTGTTGTCTTCATTCGTGTGCCAAAGTAAAGCCGTCTATATTTCAACTCATATGAAAAATAGCTACATATAAGAAATCTGAAACAGGGCAAAGTACAATTAGTATTTTTGAGCAACCATCCACTTCACTGGGAACTTGTTCTTTCGTCTACCAAGGCGATGTGAGATGAATTTAGGCATTTGCAATGTGCATCTGATTTATTAGCGAGAAGGTGAGGGTAAAACATAGAGGGATTTCCCTTTAATCAGATCTCTTAGGAGTCCATGTAGTGGACCAATACCCCAAAGAGTTCCCTTTTAAAAGCCGGGAATATTAGATTGGTTGCACGCTGCCTCAGTTTTAGCTTCAATCAGAGGGAATTGGGGAGGATTTTGTTAAATCTAAGAGCCTTTTACATCTCTGAAAAGTTCATTTCTCTTCATCTATTAACTCTGATAAAAACCTACCATCATTTATGCATTTGTCCATTTAGAAATCCTCAAGCTCGTGAGCTGTAGATCTGAGCCCAAATTTTGAGCTTACGGATGACCAATCACAGAAGTGCGTGCCTCAGAGCTGAACCACAAATGGATCCTTCACAGCATTGTAAATCAGGACCTCAAAGAGTATTATTTAGCCTCAAGCAAACAGTGCTTGTTTATCAGATGGTGCCTGAGTCTAGGATAAAAAACTCCCCATAAATCTGGGTACCTTTTATGTGCTCATGGAGACTGGCTGGCTCATTCTGAGTTAAAGGCTCTCAAGAATGCAGAGGTAAGCAGGGCATTCGTGTCAAAGAGCATGCATTGTTTGATGAGTACCTGAAGACTCGTTCTAATGGATGTGGTTTATGAGATGTTCAAACGTATTATAATTGGCCCTAATGCACTCTAAATGAGACCTGTGTCCCAGCGTAGCACTGCAATAACTTAGCCATTTGATTCAAGAGCAGACAAACAAACCATAAACCACAAATCAGTGACAAATCATAACGCTTAAAGGGTGAATTCAAGGTGAATCTTTGGCTTGGCTAAAGGCTTTGCATTCATGATTTAGTGCGTGTTGTCACTATACACGTTCAATAAGCATTGTCAATTTTTCACATGAAGTGTCAGTCCGTGCCACACTACATCCGACAGAGTGCTAGATGTAAGTTATCACGACTGCAGCGCTCCAGCGGGTAATTTTCTCCACATTTTATTTTGTTGTCTGATATATTGCCGCTCAGATATGGCAATGCTAAACCCCAGATGATAAATCAAACGTGCAGTGGCTGCCTCTGATAACTCAATAAGCACCTGGACTCCTCCTAACATGTCACACCTGCACTTCTACGTATACCACTCTCATTCTCGGGCCTCACTGGGGGGGCTCAATACACCTGCCAAGTGCATTTCAGAAGCCTAGCAGCTGGGAGAGAAACATCATGCATGCTTAATTAGGAGGTTCAGGAACCATGGGAAGTGGTTGGCACTTTTTAATGCACAGCTTATATTCCTGACTATATGAAAATACATGCATTCATATAGTATCAGTAAGTAAAAGAGGTGTAATTTCTAGAACTAAATTACAAACAAAGGGGATTTAATGACACAAGCATTGTAAATGATCACCTCCAACATAAATAAAATGCCTGAGTGTTTTCTATGACGGAAATTGTTCCTACAGTATTTTAAACAAAGAGCAAGAAAAATGAAAGCTTACTCTACTTTCACACTGCAGAGTATTAAATAGACTGGATTTAATGAGCATATTTAACAAGAGAATACCAAGAGGAGACTTTGCTGATCAATATTATTGCATACTTTCTATCCAATCAATTTAGTGTCTGCTTAGGAGCCATTACCAAGTGTAGTAAATAGGGGGGTTTGGTTAAGAAAATAATAATATACTGATTCACAAACCCCGGAGGCATTTATTAAATTGCATGAAGAAATGTTCGATGCCATATGGACAACACACAAAAAGGCCATTCAATGGATAGATTGTGTACTGTCAACAAGTATTTAAGGCGAACATTGACTTTCAAACCCTCCAGATGAATTTAAGGACTGTGCAGTGATGTGTGATCATAAATCTTTATGTCAAATAAATATCTTATTCCAATTAAAAAACATATTTCTGCACTTCATACCCACAGCAGGTGGCTGGTAATTAACATGATTATTGCTTGATAAGTCTCAAGTCAAACAAACCAGGGAGTGTGTGGCCAGGAGAAACTAGTCCGAATTCAAAGCTAAATGTCTCCTTGAGCTGAGATGTGATGTCCTGTAGAAAACAACTTACTACAGTTGTGTTATGGCCACATGCGCAGAGGCGTTTCAGACAGGAGGTTACATTTCCAATGAATTTTTTAGTGTTTTACGGGCCCAATCTTGGAGCCAGTCTGAGAGTATTGCTTATAAGGTGTGACTCTTATCAACACTACACGAGGTATGTGTTTATCACAGACTTTGAGTCATACGGCCAATTCTGATATGAGCTCCAGTATTGCTACAGAGGCTATAAACTCTATAAGGGAATGAGGAGGGGAGAGGCAGTATGATAACTCAGAGCGTCCTGCTGTAATTATGGTATTCATGAAAAGATGAAATAGAGTGCAGACTAAATCTGTAGCTCGAGGCAAAATCAACAGCTTGGCATTACGCCGTGACCCCTGCCTATCTTGAGGATACGGCAAACATACCAAAACTTTGCTGCTTTTTCTCATCAGTCAAGAGTGAGGGAATGAAGTGCATCGATTGCTTGTGATTATTAACTAGACTGAGATAAGCCCTCTCCTTATTATGCAGATTACTGAGGCTCCCCGCTCCAGCATATTGTACAGATGCAAGGGAGCAGCTGCTCTTACAGATGGTGGGTACACGGATCTATCATTATGCCTCCATTGTCTCCACTTCAATTGTTTGGGGGACAACAGAACTGCATCAAAGAGGAATCCGACTGCAATGAATTAAGAAAGAGAAACGAAAACCATCAACTAAATTTATACACCGGAGGCCGTGGGATGGAGAGGAGCGTAAAGCTGAAGCTATTTCATATATACAACCATGGAGTCGCCCAGTCATGTATACTGCACCCAAATCTGTTGGAGTCAGCACTGTGCACCAAACATATGTTGTTTTTTTTATTAACAAACAGATATTAATTCAGGATGCTGATATATGAAAAAAATAATTGAATGACTAAAAGAAATGCTCAGAAAAATATGGCAGCTGATTTTAGGAATTTGCATTTTTTTTTCTACAAATCACCAACTAAAATTAGATTTAAACGCCTCCTTGTTAGGAAAAAATAAACACCATCATCATGACACTTATTTGCTTGAAAATATTACACTGTTGACGGCTCTAGAATTTAACATATAAAACCGTCCAACAAAGCCAACCGCAGTGAGGGCAGAATATGCAGACAGCGTCAGTTTTGCCCTTAAGAGGAACCTCTGGTTGTCCATTTGACTCGCCACACCTCCTGCTGCGCGCTGCTGAGATCAGGACACTGGTAGCTCCTCTGATCAAACATGACATTACACTAGAGGGAATTACATGCTCAGATTATAACAGAGAAGGTCACACCGAGTTGTAAGTCATGACAGCAGTCGCACGATTTTGCAGATAGTGAAGGGTAATATTACTTTAAGAATTAATGCTGTGACAATAAACGGAGTACAATACAAGTTTCCAATCCACGTCAGGCAGGCTGGGAATTTAAGGTTAGATGGAAATACACTATACTATACTAAAAACTATATACAGAAAGTATTTACACATTAAATTAATAATTTAATACATGTGCAGCTGTCACAGAAGGTGGCAAAAACAAAAAGTAATAGAAGAAGACATACTTTAGGTCATAATAAGCTTATCCTATGGATTCAAACAGAGAATCAGGCAAACTAAAGCACAGTCAGGAAACCAAGTGACTGTGTTGAATTCACTAGAAAAAAAACAAATCTTGGTCTACAACTACAGATGGTGTTTTTCATTCATTATTATTTATTGGGGAATGAGAAATAAATTGAGTAATTGCTATCTTAGAGTGATGAATGTGGCATTAAACCAGAGGTTGTTTTTTCAGCCAAGGATCCCTTTCAAGATAGAGAAACCACATCCACTGGAATACTTGGACAGAGCCTATTTTTTTAATTTATAATTCTGTAGTCTAAAAATATTATAAATGTGTCAAGCAAACTTACAGATTCTTATAGTAATATATTTGTAGGACTTGAACACAATCTGAGCTACCATAGATTTAACCATTAAATATTATTTGTTGAACTGAGGCTTTTTGTGAAATGAAATATATAAATACGTTTTTAATGTCGTGATAATTTAAATTAATAACCCTGAAAACTTTTCATGGATCCTCTGACAGAGTGCAACAGACTCCACTTTAACAACAATGGCCACACTGTAACACCAGGAATATAAAATATGCTTTAGATGTGTTACTAACAATGCTTGAACTGTACTTCTGAGGTTGCAGACAGAGGAATAAGACACATGAAAAAGTCCAGCCCTTGTTATCCTATCATTTTCCTGCACATCAGCGTCAGTGTGGAAAATGAAGCTCAGCTCAGCAGCCATACAAGCCAACTCAATAGTGTCTGCAGAGCTGGATTTAATTTTTGTTTTAGGTCATTATACACATATTTTAAGGATGGATCTTGGACGTTGATGATTTTTGTCTTCGAGTGCATTTATTCTGTATAACAGCAGCCATTGATTACAAAGAAAGAGCGAGATGCTCGCTAGCATCCATACAGTAGTATGCAGCAATTCCCATAAGGCACAGACAACTAACATTATTTGCTCCAAATAGAAAATCAATTACTAAGCAGAATATTTTCTGTTTCCAATATCCCACAGATGCCGCTTTCTTTAGATGGCCTCAGTGTGAATTAATAAATCTCTGTTTACCATCTTCTTTCATACTATGTATTTATTCAAAACTGAAGTACAATTCATGGCATAAATGCAAACAATTCAGTGCCTTTGCAAAACACACAAAAGCACACAAAGGGTGCAGGAAAATAAGTAGCTTTATCCCAGCAGGTCAGAGAGCTACATTTCAACATTAATTCCTTAACTTGTATCTGCTATATTCAAAGAAATAACAGTTTTCCTTTCTTCAGTCATGTGTCATGGGTGGATAGATTGAGCTCCTGTCAGAGCACAAAGCTCCCCTCAGAAGTCCACATTGCCTCGTCTGTTGTTAGGACCTGGTCCACATGGGGCCAAATTTGATTGGAAAGCCCAAAGGGAGGAGTTCCACCAGTCACAGGGGCATTGTTAGTGCCTCCAAAATGGCCAGAGAAGAATGACTGATTATGCAACCACAGCTAGGGTTACTAATAGGAATTCTATTTGAATTTCTAACATAACAGATGTTTGCTGGGCACCTCCATGGAGTGCGCATACACAGTTATGCTAATTCGCCAGTGTTTCCCTTCAAGTTAGCTCGGAGTCATTAGAGCACACAGCTAGCTTGGATCCCTCTGTCAAACTAATAATTGGCCATTATTGATATTAATTAACATTTTTGCTCTCTATGTCCTTTTTGACCCGCTATCTGTTAGTAAATCCAGTTACTGAGTCCTATTAGGGCAATAAAATCCACGGGACTCTATAGTAGATGCAAACCATTTATCAGAAAGAGAACATAAAGCCAATTAGGAATGGGTGCAGACAGTTGTCTTCATTCTCCACTGACTACTTCTTGATCTCCATTATAAATTGCTAATAGGGCAGATACTGGTTAGCAAAAGGGAGGAGGAGTGGGGGGGTTACCACTGCTCACTCCCACCCGTGATGACAGGTGAAAAGGACCAGTAGTAGTATTACTGCTTGATGAGGCTACACCATCATCAGCTGCTGTTTTTTTTTGTTGAGGGGCGTCATGGCGCACCTTCCTCTCTACTGCTGGTCAATCATGTTAATTGGCCTAAAAGTACAATATTACAGAAAGCCATTAAATTGTTTATCATTCATCCTCTGAAAGTAATAGCTTTTAGTCTCTCTGCTGTTATGATGCAATGAGCATCGGAAACACTGCACACCATAGGTTTATGGGCTCAGATCAAGAAATCCTAATAGGTGTATATTGACTGGTTTATTTTCCACAAAACTCCAAAGGGACTGGTGGTTGCAAGAAAATATATCAAAAAGGCTATCAACAATGGTTGGGTCTTCTGTGTAAAATCAATAGTGAGCCATAGATGGCTCGAGTTTTCACAGTTCTCTCTCGTCATTTAAAAAGACTGTAGGCTATATGATGCCTGGAAGGACCCATGAGATTTTTGTAACATAGCAACCACGATATATGTTTGAAAAGACACAGATTAGTAATACCCTAATCTGTTTTGCCTTTGGTGAAAACACTGTAGGCTGTCGTTTTGAACTTGATTAACAGGTCATTGCTGCTCGAACCTGACGCTCTGGGAATGAATGGCTTAGTTTTCTAGAACAAAAGAGCTAAGTAGTATAAAGGATCATGAGTTGTTGTTGAAGCAGGTAGTCTAACATAACCTATGTGAATAACAACGTATGCTCCTGCTCCCTGAATCCAGATGCTACGGTGGCAGCACGGGTTTATGACAAGAGGTATAGCGGTCCCTTAAATGAGCAGTATTTAATAGCCTGGTTTCAAGTGTAAAGGCTTTCTCCCCTGTGCATTACTCCAAGAACCTAATTACAAGTTTCATCATCAATCATGAGCATTATTTATTCAGTGAAATGAATTTCTAATTAATAACTGATGAGCATTATGGCCTCGAAGACTGTAAAGCAATTAATTATGGTTGGCAACAGGGAATATCCATGTAAAGGACTATCTGGCGCACAATCATAGCACAGCGGTGCCAACAGGCTAATGTCCACAAAGAAGAGGCACTGGATTGTTTTTGTACCTGGGCTTTATTGAGATAATTACTTTCATGAATGTTGTCTGGGGGCTGTCATACTGCTGGCAATGTAATAAACACTGAAAAACTGCATCTAAATTTTGTTAAATGCTGTTTTGAACTGCTGTCTTCTGTGCTTTGTACAGCCACCCTCTATCCCCAGATGTTTTGTTTTTGTTTTTGATTCTACTCACACTACAAGAGGACCCTGGGCGCATTTTTAGTCAAACTACTCTCTAAACATAATGTACAGACATGTTCCATGGTGAACATCACACTTTAAAACATCAAGGGCACAATCACTACTTCTATGGTTTCTGAAATTTCAGACAATGCCAGTTTCTCCTTAAAGATTTAAAAAGTGCAGTATCAGGTGGTGGATGGGCTGCTGCTGTACATGTTCAGGAGTTACAGTCCTGTCATACAGCTACAGTTTAAGCTTCATGATGATGATGTCAGTTAGTGACTCAAATTATACAAAATGTGCAGATAAACCAGCTGTACATAGAAACCTACATTATTATGTATTTGATTATGTTTTTACTTATTGATCATTAAAACGTTCACTACTTCAAATTGCTGTATTTCACCTGTATTAATGCAAAACTTTTTGTTTTCCCTTAATGATCATTTTTTAGTACAACAGTACCAAATCTAATGTAAACTGAATCACAGCTAGTCTGGGAAAACTTCAGTAATATTTCCTGATGCTATCAGAATGGAGGAAATGGCATATATTACATAATTACAATTTTATTTCAAATAAGAATTTAAGAATTCTTAGGGCAAGTATAAAATTGTGACAATTGTGAGCGTAAAAATCTAAGGCTGAGATTTGTAATTTGTTAATCAATGGCGGCTTATAGCTTGATAAAAATAAAAGTTTTGATGTTAAGTCATTTTAAAGCAAAACAGTTTTGCTTACTAAACAAGCAACGTTTATATATATCAATGCACTTACAACTATGTCATTTTACATTTTCAAAATTCCAAGTCACATTGTTTTTGCTGCAGTTAAATCTATCACAATTATATAATTTTTATGTTTCTGTTCCAGAAGAGGAGAGAATGAGACACTGAAACACTGGTGTACAGAGAAAGAGAGTATATCTGTAGAGATCTTGTAAATTGTAAGAAGAGATTAAACATTCAGCCCTGATTCTGCCTGACATCCTTCAGGAAGATTTCACAGAGTGGGGAATCTGATGGTATATGACAGCTCTTGGTTTAAAAAAAACGTGATTAAAACAATTGACACTGTGAAAATCATACCAAAAACAGACGGCAATGATTTACAAATCCTTTGCGACTTTCATTCAATTGAATACAGTACAAAGACTCAAACTTTTCATTTTTTTGTAAATATATAGACTCATTCTGAAATTGATTCATTCTGCTTTGGTTTAAGTTTTTGGAATCGTTGTATGCGTAGAAAATAAATCTTCTGTACTGCCATTTGCAAGTTATTGATGACTCTTTGTGTGCTAATTTGAATGCATATTATCACATTTCCCACAACCGTATAAAAAAATCATGATAACACATCTCTTTTCTCCATCACTGCAGGTTTTCCTAATTTATATACATATTCAGTATGTAGAGGCACAGTCCTGAATCAGTGTAATTGTGCTGTGTTAACCTAATTCTTCTCAACGTTAAATTTTTTATGGTATCTTTGCAATAACCATGGGTCAGACACAGATTGGTTCAAATGAAGGTAGATTATTGTACATCTTCTTTCAGACATTACAATAAAATAGACACATTATGGAGGAGACACAAACTAGAATGCCAAAATGATGATAAAGAACCATGAGAGGCTATAATTCTTTCATTTAGAAAATGGAAATCAGTGAAGCAGCTCTTTAATTTATCCGTTGTTTCAATTCAGCACAAATTTTTGCACATTTGTGGCAGGTTTTTTTTTTTGTTGTTGCATATATTCATCTCACATCCAACTCTATCTGCACAAAAGAGAGATGGATTGAGTCATGCATGGGTGTTTGCCATCCAGAGTAAACGTAATAAATGTGCATGACTATAATGCTGAATTGCAGCAGTGTCTTAATGTGTGTGACTGCTTCTTTATGGGTTGAAAGACAATACCAGATTGCAGGTCTTTTAATTAAGTATAAAATTACTTGTTGTGACATCATGGCAGGTGTGCTACATGGCTTGTGTCAGGTTACATGTCAATAAGATTGAGACATATGCCTGTTTTAATAGTCTCTATTCAGATTTAAGTCAGTTTTGTGGGGGCACATTGTTAATTTAAAACCTATACATTTCGTTTGTCTTTCACTTTTGTTTAGAACAGCAGCAAACAAAAACTGAATTGGCAACATGTCCTTTGGGAGTTTGATTCATTGATTCACTCATGTCTTTTACACACTCAGGCCTTTAGTTCCAATTCAAATTATTGATTGATTAATACTAAAAAGCAAAAACTACATACTAAATTATGTACTGCAGTGTTTCATACTAACGTGAAATTATATTTACAACAGGGGGCGTCAATCTAACTGACTTACAAAAGATGCAGCAGAATTAGAAATCATCACATGAAGCCTGTAAATATAAAGAAATTGTTACACTTTAATTATTCTTTAAACTATCTTCAAAACTGCCATGTCACATTCACTATTTCTACCTAATTTACCTGCTGGGAGACAGTGTACATTGTGTACATTACAGAATTATAAATAACTTAAGCACACAAGTTGGGATTTTCAAATCTATCACATCAATCATAAACATTTCATAAATAGTATTCTGTTGCAGCTACTCAACAATAACTTTATGATATTTTTTACCCACTAATTTATCAACATTAAACCAGGGGCTTAAGTTTTCCTATAAACATGCTGCTAATGTGCGTAAAGTTATATTGCCTGTATCTAAAAGAATAAGCTTGGTTTAATTCTTCATAGGAAAGGCGAGGGACACTTTACTCTATTGATTAATGCATTTGGACTTTTTGACATGTGTCTTTGTAATATTGGGACAGTTTTCAGCTGTGGGTTGGCCACTTTTTCTGACTAGTGTGTCTTTTATTATACTTCTTTGTTTATGTACATTGTTATGTGTGTGAATGGATGGTCTTGATTTTATATTTATGAACCAGCTTGCCTCAAACTGCCACCTGGGCGAGGAAAAAAGTGTTTGAAATGAACTGAATTGGGAACTGAATGGAGCACACAAGAGAGAGAGAGCACAAGCAAAACTAGAGAAATTAGTAAACCTATAAAAAACAAATAAAACTAGCAGCAACAATCAAGTTAGCAGGCAATAACAGATTGAATCTGCTGTACACTGCAACAATTGTGTGTACAGAGTGACACAATCAGCAACCCAAATACCTAGTCCCAAGCATATTTAATATTGAGGGAACTCGCTCTGTTCGCAGTTGCTGTTCTCTGTAACAGTGGGGTGCCGAGCTAAATTAGTAGGCTACCATTCTTTAACTGAATCCATCAGGCACTTCCTACACTTTAAAGCAGGCTGTTTTAGCATGCATTCAGGCCGATCTCAACATTAAAAATGGCTAAATGTGGTGACTGTGCTGCTTAAAGTACTGGAAAGAGGGTGAAATACAATCAAGAAAAATCTAATTGGATATCCATGAGTTTGAAGAAAAATCAGACAACAAAACATTAATGTATAAAGTTTAGTAATCCTACGGTAGTATGTAGGATTATAAAACTCTGGAACGTTATGATGGATGCCTTCTCTTTATCCTCCAACTCAATAATTCTCATGAGAAAGAGGCAATGAACAGAACAGAACTTGCACACATTTGACTGACCAATGCAGAACGCTGCCACATTATTACAGGACCAAAGGCTACATTTGCATGAGATAGAAAACAGCTGAATAGATAGCATAACATCATGGCGATAACCTTGGCAACAAACGTAAAATTGCTTTAAGAAATCTGTGTTTACTTACTTCTGCCATTGTCGTTGATGGAGGTACTGACCACAGAACTGGCGTTGGTCCCCTGGCCGCTGCTCCTATACTATGAAAGATTAAAGGCGTTGGTGGAAGAGGTATTCAAATGATTTACTCAAATAAAAGTAGCTATGCAGCAGTGTAAAAATATTCTATTAAAAGTAAGTGTCAGGCATTCAAAATTTTAGGTAACAGCACATTCATATTAAAATACACTGAAAAGTATAAATGGTAGAAAGGGCCTATAATGCAGAGAAGTGATTGTCAGTGTTATACATTAAATGTAAATGATCAATTAATAATAACTGGTTGTGTGATATCTTGTGTAACCGGGTCATGTTTTCTGCAAAGAGAAATTGGTATTGAGTATTTAAAATGTATTTTTGGGTTGTGAGCCTCACAAGCAAGGTGCCATCTAGTTTGTAGTTTAGGCAGATATCACTACGGGTGATATCTCCAACATTTGTAAGTATGATAGGTAAGATAAAAAAAAATATGTCTGTGATTAATTAAGGGGTGAACTTTACCTTTAAGACTTATTTTAATACTGTCAGTCAAGATGGAGATTATTTTAAATATTACTACCTTGCATATTTTTGATAGTTACATCTATAACAATGGATCATATTTTCTACATTTTTCATCAATGTAATTTGGTAAGTAACTATAGCTCTTGAATATAAGTTAGTAAACAGAAAAAGTACAATATTTCTCTTAAAAATACAAAAAATACTCAAGTTAAGTACAATTATCTCGAAATTGTACTGAAGAGCAGTATGCCCTGCCTGACTTAATGTAGCAGGACAACATCAACCACAGGAGGTACAACTTCAGTTAACTTCACCTGAGTTACCATTCAAGGTGTGTCGAGGTAGCACCGCAGCATCTCTACCACACCTGTTGAGCTAGCTGGCTAGCTAGGTTGCGTTAGCATGTTCTGTCCAGCACGGTTGTTTACCTCCAGTGGAATCTTTAACCGGACCAAACACTAAGCTGTAAAATACTTTTAATTCCCGGTGGTGATAGCTAACTTGATATTAAAGACGTAAAACTACTTTAGGTAACACGGACGTTTAAAAAACTAGCTTATTTAACGATGACAAGTTAACGTTCGCACTACCTGACATTAGCGTAGAAAGCCGTGCTCTGATTGGATGTAACGCTGGCTTGTATCCAGCGTTCCTATTGGCTGATGTAGTAAACGGCTCTGCTGCAATCCAAAACAGGAAACAATTAAGTATTTTTTTTATATTTCCATAATTTAATCTTTCAAAATGACCTTATGTTATATTATCATTATGTTACCATTTACAACTACATATTAATATGTTATATTATCATTATTAAACCCTTTAGAATAACATACTATTATGCTTTATTATCATTATGTAAACTTTTTCAATATGTTATTACGTCATATTGTCATTACTGAACTGTTTTGGTTTGTCTCTGTGGATTTGGAAGTACAGTGCACAAGTACAAATACATATCAAGTATGCTTTTTTTAATTAGATGTTGAATCAGACATTACATACCAGCAAATGTAATACATTCTGACAAACATATAAGCCTTATAGGATACTTTAAAGCATGTAACCATATTTCCACCTGTCACACTTGAATCTGTTATTTTGAAAGTCTGTGAACAGAGTCCAATTTTTAGACTTCTCTTGTTTGTCAGGACCTTATCTTATCGTATGTTCTCTTATCTTATCCTTTGCATTTTCCTGTGTTACAAAGCAATACTAGTAACCTATATAACATTTTCAGCTATAGTATTGTATAGAATGTATAGCAGTGTGTGCCTGTCATGTGTGAAATAACTGTATGTCCCTTGCCTCTTAATGGATTACACATGATCGGTTGAATAAACTAGTTGTCGAACTCGCCAGAAGTCAGCAGGTCAGTTCATTATACATTATTCCACTTTTACAGCGCTGCCAGCTCACCACTGAAAGTAGACACAGTGTGTCATCCTTCAACATGAGTGAGACACATATAGCAGAGACAGGACTGTGCACATCCTATAACTGTCCTTCTCTGCAGGTCCTCAACACACACACACACACATACACACACACACATACACCGAAAGCTCTCGTCTTTCCATCTGGTAAAGTGGGCTGTTGTGATTGATTTGTGGATTTGCTCCCTCTTTTTTTCTCTCCATTTAAGTGAAATAATGTATGGAAGCAATCTGGCGACAGACATTTTGGAAAATCTATTTGAAATCATTTCAGCTGAAGCCATGGCAGTTTGTCTTCTTAGGGGAGAGGAGCAAAGTATAATTGTCTGCAGTCTAGTAAAACACAGTATAACTGCCATCACACTTGACTGAGCTTATAGCCAGCTAGTCCCATGGCCTCTAGAAGATAGAGCAGTTAATGTTCCCTTTTATTTTAGAGGATATGTCACTTGTATCGCAGATTTATACCATGATACAGCAATTTTGTCCAAACAGATGGATAATGGTGTCACCAGCAAAAAGCCCTGTTTTTATTGAGTTTAGAGCATATTGTTTAGATAGGGGACTGTGTTGAACAGCTCTGCCAGCGCTTTCTCTCTTTATCTCTCTAATCTTGCCAGTATTAGATTTGATCATTTTTGTTTGAAGGAGGAAAATGTGGCTGTAATGGCTTCCTAATAGCAAACACAGGGGATACAAATCCAGAGACCCTGTTCTGTAGTGCTTCCATAAGCACCACTGATTTATAGAGGTCTTTATGACAGAAAGGAAAATGATCTGCTGCAGGTATAAATCAGGTGAGGAGTAGGAAATTGAACTTAGATATCATCTTGTCAGATGCTTAATGCTCTTCCTCCTGTCACATTCGATAGGACCAATTTGGAGAATCCTGCAGAGGTAAAAAGAAGACAATTAACAATGACAGTGTGGTAATAGATGAAGCTATAAAATGAACCTGCTGCCTGCAGGATGCTTTGTATGATTTCCACATGAGGTAGTAGCAGGGGTGTGTTGTCTCGGCCTTCCATTTCTTCCCTATCCTGTTTTTGGTGGTTTGTCAAGCACAGAAATATGCAATACTTTAGTAAAACAGCAAGAAAACAAGAAGGAAGTGTGCTTTGATTTTGCGCTATAATTGAATTATTATCCTGCATATGACACAACATGTAAATTTAGTTAACCTTGCTTTTATGTTATTGATTTTGAGGTCATGTTCCATGCTGACACTATATAAAATTGATCAATATATCAATTGTCAAGCACAGGAATTACGTATGCACAGGAACATTAAAAGCACAAACAGCCTGATGAATTATATTATGTTGCAATGTGCTTGCACCTCCGTTTTAAGTTTCTTAATACTCCGCTTCATGCATTTGTCTTGCTAGTTTATTATTTCATTTAGGTACACCAGTGGATTGTTTGCAGTAATAATTGTCAGACTGTATGAGTGCTCAAACAGATGTCATCGCTCAGTGGTGTAATGAGTTCAAGATAGGACAGAGAATGACAATGCTCTCTGATCCCTGAATGTCACTCTGGTATAAACTACAGCACAGTGGTTTATTGCTGGCATCATGTATTCAGCGGCATGCATTCGTGATTTGACAGATTGAATGCGGGGGGAAAAAATGGAACGCCATCCATCTGGGTGTGTAGGGTTTCAAATGACTTGAATTTTAAAAACTAATTTCTTGGAAGCTGATGACCTTTTGTGAAAAGCTGCTCAACTTTGTCAAGTGGCAATTCAAGCCCGAGCAGCTAAAGAGCCACTGTAATAACCAGAGATCCACAGCTCGGGAAGCATCGCCCCTCGCAGCTCATCAAGCCAAGCTCTTGTATAATCTAATTTGATTTTAATGCTTCTCTGAAGGAGATTGTGCTCTTATTACTGTGTAATGATGCTGTTGTCAAGAGCCAATGGTGATGTCTGATATCACAACCATGTTAAACTGCTTCTGTGACACTCATCTCAGCATTTTCCACATCGCCTCCAATGCACAGTGGCTTGTGCTGTATATTTATGGTGTTGTTGTTCTTCCTGTTGCATTCTACTTGCTGATGGACAGAAACATGGTAAATGTTTAAAAACTCCCTTCTTTATTACCTTTGTCTGATATGGTACTTTTTTCGTATTCAGTACAGTAGATAGAGCATAACGATGAAGGTCTTCGCTGAGATGAGGAGAATTTTGAAGTGCTCACACTCGGGGGCAGCAAATGGAAAAGTGACAAGCCTGGTGCACTTGTCTATTTTACTTATTCTGTGCCTCTGTTTCATATTCTGCTTCGCACCGCGGGGTTATTTTCCTCCAGGGTTCAGAAGGGCACGCTCTTTCATTTCTACAGAAAATTGTTTCGCAGGATTTCAATCTTTGGCTGCTAGATATGACAAAACACAATATCAAGAACACTTATGTTTCTTATCTGCCATTTTTTCTGGGTATAAATAAAAGATCAGTATAAATTTGAGTCAAGTGGCCTCGAATGCACATGTGAGAGATGAGTATGAAAAGAACTATGAACCTTGGGACAGCCCCACTGTACATTTTCATCGCTCGCTCAAAATTACCCTGGCACTGGGGCTTTGTATGTCATTTGTCATCCTTGAAAATCAATTAGTGTCTCCATGATAGCACTCCAGATGTAATCCTCTGAGTGTTTGGACAATTGGACACAAAAACCTGAGTGTATCTTTTGTTTTCACATAATGTAAACAGTATTTCTTTGTATTGTTCCTGTGATATGTTGAGATGACGCCCAATTATGTGCAAACTAGAGCATAAACATCCAGTTTGGAGAGCTGAAGGGCCATCCCAAATATTGATTGTGCCTAAATAGACCTTTTATTCTCCATATAAAAATCATGTCACCACACAAATGCTAAAATAACTGTGATATTAAAAAAAGGCAAAGATATTTAACCACACCCGTCTGTGCAACAGTCATCTCTTATCTGTCTGTGAAATTCTTCATGCATTAGATAGATAACAAAAAAGCCAAACATGAAACCTGAACTCTTGTGTTGAAAACTGTGCACACACATAATAATTGTACATTCAGACTGTCAAGAAATGATTCAGTGCTGTTGAATCAAAAAATATAACTCAAACATACATTTTCAACCGCACAGCGCAGAGATCTTTTGTGATATATTACTTATGATGATGCACATATGTGCAGGCTATGTATACAGGACAACCTCCCAATGGTGTGAAAGCATCCAAACATTGTCCTATTGATGTGCCATTTTTTTCCCTGTTTGGCTCTTGTCAGAGGTCAACCTCAAACAGCATGCGGTGGAATCAGGCGTTACTGTCGATGTCACATTGATGCATTACAAGGCCCAGGAGGTCACGTCTCTGTAAACATACATTATCAAAACCCATAGAAGATGTGGGGCGCTGACCTCACCGATAGTTTTCGGTCCATCTTCAGGGGAAAAGGGTCATGTGATGGCAGAGAGCAACTTTGTATCCGCAATGACTTTCTTGTTGCAAATGAAGAGGGTCAAGCAATCAAGACTGGTCGGGCTCTGTGTCAGCACCATTATCCTACGCTGTCTGAAATGATCAATGAGCGAAAATAAAATGATCACAAGCTAAAATTGGCCTGCTAATGAAAATGGACTGCTTAAACATGCTCCTCTGTGAGAAGCTGGCCGGAGAAGAAATGGGGCAGCAATTTAAAATACATGACACAATGAAGGGAGCAGGAATACATGGGGGCTGCTGTCATCATGGCTATTTACATGTTAGTTTGACCTTTCCTGTTCAGATGTTAATGCTGAATCACTTTTAGCTCCTGTGATTTACTCAGGACATTTTTGGCTGTGTTAGTGCATATGGGATACATTTTGGCAAGGGTGGGAGGTTTTTTGTGTGTGTTTAAATGTTTTGGAAGTTCAACCTCAGCTCCTATGATAAGTCTATTATAATAAACTATGTAGCCAAAATACAGATGCACAAAACCTTAAGGGCAAAAATGTCCCAGTTGAAACACCATTAAAACCACAATGTTCTATCCCACAGCATTTGCAGCATAAATTCATACATTATTCTGTCACGCTTTCAATCTAAAGCTCTGGCTTCAAAACTAAAGTTTTAATATTTTCCACCCTATGGGGCAAATTTCCCAGTCTCTGCTAGGGTTATTGGTGCTGTTTTATAGAGCACTGCGGTGCTTTAAAAATCAGTGCTGTTAATCATTGTCCCTGACTGTGAAAATGTTGAAACTCCCCATAGAATTTAGTAAAACAACAGTGGCATTATGTAAACAAAAAGGCACTTAAGGGGTTAAAATCCTAATTATTATCAGGAGCAAAGTTGATTAAAATATTTAACTCAAGTTAAAGTGAAAAATAATGTACAATTTTAGTGCATTTTTTAAGTCATTTTTGTCCTTGAAGGCAAGAGGGAGTTTTTTTTAAAGGGTTAAATGCAGCAATAATCAATTCATAGCAACATCAATCATGTAATTATACAGTGTGAACCTCCTTAAAAACAAACATGAATCTATGTGGATGAATGTTTTGTGATCCAGAGCACACATGTACACGGATGTTCTCAAAAGTTTATTTAGTATTATTTATACAGAACAGGAATTCAGACAAACAGATAGAGTCTGTAAACAGTTAAAGGACGTCATTGTCTATATGTAAATAGGATTCATCGACAACACTCTGAAGCAGACTTAAAATATAAAAAGGCACTTAGGACAGGTGCACAGTACTGTCATAAATCTCCTTTTCTCAATTTCAGCAATAAATACATACTGGATGTGCATTCCTATTATGGTACCAAGGTTGTGTAAACATGTAAGCACCACCGTGCTGCAGAGTACCCCAGTCAACACTGTCTTGAAAGGCACAGCATTGTAGAAAAATATTTATAAATAGTTTCCCATAAATAAAATCATATTTTCCCCTCAAAATATTTCATGTTTTGTTTCAGCAGTTTCCAATTAACCCAGATAGAATACTGTTACAAATCCTGTCAAAAACAAATAAAATACAGAAAATAAAGACAACATGGGAAAAGACTTTTTCTATACATCAAAAACAAAGTAATGGCAGAATAATCCTTATTGTTCATACAGGAAAGGTGGGTTGTTTGGTGGTTTGCTACCAAGTGCTAGCGTTATGTGATTTCATATTGAATTCATTATACTATTGCTAGAAATATAAAATCAATTCTCAAAAGAAAGGACATTTTGTACTGTAAGCTGAAAATCACATCAACGGCTGACTTGTTTCTGTATTATTTCAACTCACGGCATTTGCTTTCAAGTTGACGGTTATGACTTGAGTTGAAATCATTTCTCCACTGTTCTATTCCACTTCCATGGCGGACACATCGTGCTCTCCGTCAGATTTCTCCGAGGGCAGATCTTGTGACTCTGGGGTGCTCTGGCCGTCTGACGCGGAGCTGGGCTCTGTGGGTGTTGGCGTGCCTGGCTCTTGTGTGTCGGTTTCAGCAGAGACATCAGCCAGCTTGGTTTGCCCTGAAATCATTTTTTCAGTTTAGATTTTCACATATGGAACAACTCTGTTTATGTGTACAAAAGAATTTTACATTTTATTTTAAAATGTACCAGAATTGTTAACATTTAATCAGCATGACCATTTTTCTTTAAAAGTATATATAGATAAAACCTGCTTAAGAGTCCTCCTCACCTAAAACAGATTGGTCGGCATCTACGTCAGCGGCAGGCGGAGGCAGAGCCGCCTCAGGTGACATCTTCACTTCTTCGCTGGCCTCGAGGAGTCTGGGAGCCTGAGGCCTGGTCTTTCGTGCAGGGTTCAAGAAATAACAATACGCACATCGGAAAGCTGAAACAACACAAATAAAAACACCACACGTATAGTTTATGTCACGTCTCTAATACATTCTCAAAACAGACACAGATTAATATACATGAATATGAACCAATGACAGAAAATGCCTGAGATGCATAAACACTTCAGATTGATGTGTAGCACTGGTTTGCATATTCAATCTTGTTGCATTTTTGCTTACAGGGGTCGGGAGTGGCAGAGGCATTTAAGAGCTATATGATATACTACGCTGCCAAATGCTAGAGGGCAAATGAAGGCACAGTGTTTGATGGAGACTGACAACGAGTGTTGTGTTTCTCTAAGTCTTACCAACGTATTCAAATTCCTCTTTTAATGCCATGCCGTTATGGGACAGACACTGCTGACAGATGAGAGCGTATCTGTGAGGAAGGAACAACAATCCAGTTTAGACAGCATTCAGTACATGAAGACAAGCATTATATTAAATAAAAGATTATTCAGCACTGCACTTTCATAGGTTGGATAAGAACCTGCTTAATAAATCAACTATAACTGCTCCAAAAATTCTATATACAATATACAAATGCATTGTTAAAATGAGATTGTTGGAATGTAACAATACCTCGCAGGAGTTAATTTGCAACATAAACATGATTCAAACTCCTGAGGAGAGAAATTAATTGCAATACTGTCTTAAAAAGCAGAGGGCGCTAACAGCTATGACTTCACTTGTACAATGTCCTGTTTCACTTGCGTAAGTAGCGTTTCAAGGCACACAAACATGGTGCTAGCAGGTTAAATTTAAGTTTTGGCAGCATTTCGGAAACTTCTAAAATGTGCCGCATCGCATCTGGTGGAATCACCAACTACGTTTGGTGGAATCCAAGGTCAACTGATAAATGAAATAGGTGAGAAGATAACGGGTAATACACAAAACGATATGCTCCGTTAATGTCCAGAGATCTCAGCTTTTGCTGAAAATGAAGATATGCCGATATTCCTTTTAAAAACCTAAATATGTTTATTCCAAGGTAGGAACACGGCAAAGCCTTAGTTTGCGTATTTGAAGAGATTCTTTATTAATAATACTAATTTACTTATTTGAATTGATTTGGTTTAAAATTCATTATTTTTGTTATCTAAGACACATGCATTCCTTTTTCTGTAAGATTATACCCTACCTCAATCTTTAATTGCTCCTCAATCTCATTTTATGAAATAAAGAAAAATCATGACAAATTGGTATCGTGAATCCAGTATTGTGAATTGTATTGAATTGTGAGTTGAGTGTTTTGGGACATTCCTAATTGTCCCTGTTAAGAAGCAGAGGTTGTGTACCGGTTCTGAGGGCCGTCCCCAACAAGATACTCAATGACTCTGTCCAGAGCGCCTCTGTCCCTCGGGACCACAGGTCTGGCCATGGGCGGGCCTGGGGGGTGCATCCCTGTTAAAGCACAACATCAATGCCTGTTAGACACAGTCTGTAGTCTTGAATACAAACTGCATTAAACAGGAGCTGCTGACAGTTTAAACTAAGTGAAATAGTGAGGCTGAGATTCACAGTTTACTGCACAAACCATGATGAATTTCACAAAAACCTACCTCCTTTTCTTAATGAATTAACACTGGATCTCACTTGCAAAGCACGTCCAGAATCCCTGCTGTGTTGGTGAGTAGTAATTAATATAATCTAACATCAAGAGCAATCATAGGAAGATGACTGGTCATTTCTGTGAGACTTGGCAGAGTCTCAATATCCTGCTGGTTATTAATTTACCAACATATGGAAACTCTGTGGTGACTCTTTGTATCAAATTGCTTTTCACTTTCAATTTTCAGCAGAAGCAGGTGATAACATCAAGTCATGTAAACCATTTGCGAGGTGTTCCCTATGCCAAAGGCAATTTCACCAAGCATTAAAAGACATTTAGCGAGATTCCACCACCATTGCCCAGAGAACAAACGCAGGTCTGGCTAATTAATCATAGTTAATGTAATCCTGATTCGTGCATACCTCACAGTTGGCATTCCACATGGCAATTACAGCATGCAGCTTCCTCTAGGAACACATTTTCTTTACCGTTTGCACTTATTTGCATCTTCTATTCAGTGTTCATAGTCCATAAATAATTTATATTGAATATTCAATAACTCTGTACTCCACAGATGTCTTCCATACATAGCAACTGTTCTCCGGAAAGTTTTTCATCATGTTGGCTGGCTGGCCAGCTTTTGAAATCCCTAAAATCAGCCAAAGATGTAAAGCACAAGCAGCATATTCTTGAAGTAAACATTCTGACTATTTCAAAAGTTATCCCCCATTTATAATCTTAGCTCATAATTATACACTTGTTTGAGAAAGGCTGGACCTTTTAGTAAAGATATTTGAAAACTACATTCATGCAATTATCACATTACAACTACTGTATAATATATACCACCCTTGCTGACAACACACACCACAGAGTCTTGAGCAACTGGGGACACAGAGCCAGGGAAGAGTAAATCACACCTTAATCGACCACATTATGATGTGGTCCCCCTGTGTGCAGGTAACTCACCGACTCCTGGAACAGGTGTTCCAGGGGTCACAGGCCTCCTCATCAAGCTCTGCTGAGCAGCTATAGCAGACAGGCTCCTCTCTGGGGGTCCACCTGGAGCAGAGTGGGAAGATCGTCCAGGATAGGTGGGCCCAGAGGCAGGCGTCGGAGGAGGGCGGGCAGCAGCTCCGCTTGCAGGATTCACCACTGAGGGGGTCTTTGAGATGACATTACGCTGGCGGAGCTCTAAAGCAGAAAACACAGAAGGTTGCTTAACAACAGTAAGAAATGCCAGAGGACAAGTAGGGAAAATAATGCCGTCTTCAGAACTCAGTGCTACCTTGTCCTGGTTTTGGAGTCATCTGAGGTCCAACTGGAGTGGATTCAAGCTCCTTTATACAGAAAACAACATGATTTAATGTGATGATTTATTATGGAAGACAATTAAAGTGATTTATGTTAAAAGTAAAAAAAACAAAAACAAAAATACAACTCACAATTTTTCTCTTGGAATCAGGATCAAATCTCTCCAGAATCATTTTAGCATTTTTATATGTCTCAGTTTCCATAACTTCTTCAAGCTGGAAAAACAAACAAGAAATTTAAAGGCATTACAGAATAGATGCTTATACACTGCACAGAGAAATGAATCCCATAAAAACAGCTCTATAGCAGAGTAATTATTTGATGATCATCAGATGTAATTAATAGGTGTTTTATAAACACTATTAATATCTAACAATCACCTATAATAACATGACAAGTAAACATGACTGAGAAAGGGCACGAGGAAGTTATTTCACTAAATTATACATCTTCATTTAAGTACCAAACATTTCCAAATGTTTACATTTAATATGAAGAATAATTACATTCACTACTTCGATAATGGAGAGTGTGAAAATCCATCAGCCCTAATTATTGAAAGTTATTAGACTTGACAGAGGATGACAAGCAATTTCTCAGATTTATTTCTTTCCTGCACTAAATGCTATTAATTAAAGTGACATAAGCAGAGTGGTTTACTGGGTTAAGTCACTGTACCAATCAAACACCATCTGTATAGATCCGAGATTAGAGAGTGTCTTGCAGCAAAATGCTAAGAGGATCAATAAGAGAAAAACCACAAAGCTTCAGAACTTGCAGAATGAAAAGTGCAACTCTTCACTTCACTGGAGACCACTACGCATCAAAATTACAATGTGTTCTGCAGAGATTATGAGTCTTATAATAAGTTTCTCTCACTTATCTGACTCCGGAGCAAGCCACAGATGCATGACAATTGTTTTCTGAAATGTCACTTTGTAGATCTCTCAAGCTCGCAGAGGTAATTTCAGGGACATTGGAGAGAAAATCTGTTGGGTGCTTGTGGTGCAATTTTTGTAATGGCTTTATAACTACTATGGCTACACTACTCTTACTACACTAAAACATATAACAGAGAATATAACATGCATCTTATAAACTTTGACGGGCACCCAATGTCTTAAACTGCCACTTAGTGTTTTGGTAATTCATCATCTCTGAAATATTTTTGTTTTCTAAAACATTGGGCAGCAGCTTCCCCTGACCAATGTTTAATCTCTAAAATGAGATTAAGGCATATTTGCAAACAGCTCTGTTGTTTGTCCTAAGCATGGACTCAGTTTGCCCCAAACTTAAAGGGGCAATGAGAAGGTTTCTCTGCTGCAGCTTGTAAAAAACAACATTCGAAGTTGGCCCCTCCTCCTCATCTCAATGACATCTAATAATTCAGCAAGTTTGGCAATCTTCAGTCTAATTTATAGAAAACTGGACAAGACTTGGTTTATACTCCACTTGTTGGGTAGGAGTTATGTTTGTTAGCAAAACAAAAGCTGTAAAAGCCTAAAAATGTCACAGGTATCTGTGTTCTTGAAGTCTTTGGAGTAAAAAGTAAAGAAGGCACAAAAAGTCAATCAACAAAATATACAAAAACTGGCAAACTATTAAAACGTCACTTACTATTTTCCTTTTTTGCGCTTTAAGTTCCTCTAATTTTTCATCTAAAAAGAAACAAAGAAATAGTTTATTAAAAATTGAACAGAAATCACCATTAGAAAGTATTGTATAAAAAGCAAAAAGGGTCCTACTATTTTTTTCAGTTCTTCGTGAAAAAATAATTATCAGCATTTTTCGCAGCAACCAAACTCTACAAGGGAACAGAGGAAAAAAGGTTGATTGGTTATATTGTAGTTACAGTTGAGTGAAAATGGTATTTATTTTCTTGCGTACTTACAGTAACGGAAATATTAGGAAGGGAAGAGACAATATGAGCCGTCCCATCCACTGCTCAGGTAGGTACCAGCAATACACAACTACACATGTGATCAGGAAGATAAGAGACGAGTAGGAAAGCAGCCGTCCAACCCAGATCTTCAGCTGCCTCTGATACTTCTCACTGTAGTCTTCAAAGGTCTGTATATCCTGTGAAGGAAATGAGTGTTATAAAAGAACACAAATTTGGCTCATAATTTAGACAGCTACTGTGCTCATGCATGAAAGTGAACTCTTTATATGTGATTGTGAATACATTTTTGCTACTTTGATGCTTACAATTCTCAAAAAAGTATTAATACTGTGATAATATTGCATGACCCAATGGGGAAAATTCTCCTTTTTTGACTTCCACTGTTTAGGCAAACATTACAGAAGAATAAACACTAAATTAAAACAAGAATGTTTTTTCCATAGACAAGCAAGTGAGATCATCCTATATTGAATATTTTAATGGCCCAAATACATTATATAAAGAGAGCTCCCACAGACAACATACTGAGCGAGTCAAAGTAACTCTTTGTTGACACATTCCTGTCAAAGTTAAATTTTACAGCAGGCTTTTCCCATAGGGCTGGCTCATCATCCTCTATAAAAAAAAATCACTGAATGTAGATTACATGTAGTTCAAGCCTCTGGGGGAATGTATTACGTGTTTTTTCACTTGAAACTAAATTGAAAATATTTTCAGGGTTCCTTCACTTTTACTAAAGTCAATTTCAGACACTTTAAGTATTTTCAAGCCCATATAATCTAAATTTCAAGCTGTCCTCAAGTCTTTTCTTATATACAAGCTTGCAGCAAATCCAGTTCTATTAGGAGAAGCTGTTGAACACATTGATGTGCTGCATGTTCACCTTAAAAGTTCAGTCCTGCTAAAGACGTTGGTGTTCATTGTCAGAGAAGAAGAATCAAAACTTGAACTAGTGGCAGTGAGGCTTTGGTCAAATCATGATCAAACTTTTCTTCTGGCAGAAAGGCCGGCTATTTATGTAACTCACTTACTCCACTTATCATTCTGCAATTAACAAATGGTGCTCATTCATCATTTGTTTATTTTATATGGAAAGCTTACACCACTTCATTATGCTGATGCTGATTACCCCATCCATAAATAGCTGCTTGACAGAATAAGGCCCACCATGGACACTGTGGTTCCCCTGTAACATGTGTGTCTGTCACTCCAAGTACTGGACAAACAGATCTCCCCATTCAGCCCCACAGTGTCTCATGCATAGGTTTGTGTGATGCAACCATGCACATGAAAAATGCTTCTAGCAAAATATGTTCTAAATAGTATTTTCCCTACATTTTACAGTGTGACAACTTTTTGGGAAACTGGGGTTGTAACGGACACAATTTTGAGAAGAAAACAACAGTCTCTTCACAGCGTCAATGCCACCTGACCCCTTCAGTATATATGTCGAGTCTCCTGCTCCAAGGACAGGAGCCGAAAATAGCCTAACACTAGCTTAACTGTAAAGGAGCACTAAAGCTTCATCAGTCAGCAAACGAGGAGCTGATTTGGCATTCATTGACACATCTGTTTGCCTATGGTCAAAAGATGCATGCTGACACAACAGGTCTTCCACAGGATTGCTTCTGTATCAAAAATAGGCTTAAGTGGTCACCAAGCACCAGTGAAATAAATATGCATATCGTCAAATGATCAGACAGATTACAATAAAAACAAAAAAGCAGAGGAAGCAAGGGCAGACGGTAAAATTATTACCCTATTTGTCCTTTGTGAACCATTAAAGTTTATACTCCAACCAATTTGCTGTAGTTTTGTAGCAATTATAGTTTTCCAATGCAATTAGGGATTATTAACTTCACTGGGGAGCTAATTTTCAGTTTTACCTCCAAATGAAATGGATAATATAATCTGTCCCTCACACGGTGTTGCCACAGTATGAATAGTCCCTAATCGTACCAGGTCTGTGCAGAACCTGTGGGTGTTTCTGGCTGGTGTGGGCTTTATAAACATCATTGGGCATAATTACACTGACAGATGCCTTTGGTCAGTTTAACTGATAATGCTTCATTTGTGTTTCACTCATTTGACTGACAGCTGATGCCTCCTGCAAGCATGGACGCACCAAACCTCAAGGGATTTACTGTAAAACACTCTGCTTCTGCTCAAATGTAACCAGGGCATAAAAGAATAGAGAAATGTTTCTTGCATGAGACACTTCCTTCCTCTTGTTCATCTACAATAAAGACCACAATGGTAAAAATCTTGTGCTGCATTGTCACTGCCGTTTATTTTATATTACGATTAACGCACATTTTATCTTCTATCTGATAGACTCTTTATACACCAACTGTTGTTTGGTAATGTTTGTGAAAGTATTTCTTGTTCATGTGAGTTTTGTCTACCTACCCAGAGTGTAGGTTGGACAGTAAATATCACAAAATATTTAGCTTGCGCATGACTTTGTTGTGCTTTGGAAAATGTTAAGCATGTTCTCTCATTTCAAATGCAATTACAGAAACTTCTGAAACTATACATTTTAAATAAAATGTGTTTTAGAGAATTGAAAACAGGAGTGCGAGCAACCTATCTGACAAGCATACCTTATCGATTCCCTCCAAAATCTCCACAGTGGATGGCTTAGCCTGTGAAGTAAACATTTTGAAATCCAAGTCAGAAAGAAGAAATTATGACATATGTCAAAACAACAGTGCTCCTTGAGCAAGCAACTTTTTTGAAAGCATCTGGAAACTTCCTGTTTCATCTTCCCATTTATGTGCAGTTGTCATGTGTCTTCTTCCGTTATTGTGCAATTAGCCTGTGCCACTATGCCAATGAATGGTGATGCCAGGAGAAGTTTAGGTACAAGCATCTGAATTATAAGGATTTATGTAGTTTTAGCTCAGCATGAGACCATTATTTGTGTCTAAAGTATGGTCAGTACAATTACTTGTGAAAGTTCTGCATGTGCTTGCATATTGAAATTAAAACTAAACTTGTTCTTAGACAAAGAAAAACATTGCTAACTACTTTGCAACAACATAATTTGCATTTGATCAGCATGAAGTAGAAAGACATAATCAGTAAAAGTCTGAACACAAACCCTCCACCGTGAGATGACAGCCCCCATGTTGATGAGGGAGTTTAGGATATCCTGTTACTGCGATTCTCCTCTGATTTTCTCTCACAGATAACCTCTCCACCTGTTGACAACAGTGATGGGATTCAGTATACACTCAGCTGGGTTACATGGTGTGAAAACCTGATGCAGTGTAATGCAACATTCTTACAATAAATATTGCCTTAAATAATGCAATGTTCAGTTTTTAAATAAAACAGTTTGAGCTGTGTTGATTCAACTTTGGAGCCTGGAGTTTGTGAGGCAGATGAAGTATAATGCCCTGTATTAATATCCTTCTTAAACAGTCCAGCATTTCTAGAATGTGGTCCGTCATTACTGATATATCACGATGGGGGTGGACAAAATAGGTGAAACAGCTTTCAGTGTAAGGCAATACAACACAACAGCGCCACAAATAACTGCCTCCGAAATATCTTAACGTTTCATCATCTCAAGCACAGTTTCAACACAACTGAACACTATAACCTTAACTAACATTCAATGCACTGCTGCTGTATTAGAGGGCATTATTTTTGGATAACGTTGCGTGTACCTGCTTCAGTGTTAACTTTCATTTCTCACCTTATCAGGCTGTTGCACTCAAACAGCAACATGCATTACATAACCCAGACCGAGACACTTTTGAATGTCTACACGTATAGTATGTCCATTAATTTAACTTATCGTAGTCTTCAAATTATGTGTAAAACTCCAGACAGTCTTTAAAACTTGAGGAGACTAGGCTGAACTAAGATACCCTAGCTAACTTAAGTTAGCAAACTTAACTTTTCTCTGTTTTCAGAGGTGGCTCACATTACATAATGAGGTCATTTAAAATCAGTGGGAGCGACACGGGTTACCTCACATGAACTGCTTGCCATGTCGCTATTTGTGACAAACGTTTCATAAACAACTTCTTAACCTACTTTAACCATCCATGGAGTAAAACGTTAGCGCTAGCATTGGCTCACCAACAGCTAGCCGTTAGCCGGTGATGCTAACACCAAAGTAGCCCGCAGTTCATCACGATAAGTAACGGCAACAATTGCTAACTTAGTTGCCGTTGCTTGTAGAAGCAAATAAGATGAAAACTGAATGAATCACAGTGGAGAGGTGTTTTGAAATACAGGAGTTATTTACCTTGGCAGTGGAGTAGTCCGGTCTCGACAGCCTGTGGCAGGACTGCTGCAGGGTGTTTGAGCCAAGATGGGGGAGTGTCCGTTAAAAGAGCAGCATGGAACATGAGCACTGCTGGGCCTGCACGGGGATCCGGTCTGTGGCTAATGAGGTCCACTTAACGTTAATGTTTCAATGTTGGTGTGTTTTTCATTACGCTTAAACTATATGGTACATTTTGCTTTAACAACAGGTAGTCGTAACTGTAGCCTGCAGGCAGGTATATACGATCCCAAAAGAAAACAGTGATTTTCAGCAGTGTGCACGTGGCAACTTTTTGTTTTGTGTGAATATGACTTTTATGACTTCAGCTGTGCTTTTATTATTATGAGCAAAGTAATAGTAGTTGTTATTCTAGCTGTAGTTTAAGTTTTAGTATAATGAGGAGTGGTTACAAAAGTACGACTTTAAGTAAGAATTGGTATAGTATATTATAATCTGTCACCAGTGGTGGATTTAGGCTCTTTGAGGGGCAAGACAGAAAAAGAAGCCCCAGCTGTGTGAATATTAAAGTTTTCCATTATGTAAAGCAGTAAATATGGCATGTTTTCTCAATGTTAAGGCCACTATAGAAGGCAATTCTTTGTGTATTATTCACTGTAAGGGCACCCTAGAAGACACTTTATGATATCTTTATCTAACGTTGTGGGCACCAAGAGAGCACTTTTGCTGTGTTTTTCTTGAATATGGCATCATGCAGTCCAATTCGTTAAACAAACCTATCTGACATGCAATAAGTAATATTGCGATATATGATTCACATAGGATGGAGGTCTTCTGTAAATAGGATTATTTATTTTCATGTCAGCTAACCCCACAGGGGTGTCGGTAGCAGAGTTGGTTGACCATTGCTTGCTAGGTTGGTGAATAAATCTAAAATACTTTCTCTGCCCTCCATGTTGAAGGGTCAGTGCACAAGCCAGTGAACCCCAAATGCTCTCATTGTTTGTGTGTGCTAAAAATGTATTCACTTTGGCCAAAAGTGTCTGCCAAGTAAATGTAATGTAGCAGTATTTTTTTTAGAAGTTTGAGCAGTGTTAACACAATCACCACAATGGACAATGCTATATTGAATCTATTATAATAGATACAAATAAAACAAAGCATTAGATTTATGAGATTTTCGCACACAAAATGCGATTACACATTCTCCATTCAAGGCCTGTACCTCTTCCAACAAATCTTTTGTAACACTATGTATAATTTCCCATACAGGTTTAGCACATTAAATTGCAAATATAACAGCAGGATTAATTTGAGAGTATTTGTGCACAGCAATGGCTTGAGGGTGCTCATAAAAGCTAGAGCTGATCGCAAAAAGCCCATTATTTGGTGAAAACATAGGAGTTAAAACACACTAAAAAATACAAACTGAAGGAAAACATGTTCCATAATGTCAAGGAGTACAAAATGATTAACTTTAACAACACTTTTTTAACAACACTTTTGCTATTTAATGTAAAAACTTAACTATAAGTGTGGTTCAAAGAGTGAATGAGTTTAAGACTGAGGGTGGACCCACAAATGGTGCAGAAACTTTTGAGAACCACCCATGAAAGATACACCACATTAAGCCCACCACCTCATTTTATGTTGGTAATCTAAGCCTGGTGCTGGTGCTTGATGAGAGGTCAGAGGATCTCCAAAGTCATTAGAAGGTATTCTCAGGGCACCGTGGATGTCTGTACACAATTTCATGGCAAACCATTAAGACCACAACTAGCGTGGCTAAAAAGCTACAACGGGAGCAGTAAAGTCTGGCTTTGTTCTGGAGTTGGCAGCCCATGGATATTCGGTTGTGGAAGAGGTAAAGAAAAGCTGGAGGCAAAAATGAGCAGTGCCCATGAATTTACGTGTGTGCTTGGCTGAACAGCCAGTCAGACATCTCACTCTCACCGACTGCGTCCACCACTGCTTCGACATGCTCAGTCATCATAAGGGCGGACTCGTGCCAATAGACACACCACAAAAACACTGGCCAATGGTCCACCATGGAGACTCGATGGCGGCCAAATGGCGTTCGAAGGCTGACCATCAGCCTCGTGTTTAAGAGCCCCTTAGTCTCTTCTCTGCTGTGGCCTCATTGGTTGGCAGAGCTGTGGTGTGTGCTCATTTAGTAGCTTCAACTGTCCTTTTCACAACTATGATCTCTCTGTTG
>CAFUXE010000126.1:283997-314455 GCA_903364295.1 Serranus cabrilla | reverse complement strand
TATGTTTGCCATTAATTGTGTTCCAGTTCAAATTCTTTTTTTGTGAATCACTAGGTTTGAACCTGTACGCCCAACATCGAAGCCTGGTTTAGGAAACGACTCAAACCGCTGAATGACGTGACATAAAAAATGACATGCATCACAGTGAGGCCTCAGGAAGCTTTGGTTTGTATACAGACTTTATTTAATCCAGTCATCTCATTGACAAATCATTTTTTTGCAAGAGACCTCAGAGCAGGAAATTGTGACAGCAAAAAAAACAAACAAACACACATATATAGCATTTTAATGACAAACCCCAGTGACCTTCAACACTGATAACATAGGCTCATTTTAATAGCCATACTGACCACAGTTGATTTTTGTCACACTTGTCACACGCTACTTCCTGTTACCTGTAAAACAACTGCTTCTCGTTACTTTTTAAACAAAGGGAGAATCCAAAAATATCCACATTAAAGACTTGTGTTGGAGATTCTTCTCATCATGGTGTTGCATTTCATCCCTTGTGGCTCTGCAAATGTTCTTTGTACAAACGATCCAGATGGGGCCTCTAAAAGTCTTGGGGGAGCATACCAAAACCAAAAACCATATAACTAAATTTAGGGATTCTATTATGCTGTTGTAATAGGCCTATATCAGTTAGATGATAAATTAACAGAATACAAGTTGAATAATGACATACTGGTAGTTGTTTACCATTTTAGGGTTAATGTCTTTAATTATCTGATGTCCAGAGACTAAGAGCAGTTAACATTTGTGTTCCTCAACAGTCCTGTTTTTATATGTTATGTAAATGTTTCAGGTGATTCATTCATTTAGTTGTCAAACAGCTTTAATTTGAGTGTGATTGCAACAAACAAAGCATTTATGGGACATCCCAGTCAGGTTAATCTTGTTCTTGTAGTCATGTTTGTGCTTGTGCAACACATTGTAACAGCTCTTGGTAGCCATGTTTGCCAGCCAAACCATGGGTTTAATGAATACATGAGTGACTAAGAAAAAAAGAAGAAGAGAAAAAGAAAGAAAGAAAGAATAATCCAGTTTCAAAATATTCTAGATGCAGGCTGGTGGGGTATAGGACAAGCCAATGTTAGCTGTTATGCCAACTAGAATTCTTAACCTTAACCTTTCTTAATTCTTAACCTTTAGCCTTTCTAGTTTTGCTGTGACTTTTTACTGGCTCAACTTAGCTGGTTAACTTATTGCAACCAGCTAACTTGTGTCTTTAACTTGCTAATAGGTAAATTAGCCAACTTTAGCTTGGTATTCATGTTATATACCTAATCAAACTGCATCCATAAACACCAAAACTTTCTTAAAAAGAATGTCTAACTCAATAACTTTTTGGACTAAAGACATGGTTTTCTTTGGAGCTAATGATGGAAGTAGCTAACACGTCAGCCATCTTGCTTCCTTCCCATCTCTGTTGAGGGTTGCACAGGCTGGTGTGCAGGCTGCGTAACATTTAATGATATGCAAAGTTCTGCTATCATTGTTGCAATAGAAGTATTATCTTACACTAACATTGTTGAAATAAAAGTTTTGCCTTGCCTTATTCCTCACTTGTTAGCTTCCTGGTCCTCAGGCAAAAGGCCCTGCAGAAGCTGTAATGTGTATTTATACTTCCTGGTTCTACCATGTTTGAGCAGCAGGGGTTGAAACAAGTCTATCATTAAAATGATTGTTCCTGGAGCTAGTTGTTGCTTATATGTTTATCTTTGTAATTACTCAGCCAGTTGTGAACACAACTGTATACATTTTAAATCTATTTGGCTAAAATGTTTGTTTTTGTGTATGCTTCAATTGAACCCCCCCATGGGTGGTTTGGTCCAGGCCTAGTTAGGTCCTGGCAGGGTATATAAGGGGTGGTTAAGCAGCTGGTGAGGTTTGCTACTCCTCTGTTGTGTTGTCCTGCTGCACCAGCTTAAACCTTAATTTTCCCAGCAATAACTACTTGAATATTTCCCTGTGTCGCCTTATCTTAAAGAACAGGCCAACATGTCTTCACTGTGCTGTGGTGTCGCTCTGGCTAAATGCTTCAGGTGAGCAATAGCAAGCAACCCTGGCTACAAATGTAATATTGTCTGTGCTACACTGTGGATAACTTGTGTTTAATACAAATACATGTTTGGTTACCTCAATAGGGTTCAAAATGTTTTACTGACATTGTTGGAGCAGACACAAACACTAGCTACAGCCTTGCTTTGACCACCGCATGAGTTGGCTTACACTTTGCTGTGGCTAGCTATGCTAGGTCTCTGTGTTAGCCAATGATTAGCCCTGTTCATGACATTTTGTAAGTATAATTGAAGGCTTTTGTAACAGTTTAGCAGGTTATAAACTTAAATATAGGCCTGTGTGTATTTATTCTGTGTAAATATAAGCAGTTAGCTGGATGCTAATGTGAAACCTTAACATTAGCTTGATTAGCTTTACAGATATTTACCATAAGATGTCAGTGCATGAGCCTTGGTAATAAATATCCCAGTAAGACACAAGTGTATTGCAGCTAATGCTAAGCTAACTAAGGTAGTCTATTGAGTTTGCTAGACTGACTTTAAGTCTGAAAGCTTGACCTCACTTCACTTTTATGTTTGCTGTAGGAATTGTGACTGTGGCTATGAGCAATGTCTCTGATTATAGTTATACTGTTCTTAATTTGTAGCTATTGCTATGGCTGTAATTATGTTTGTCTCACTTTAGCTGTGACTAGCTATACCTGTGCTTGTTGTGATTACCAAGACTGTGGCAAGAAGAGATTTTAAAAAATGGATTACTCAATAACTACATATATAAATTGTGCTGCCATACTTGCTTGTAATGACTGTGTTGGCTGATTCTTCTTCAACCAGTGCCACAATCTTAGTCTGTCATATTCTAATAGCCATAGCAGTGGTCATAGCCACATCTACAGCTGTAGCTACAACAGAAGTCATAGCATGAGGTTCCCAACCTGCAGCCACAGCAAAGAGTGGGCCCACTCCCATTGTATGTCATACCAAGTGCTGTAGCTACTGTTAGCTTGCAGTTCTTCCATTGCTAACTCCATAGTTTCAGTCCTTAAACCACTTTTGGTGTATATACTTCCAGGTACCCATGGTTTCATCTGGTTTCCCTGCTGTGGACAAGAAGGACTCGCTGCTTTGCATCAAGTTCATCACTTGGATCACTGAAGAGTGGAAATCTGGAAAGGATGATGTGCTGATGTTCAACCAAAAGGCTCCCGCGTCTGAAATGGCAGCACAAGGTAAGCACACAAAAAGAAGACGACAGCATCCCAGCACAGGTATGTCCCTCTGACGATGCTTCTCAAGACACCAAGGTCTCTTGAATGACCTCCAAGCGCGGCTGATAAGCATAGATCCATACAGCGTGGTATTGTGTTTAAAGTGTCTCTTACTGAAATGGTTCTCTGTTGTAAGTCTTTGTGGGAGTATTGTGACAAATGGGTTGAAGGTTGTGTGCTGTTGTGAGTGCTGAGAGGTTGGGTGTAAGGAGGCCAATGGTTTTTGGAGGTGGTGTGTGTAACATGGAGCAATTTGGAGAAATGGGTGAAGTAGTTAAGCCTGCCTCTTGATTGATTGGCTGCCTCTGCCAAGTTTGCTATTGAGTGGTGCAACTCTGCGCCTTGTGCTGAAAAGTTGAGAATATTTAAACTTTTATGCACAAAAAGTGCAAGAGAGCAGCACCTGCCAGGCAGGAAAATATTGCTTTTGCTAAAAGTTTCTAACGATGTGTCTTGGTGCAACATGGGTTGCTTCAAATTGAACTGACAGTCTTTGCTGGCAGTGTTTGTGAATATGAGTGCTGTGTTGGTCAAAGCTGAGTTTCTTGTTGTGTTTGATCACATACGGTACCTCAGACTTTACTTGCTGGATGTCTGGGAGCCAAATAGTAAAAATACTGTGCATGGCATGTAGCCACAGTGTTTTTGGTTTGGGTCCAGCTGGGGCGTTGATTACAAAAATGCAAAAAGTAAATAAAAATAATTAAGATATTTTGAAATACTGTTTGCTATAAGTTAACTTTCTAGTGAAGAGAAGTTCACAAATATCATCCAAAACATAATGTTTGTACTTGTATTAGGCAATTATGAGCAGTGTTGCAAATGTTTGACTAATTTTGGGCAAAATTTGATTTATTGCATTAATTTGAGTTATTTTCGTGTATTTTATTCAGATATTTAATCCCACATTCAGAAATTGTTTCGCAGGTGAATATCTACCACAATAAAAATCTATACATACCGTGATGTAGGATTTAATCCATATTGCCCGCCTCTTCAATCAAATATTTTTTGCCCCCTATCAGGGTTGTCACTATCAGAATTTCACAACAGGATTATTTTTCCCAAAAGATATGATAACAATATTACAACATCTGTAGAAAATGTGTTTCAAAATAATATGCGACCAGTCTAATTTCTTCTCTCATCTCTACCTTTGTTTATTGTGTAGTTTGTCTGTTTTTTGGCGAATAAATTGCACTCAGAATATCCATCACTGTACTGGGGAAGGAAGACGGAGTGAGAATGGAAATTCTTTTTTAATTATTTAAGAAAGCGGGGGATTATTAATATATACTGTTAGATGTTATTAACATATCAATGCTTCAGTTCTTAAAAAATGTCATCATGATACCACACACTTTTATTATAATCTATAATTTTCTAAATCTTATTACGTTGTATTTTATTGCTGCTCTGCTTTGTATTTTGAAGGTATTAAGGAACACATCAGGAATATTTAAAAAGCCTTGTGTGTCATATTGAAACAGTCTCTTCATTTTTACTTTAACATCAGATTCAGCTAACAGGGAAGTCCCAACAGTGAATTGGTCACTGGGGAGAAGCATTCATACAGCATCTTGTAGAGAAAAAAATAAAAGTACCTGCACACTTGCTTGAGTCCAACAACCTGTATAAATGTTGTAGAGAGCATTGATTTTAAACACGCTCCTATAGCCACAAGCTTCACACAGGTCAGGATAATTTCTTATGTTTAGTGTTATTGCATAAAAATGAAAAATAATAATGTAACAGGTCTTTTACCGAACCGTTGAATAATTCAAGGCTTCACGTCTACATATTTTGTCAAACTAAAATCTGAAATAAGAAACCTCTTGTGAGCCAGACTCATTAAAGAATTACACCAGAGACACGTCCAAAACATATTGACTGTAATGGAAATTATTCATACTGGCAAATTCTGTCTGAAAATAAAAGTGTACTGAAAGGGAAAGGGCTGACTTTTAATCCAGATTAGTATGATTGAATTATTTTGAATTGAAAAGCAGTCTGAAATCACTGACTTTAGGAGGTTTTGATACCTTCAGAGACAACCAAGACTGTATCAGTTTCCAGTGGGATTGGGTTGTGTGTGCTGTCAGAAGTCCTTAAAGAACAACACTTCATCTGCACTGATTCCAATGAGAGTGGGGCAAAGTGGATCTCATTGAGTCTGGGAATTAATAAAGTGGGAAATTGATCAGGCATGTAAAACCACATTTTTTATTTTACTTTTTTAAATAAGTGAAGCACACATCCTGTATGTGCACCATAAACGGCCCTGGCACAATTAAAGGGTTTGATGCTAACTGGTCTATTTTTAAAAAATTAATTTAACTGTTTTTAAGTGTCAAGGTTCTTCTAAGAGACGGCTTTGCAAACATTCAGTTGTACTGGAGGCTATGAACAAAAAATATATAAAACACTATGTATTTTTTGTTGATGGGACCTGATGCAACTAAATGCTTACACAGGAAAAAATAAACTATAATAGGTCTATTAAACATCTCTTTTAGAAATGTTTTAAGCTTCTCAGACATAACATCAAGCAAATATGATATGGAACAAAAACTGCTGTTTATAATATGTGTCTCAGATTGTTTAAGACAGAAAAATAGAAATTTATTGCACCACCTTAACCGTAACCAGAGCTCAGGACCACTACAAGAATTGGTCTTTAAACCAATAAAACCAATTTCCAAAGATAATTGAGAACATGTTTCAATACATATGCATGAAAAAAGGATTTTCCATACGACCGACTCTACATGCTCATGTAATTGATTGAGGGGATGACCCGTTGTATTAAATGTTATTTGAGAACCATCAAAACGCGTAAAACTGCAAATTGCCCAGCTTGTATCTGAATTAAAAGCTCATTCATCATCATTATGAGTTGATAAGTTAATTTAACCATTTCATTCTGCCTTAATGAGCTATAGTTGAATTAATGTCATGTAATATATGAAAGTAGCATTTGAACAGAGGCAATGATTTGAGACAAACAGAGCAGAGACGACTTTAGAAGCATAATGGTGGCATAAATCTCACCAGGCTGCAGTTCATGTTTAGGAAAAAATATGTAAAAAAATAAATAAATCATAACCTGGAGAGGATTTTTAGGTGTGTAGAGCTGGTATGCTTTTTGTCAGAAATTTGATTGATTTCAACGTTTTGATGTAACAGCTGGTATGTCAGTTGTAAATACTGCACTGCATCACATATGTTTTAAAAACTGGAGTGTAATCTCGTTTCTTTAAAGCATTAATATGAAGAAAAGAACTCCATGTGGTTATTTTAGTTGGAATAATGTTATTTTAGTCGTCAGTTGGCTCAGTAAAGACCCCACTGAGCTGCCAGTCCTTCATCTGGCGCTGAGTGACTGCATTTGACCATTAGAGGTCTTTGCTTGTCTTCTGGTTCCACCTTAAATGCGTTTTGGCCCCGCTTGCTCCCTGTAGTTTAGGTTTTTTGTCCTCCCGCAGCAGCTGTCACCCTGCATTACTCGCAGTCAGCTAAATGAAACATTATTCTAAACATATGCATCGTAATCAGTCCGGTCACACTTACAAGAACACGCGTTAATAAGGCAATCAATCACTCTGGAACAAGCAAGTTGTTCTGTAACAGCTCATAAACAGTGTGTAATGAAGAATTGGAGGTTAGCATGACACGGCGCTGATCAGATAATCAATGTCAAAGATGCGATGAATGTCAGTAAATGTAGTTTTCATGTCGTTTCTATAAAATCCTCAATTTACAACAAGCAGTTCAATTACCCTGAAAATACAGTCAATTAAATAGGGCTGATTGGACAGTAGGGGCAGGATCATCGATCTTTGCATTTCTATCTCGCTGCTGGACATTTAATTTGGTTTTTCTATTAGCACCGAAATAAAGAAAATATAAAATATATTAAACAACCCAAAGATTTATTTTCTTGTCAGAAACCATTCAGCGAAGGTGACAGACAGTCTTCTGCATTATGATGAATTTTTTTCCTCTCCCTCAGTCTTGCACATTGGATACAAAACTAATCGTGTTATTGTGGGCAGTGTTTTTCTGGCCTCTGTCTTTTCCCTCTTACACCTCCATCTATCTCAATGCTTTTGTTGTATGGGTTGCAACCCTCGCTTTAGTAAAGAGCAAGGAAACATGGTGATACATCACGCCCATATTTGCTGCCCTAATCCTATTTCTTTAATGGGGACGTTCAAAAAAGCAACTTATCTTAAAGTCCCTTGGGGGCATTCTGGTGTAGGCTATATTTTAACCAAGTGCAATTAACGACAGTATCAGCTTGTATCATTTAGAGGTAATGTAAAAATAATGGTAAATTATAGGGCCGGAATGACCCGTGATGGCAGGCCTCATATTCCCTGCAGCTTTCCACCTATTTTTAATTAATGCTATAGGAATGGTGTCTCAGCTCCTAAACAAGCCTGAGATGTCTTCATTGTCGCAGTTTAAATATTTAATAAAAAATCTATTTATAATAGGCCATAGGATGTTTACATTCTTTGAAGTAGTTGACGTTTTGTTAAGCTGCTACAGTACAAAAATACTTTTATTTATTTTTCAGAAATGTCTTAAATTAATGTAAAGAAGCGAAAATGTGTAAAGATTTTTTTTATTTATTTTCCAAGAACAAACACGATCAATAAATAACATGATTTACATTTCATATTGCACAATTTTTTTTCAAGTTAAAATATTTAAATTCATACAGTCATTGATATTTTAAATACAGAGATATAGAGTTATAACAGAGACCCTATAGGGACAAAGGCCAATATTTATTATTTTTCATCATTTTAATTCCAGTGCTCAGCCCTTTTTTTAAAGCCTCTTTTTGAGTGGACCGTATAAAGAAATGTTCTCCATAATTCAGTCTTATAATTTTTGCACGAAATCCAGATCATGAATTTGGACTATTGGCGAGTTTTCAGGCCAATCTAGTAGGCTGTGTGATGCTCCTATTGGCGTGTACATCCAGTGTTTAAACATTAAAAAAAACATTCAGCAAGTCACACAAAATAAATAAAAAAAAAATGTTTTTTTTTCTTTTTCTTTTTTTAAAAAGAACAGCCTACTTTCCACATTTCATGAAGCATTTTTTCAGGGCGATCAATAATTCAGTTTTCAACTATCAGTAGGACTATTTGCAAAATATTTCACGATTTACAGTTGACATGTTTTATAATGAACATATTTGTGATGTCCCAACAGGAACGAATAAAATAGCCATTTTTACAGGCGCAGACAGATTGTAAAGCCCAGGCTATTGAGTCTGAACTTTCGCCTTGCTCAGTCCCGTCACTGTGTGCTGAGTGAAGAGGTCCTAAAGGGATCACACACCTATGAAAATACCGGATTTGATATAATGAGGTGCAGCAATGTAAATAAGAGATGCTCCTGCGCGTGTGTGTGTGTGTGTGGAGGTATTTCCCATTAAACCCAAAGTGAGGCTCTCTTTGCAGGCTGCTTTGTGTGTAATATTTTTAAACCCTACATGTGTCATATATCCTCCTCATCCAGTGCATCTGTGTACCAGCTCTGTCGCTTTGTTCCAGCTCTTTTGTATGTCTAATGACTTCCCTCCGCGGGTTGTTAGCACTTGACAGCGGGTCTCAAAACGAGGAACTTTCTTCCAGTCATGTATTCAAAGGAGCTCCATCTAGGTACATGATTGGCAATTTTTGTCATGATCCTCTCATTATTAACATAAAAATTGACACGAAAGACGCGCTGCAAAAATGATATGCACCCTTCTAGCTGATTAAGGGGGTCCCCACTGAGCAGGGGCTGGGTGTCCCTGCCAAAAATCTCAGTCTATTAGGGCCCATAGTGAAGAAAGATATGCTACTGGACCTTCTGCTAGCCCATCTAAATTTAGATAGCATAATTAGTTTGAATCCTAAAAAAGAGGGAAATCGTGGAGCCAGGACTGGTTCTAAGTATTGGACATTTGAGCCGATAAAATATGAAATGTGACTCAGTTATTTGGGTTTTTAATTTGTAGGGTTTGGAGAAATAAATACATTTAAAATTATTGAGGCATTAGGACAGAGTGGACACACTGCATTGTGTATTTTTTCTTTCTCCAAAAATTGTAAATTAATCCATCATAAAAATAAGTCTAATGGCACAACACAACAAGCTTTTAAAAAAGTGTTTGTGATTTTCAAAATTTTCGGTGCTTGCTATTTTTTATTATAAAGAGTCTTTTGGGCTTGAATCAGACTTTTTAGAAATCCAAATATGTATCTTTACATTGCTGCCTATAATAAAGGAATTCTGTACCCAGATGTGGTGTTTAAAGTTGGCCTACTATCCCCTAAAATAGGACTATAGCACAATAGGAAACGGTCGTGTTGGCTGCATGATGAGTTATCTGTTAAGTGAAGTTTCTTCTCGCTGGTCTGGAGACGGGACTGAGGTTTTGCTGAGAACAGCTGCAGAATAGGGCAGAAATCCACTCTCGGATCTTTGCCCGGAAGCTGTGCAGGTAAAGTCCGCGCTGGCGCTCCTGGAGCCGAGCGCGCTGGCCGCCTGGCTGCTGTGGCAGCTGAGACACGAACAAGGCCCGGTGGCTGAAGGCGCGCTCACCGCCGCCGCCGCTGCCGCCGCCGCGGCCGCCGCTGACGCCGCCGCCGAGCTATTGAGCCCTGCGGGTGACTGGTAGAGTCCCGGGTGCCTGAAGCTGCACAGAAGCTCCGGCCGCGAGTACGGGTGGGACAGCGCCCGGAAGGTGTCGAGGGGCCGGATGGAGGTGGCGAAAGGTGACGAGGCGGCGCCGGAGGCGGCGGCTGCGGCCGCTGCTGCCGTGACACCGACGTGCGGGTAGTAATGTAGAGGCATGTGCGAGTGGAAAGGGTAAGGTAGGCTTCCTGTAGCTGCCGCGTGCGTCATCATGTAAGTGTAGAAGCTGGGGTCTGCAGGATGGGGCCAGGACATCGCCAAGCGCTGCCTCTTATCCTTCATCCGCCTGTTCTGGAACCACACCTGCACACAAACAAAACAAGGCCCAGATTGAAGCTGCCATGTTGTTTCCAAGCGCTAAATTTAGACCTCTGTCCTGAGCACGCGCCGAATCACACTGTTCAGACACTGATGCTAAAATGTCCTTTAAATGCTCCTGTCATTGAACAGGGAAAGGGAGCATTTTCGCATGCTGCAGGAATAAAAAAATTCCCAAATAATTTATAAATGTCAGTTAAATATTTACCCTTTGTGCATTTAATTGTTTTAAAGCATAGGCAATAAATAAATGGTGCACATAACGGTTGAATTGATTAGCAGCATGGGCTGACCAGTAAATAATATTTTGTGCAGGCCTGCAGGTTTAAATGTAAAAATATCACATTTTATGAACGGAAATGCTTACTATATTTTCTATTGCAGAATACTATATTTATTGTTTTTATACCCACAACATTGATTTATCTGCACACACACATGCACACACAATAATAATGAAGATTAATCTGTACCTTAATCGTTGTCTCGGGCAGATTGAGCGCTGCGGCCAGTTCACATCTTCTCGGTCTGGAAACGTAATTTTCCCTGTAAAACTCTTTCTCCAGTCTCCCGATCTGTTCTCTGGTGAACGCAGTCCGGTATCTTCTCACCTGGTCGCTGTTTGAATTGTTTCCCCCCGAAGAGTTTCCGTTCATATTCTGCAGGGAATTCGAGCTGATGTTGGAGGATCCAGAATCTGAAAAACCTTAAAATAAAAAGAAACAATTTGTTATTGATATCGATAATATTGAAACCACAATTAAAGTGTGTGTGGACCTGAAAATTACTTGACAACGTAATGGAAATATTATAAAAAATAATGTGGTTTGTGTAAAATTTGTTAAGAAAAAAAATTATCAAGATTTTTTTATTATTATTACATGCATCTGTGGTATGATGTAATAATAATACTAACAACAATAATGATAACATTTAAATTTAAAGAAAATAATACAAATATTAGTATAATAATCATAACTGAATTTAGCTTTTTTTCCCTTTTAGATGGAGAATAACTGATATAATAGCATTAGAATATAACACCCGATTATAAAAATGCAATCTGAAAAAAAGAGAAACATAGATAAATATGGATTAAAATAAAATGCTACCTTTGTTGTTTTCCTTGTGCTGGCTCGGGGAGCGGTGCGAAGGGCACCCCACCTCCACATCACTGTTAATATCTGAATCTGGCGAAACTTCGGAGTAAAGGCTCATTTTCTTCCGGCTTTCTGACGAGGAAATCTCCGCCGAAGAGCTGTTCTCACTGTTGTGGTGCGTCCCGAAAAGACTGTCAATTTCAAATTTGCCTTTGGTCGGGATGTCCCCCAGATTTCCATGGAGAGAAGCCGAAGTTATTCTCGGGCTGAGCCGTCCGCTGTGCTGAGAGTTTTCCAGGGCCTCCAGCACTGAATTTCCAGGCGTGTCTGCGAGCCTCTTCCCTGCGACGGGACTGTGCAGCCCTCTCTCCATCAATATCATCTCTTTTCTTATTCTCTCCATCATTAAGCCGTGCAAGGAGAAAAAAAACACACACACACACAACACTTGTCCAGGGGGGCTGGAGCACCAATGAGTTGTGTCGGAGCTTAAATCCGCATGCAACTCAGCAACTGTCTCTAAAATAACTGTCTCTAAAGCTTTTTATAAGCAACACGCACAAAATGAAAGAATCTGAATGCAATCGACGAGCGACTGCTCAGACTGAGCCGTGCATCCTCCCCGCAGCAGCCAAATGTCATTCATCAAAAAGTGCTCGCTGTTCGTTGTTAAAATGCTCGGCTGACGTTGCTCCAATGATCATTTATTGTAACAGGTTTATAAGCAAATAAATAGGAGAGGGCTGTCACTTGATGATGGAGGCGGCCTTCGGTCAGACGAATAATATCCAAGTGGAGAGGAAGAGAGGAGTGAGGAGCGAGGTGCGTGTCCCTGGGTTGATCTCTGAGTCTGTTTTAGATTGCTCTGGGGTTTGGCCTCTTGGGTGAAATTGACAGTCTGATTAATAAAATGAGCGGTGCAACATTTCCCTCTTCATTTAGGAATATTATTATGCTTTGATTCTCTATTGTTTCCCCTCCTCTCTCTCTCTTTTCGCCCTCCCCCTTTCTAATCGTTCTTCTTTTTTATTTATTCTCCTTATTTCTTTTTTTCACAATTTCCGCCACTTTAATCAGTATGTGAAGTGCATTAGGATTAAGGTGCAACTTTGTAATGAGACAAAGTATTATTTTTTTCTTTAAAAAAAATACCATGTAGGCTTTTTTGTGCATTTGATATTTTTCTTCTTTTTTGTGTTTTCTTGCACACAGCTCGTCTCAGACACATTGTGATGTGGTGATAATGTTTGCATTAGTGCACATTTACCCACAACAGCACACGCTTATATATATATAGTAATGCATGTAGAAGTAGCTTATTTATCTGCATATTTCAGGTTGCTTTAAAATATATTTTCTATTTATATATAATTACAGGCTAACGATCAATTATCACTGTTATTTTCAGTCACATTTCGTTGCAGCTAATTCTTCACATTCTCTTTGTTCATTTTAAATATCTCTGATGTTGAATTTTAACCAATTATGTTAGTAATTAGAGCGTGTACTTGAATATTTAGCATTTTAAACAGAATCTCATCTCTCCTGTAATTTGCTCCCAATCGCAGTCTTTATTATCTGCTTTAGTTAGAGTATTTACAGGAAAATAGCCGGCACATGAATGCATCATATGAACTCCACCGGAGACTGGATATGTAAAGACATAACGCCCATGCATGGACTCGTGGTTTCTCGATGTGAAATGACTATAAAGGCGCCATCAGATTATCCTCTGCGCGTCCTCTGGCGCCTCCTGCAGGTCTTCATATTTACTGCTGTCAGTTGATGTGAGGAGGTGAATGGGAGGTTTGGGCTGTAGTTTAACTCCCCTCATGTCCTGGTTCAGGTCTGCCCTGAACACTTCAGGTGGAATTGCCACCAAGATTACTGTATGCAACAATGAATATAGTTAATATAAATAGTTGTTTTAATTAGTTTTCTGCAAAGCTATTGTAGAAGAGCTGAAGCTGCAAAGAGTCGCGTCGTAACCTCACACTTCCTGTCCTATTTTTTACAACACTGGTGTGAAAATAATGGGATTCACTTCAGGACAAAGTCCTTCACTTTGCGATAATACCGAACATGACTTATTACTTATTATTTTTTACCAATAAGTATTCAGAATTATTCTCATCTATTACAGCTGGAATTTTCACATCTGCATGAAGCCAATATTATTGTCTTTTTTTTTTTTTTTACCACTTTATCATTCATCCCAGAAACTGTGTTTCTGTAAAATAATGTTGTAATCTTATTGAGGGGAATCATGTTTTGCAGGATAAACCAATTAATCTAATGTAGTTAAATGCAACCATTGCTTCGTTAGTGAATTTAGTATTTTTTATCTTTTTTTAGTGAAAAACATAACATTTTATTCAAGTAAGACATTGGTTTGCATCCTCCTCTGAGCTTTGGGAATTTAAATTTGATATAATTAGTGCATTAGAAACATATAGTGGATTAATTGTGCAGCTGATGAGTCTTTCCATGACAAGTTTTACCTAAACAAATTTGCGTTGCAGACACTCCTCACATGTGTAATCCTATAATCATTTGACATGTATCTATATGCATTTGACTCTAAACCTTAAGTTACCACTGTAGAGCATAATAGACCAACTCTCATCCTTCTGCTCATCTTTACTCCTGTCCAGCTAAAAATACAAATTATAAATCTTACCTTTGATTGGTCACATTGTTTGATGCAACATTAAGAGATGTTCATGTATTCATTCAATCACTGAATCTTTTATCTAGCAAATAGAAATTTTTCAGTATTCTGGTTTACTGTCAAAAAGTGAGTACATATTGCTTCGTGGTATTAGTGAAGTGGACTTTCCCTGCTCCTCCTGGCACAGATGCATGTTACTGATGCTCTTCGGTTGAGGTTGTACTGCTGAACATCAGCACACTCTGAATGGACCTTTACTGACACATGTTAAGAACTTTGTGCTTTATAGATCTGACTATAAGGTTAAAGATTTCATACAGAAACAGCCTAAATCCTAGTGTAGGCAGCAGTATTGCATTGTGTACTGGAATTTTTTTTGTTTATGAGCATCTAAGTTGCATTTTTCATATTTTCACTTCAGTTGACTTTCTCTCATGTGAAGCCACGAGTGTGCAAAGTTTCATGTTAGACTTCGACAATAAACTGAAAATTAAAGGGACAGTTCACTTTTTATTTTTTTTTTTTTAAAGTGAGATTATAAGAGGCACTTATTCATCCTCGGTGTATTACAGTAGATTGTTGTAGGCATATCAGTACCAGTGCAGAAGATAAGCAATGTGCTGGACGAAGGCAGCAGCTAAAACTATTTTAACCACCTAAAAGCCTGCTTTTAAAAAAATCTATAAGAGTTTAAGTATATATTATATTTTCCCCTTCCACGCATGTATGGTCTCTTAAAAAAACACAAGTTTTTCCTTGCAGAATACAGGAGTTGCTGGTCGACCACTGCCTGGATTGGTTAGTTTGTCTGTTATTGTGTGCCTGGTGAATCTAAATGAACCCTTTAAATCACCAAAGATGCACAATAACAAAGACTAACTGACCAACTGAGGCAGCAGTACATCAGCAGCTCCTGTGTACTGCTTGTTAAAATGACTGTTTTTGTCAATGGAGTCTGGTGGATTTGAAGACAGCACAAAGGCTTCAGTTTCTCATCAGAAAGGACATTCTGGTGGCAAGATAAGGCAGTGAAAGTAGTTTAAAGATCACATATTCATAAACTCCTATTTCTATTTTTTTGTGCTTTACTTCTGTGTGGGTACTCCAAACTGGGCCACCTACTGTAGGTAAAACACTGACTATGGATACACAACCATGCTTCAAAAACTATCTGAACTTTCCCTTTAAAGATTAACTGAAGTATATTCAGGATTTTTGCATTTTTTTCTTGGGTAAGAAAGTTGTAATTTGTTAATCAGTGTCATGAGATAAGCATTAGACAAACTAAAATTAATTGTATTGAAAGTCATATGTTTAACACTCATAATGATCAACATTAATGGAAAATGAGCACTGTTCCCTGTGTATAAGAAATGATTATATACTGACATTTGCAGAAATTAATATGAAACACACAAGAGGAGCATAAATCTGTAGAGCTGGGTAGACTTCACAAGAAGGTGCAAACAAAAAAGGATGGTCACACATTTCATTAATTTAATGTATTGATTTATAAGGACAATGTACATTCATCAACATTCATACACATGTGACAGTTAGCCAGCCAGCTGATTTTTAACTGCAGTCCTTTGGCAAGATATGTTCAGCTCAGTGAAGGGGTTCAGAAATCAGCATCCATAGATCAGGAAGTAGAACATTAAGTCAATAAAAAATAACATCAAATATTCATTATAGTTTATACATCATTAATCTTTATTTCAAAATCCCAAAGGTGTCTGTAATTAAAGATAAAAAAGAGAACAAGAATAGTAACCCAGTGCCTATACAAAATTATAACAATTAACCAGCCATTATATTGTAGTGTTTGTGTACAGGCTGTCATGCTAATGCATTTTTTTTTTTATCCGTCCATGTAAAGCAAAAGTAAGCAACACAGCTTGAATTAACATAAGGCTACTCTTAATAACCACATTCTACATAAAATAGACATACATAGCAACAAGATGTAGAATCAAAGTAAAAATTTAAAAAAATTTCATGAGAAGCTTGACTGATTATCTATCAGATGGTTCCTCTAAAGCCATGGGGCAGATGGATGGTTACTCACATTAAATATGCTTTTATAAACACCACTGTTGCCTTTTACCATTGTGACAGCACTGTAGAGACAATGGCTTGAAAGCCCTGTACACACGCACACACACACAGGTGTCAGTTATTCTGCTCAGGTAGAAAGTGAACAAGCTGTAATAGGAGTAACATTAATCAACCTGTAGGAATGATGGTGTGAAGTGTCCGGCCCTCATGGGTGCAACAAAGCTAATAGGAGAGTCAAGATGTCAGTCAATCTCAGTGTGAACACGCCCACTCAGTCCTGAGAACAGGTCTAATCAGACTTATGGATAAAACCACCTGTGTGTTTACTCAGGGTGAGCAGAGTCTTTTAATATTAACTCGTCAGAACTATATCTTCAAACACATCAGCTGATCTTTGACTGGTCATATCAAGAGGCTCTGTTCTGTTACCAGTAAGCATCTGAAACTGAAGCAGCTAAATGTAATCCAGCCATCATTGATTTATGTCATCACCTGTGATTTTTTATGCACATCAAAATGTCCTCTGTAAACAAAGACTTACATTAGAGGCAGATTAGAAGATGTTGTGTGTATTTCCAGAGAGAAGTTGGGGAGTTTCTCTATACAGCCAGTGTTGTTGGATTCAGCATCTAGTGGCTGTTAGAGGAACTGCAGCTTAAAGCACACCGTGGCTACCACTTAAAGTACACAGGGGTCAATGTAGGAACAACTCTTTACCTCTAGTAAAGTAGATAGTGCAGCTCTTCCTTATCCTTTGTTAATTCAAACGTGTTGACATGATAAAGCTGTGAAGGAGTGTGTTACTAAACCAAGTAGGGAAAAAGAAGCACATTCCAAACAGTCCTTGTTTACGGTCTATAATGACAAAAACATGACAGATTCTGATTGAGTCAGGCTTTTGTAATCTTTGGTTTATTTTTCATGGAAGTAGCCTGATGATCCACTCCACTCAGGAAAGTAACATGAGAGTAGACACATGATTACGCTGAGGTCTCTAATACTTTATTCTCAGTGTTTGTAATTATCATACATTACTGTACTGCGATAATGTCAAACAATGGCCAGCTCGTATTTTCTGTATGGTCTTTCACACTTTGAACTAACTTTGCTTGCCTGTGCTTTAGTGTTGAGTCTGTGTGCCACGGTGTCCAATTGCAGGTTCTCTTTACTTCACATTTTGCTAATCAACAGTCCAAACAGTAATTAAATATACATATATGAATCCATGTCCACAGGACATTAACTGAAATGTGTAGAGTCGATACAGACATCAGTCACTTAAACAACCTTTATTAGAGTCGAATAACAACTGAAACACAATTTGCATCTTACTTTACATGTGAATCTAACGAGCTGTGGCTCAGTTCAGTATGTAAATCTATGTGCAACTGTTGAATACACAGTATGTGGATGCTGAATAAATCCTATGCTTGCACTTATCTTACTCATACATACAGCCATTACAGGATACAGAATATATCATGTATAATAAGAAATGTGGAGCTATATGCATTACCTGTTGAAATGAGAGCACATCATTGCTAATACGAATTTGAGTTACAATTTCCCCGTGATATAATATATGTTTGAGTATCTGCCACTGATAAAGATGATTGACTCGTCAGTGAAATTAGAAACACTATAATACTGTGAGAGCTCGAGACTGTCAGCCTTTAGGACTGACTGAACACAAGACATGAAGGACGCTGAAGCTGAAGGCTGCTTATATTTTTGCACAAGATATGATGAATGAGTAAACTTGTGTCAGTCAGTGGTGGAAGAAGTATTCAGATCCCTTACTTCAGTAAAAGTACTAACAAATCACTGCAGAATTACTCCTGTATTCAAAAACATATTCAGTAAAAATGCAAAAGTATCAGCATCAACATGTACTTATGTATCAAAAGTAATGTTATTGATTCTGAAATATTGTACTTTGTTTGAAAAAAATCAAAAGTAAAAGTACTCGTTATGCAGAATGGACTCAGATTGTTATACTGTTTTACTGTATATTCCAAATATATTATTATATTATTATGATTGATGCAGTTATGTAAACAGCATTTTACTGTTTTCAAGATAGGGCTCATTTTAATTACTTATTACACTTTTATGCGGCTTAATCATTTTAAATTGATCACGATTTTTATATTAAATCTTGACCTGGGGAGTAAATTTACTGTTTAAATTGACTACTGCAGAATAAGGACAGCTCTCCTTTAATGGGCTCAATGCTTCTTTCCTTGAGTGAGAGCGCCATCTAGTGGAGACTTGTTGTGAATGCAAACAAAGCAAACTGACCAGGGACCAAACTGCTGCTCTGACCCACAATAATCTGAACTTCTCACTCAGCCTTCAAGCGTTTTGTTGTATTTCCTCACCAGAAGGGTTACAATAAACATTCACATGTCCAGCGTTGTGAACGATTTCACATGTACTTTCCTCCGTTTCATGACACTAATAAGTCAAATCATTATGCTGTTTAATCAGTATAAACGTATCGTTATGAAGGCGACAGTAATTGACTCAGAATAAAGTAAACTATGTGTCTGAGCGTAAATTCAACACTAAGTGATAAAAAGCTTCCGTGTCTTTATTCTAGTTTTATTTTTTTTTCTCCGTTTTGTCATTAATCAAGAAACTTATCATAGAGGAATGACTTTTGAAGGATATATATATAAAGTGTAGCTCTATACTTAAGCGACTAATATGGATAAAACACTATGTAAATCAGATAATTATCTAGTTTATAGATTAGTAGAATTAATGTGAAGTCCTTTATACTCGCTTTGTGTCATTCAGAAGCATTTTTATAATGATTTCCTAATAACAGATATATATCTAATCTTATAGGTTCAATAAGTAACTATTATTATTTCTAAAGCCATTGATTCAGACTAATACATCGTCAACAAGTACCTCCTTGGTACCTAAATAAACTTTTGTGTGCTAATTTTTAATTGCAGTAATTTTAAAATACTCTTTGAGCAAAGTGAAAGCTCAAATTCATTTAAAAAGCGCAATTAGAGGTATCGTCAATATTAATGCATATATAGCCTATAATCTGTGAAGTTGTCCTTTTTTAATCCGGATCTTTTCTTTAAAAGGTGACCAAGCCTTTTAAACTCCTGGGAAAATCCAAGCTATAGGATTTAACTAACAGACCTAAACGCTCACATATATCCTGGCAAATTCCCCTCGCTTATCTATTCCAGATTTTTCCTTTTATTTGGAATAATTCCGTTGCGGTAGGGACATTAGCTTGTCAGATTGCTCGTTTCCGGACATTTCAAGGAACTTAAATGCTGAATCCAGTCGATAAATAGGCGATCCACACGCTATAAACCTGCTCCATGTAAAACCCTCTGAGGGCCTTCAGGTTCCAGTGTGTTATGTCTGAAATAAAAACAAACTATACAGGAGTTAAAAATGTTTCCTCAGCCAATATAACCAGAAAAACACTTGAAAACCATTTAATATATATTTTTCTACCATGTAAAAAGTGAGTATGTGTGTAACCTGGTTCCCTGGCCATTATATTAAACTATGAGGCCACTTTTGCTTCCACTGACTGTTCACACGGTTCAGATTTGAGGCCACATGTGTGAGCTCAGAGAACTTGAACGAGGGAAGCAGCAAGTTTATTACCAAGGACAATAGACGGCGGAGCTTCCTTCAAAGCGCCGGGAACACTTCCAGTCTGAAGCTCCAGTTTGGCTCCTCACACCCTAAACATGAAGGACGCAGAGCAGTAAATGACACTAAAACTAGACACTAAAACTTCTCCCAGTTTTGTAATTGTGGGAGCCCACCTTCCTCTGTGAGATAAGACTGGAGACTGTGGGACAAACTTTACGCAGCAAAACTTTAAGCCTGAATGTCCAAAATACGTCAGAATTCTGAACTTTCTAAAGAGGAAATTTCCCACAGGAGCTCTGCAAAATTTGTGACAAAGCGTTGTGTTTTAAATTATGTTTATTGCCTTTGTTTACAAGTTCTGATGCGATAAACACAAACGGGTTTTAATTAAATGAACTCATGCTGCACACTTTATTTTTTTACTCTATGGGGGCCAAGTGATTTAAACATGCGGTATTTTGTCCTGAATATTAAAAACAATTTATAATAAAGCTTAAATATGTAAGAAAATGTTCTAAACGAAACTATGAAACTGGCAATATTTCAAAAGCATTTAACATACAACTGATTTACCTCGAGAGTAAAAGCTTTCGGAGAAAAGGACGAGTTTCATTTGTGTCATTTCGCCTTTGTTTGTATTTTTTACATGCAGTATATAATGTATAATATTAATTTTTATTAAATATTTAACTTACTTAAACTTCTATAGGCTGGATGAACATTTCCGATTCCGATTTTTTTGTTTTGCGTTATCACATATAATGTTCACACATAGTTGCTTTTTTAAAAATCCCTAAAATAAATGGCGCTACTACAGATGTTATGGCAGCTGTTTTATATTCACATACATATATGGATTTTCTTCATTTGAACACACCAAGGGCCATAATATCCAAATTATATAGTTGGATCAGTGATTTGCAACAAATCCACGTTTGTGATTTTCGCCCTAGTTTCAGCTGCAGACATGATCAAATAAACTCTCTGTCTGACATTAACACGCAGCAGTAAACCCACATACACTGAATCTGCTAATGATGTTTATATACAGAATTAAACAGCTGGCACACAATGTAAAGAGCACATGCAGCAGGGCAGCATTAAGGCCATGCATGAAGGTGTACTGCCACCTACTGGATTACAGCCGAAACTACTACAGTCATTGTTTTTAACTGATTTTGAGAGACTTGAAGCTCCAAACATGTATTTTTCCATTCTTAATCTAACGCCTTCAGGCTGACTGGCTTCATGCTGATAGATATAATCAGCCTGTTTGAACTTGGACAAGATACAGTCATTAGGAACATAATCTGCTAATCAGTGAAGTGATCCGTAGAATCGGTGACCAACACAATCATCCATAACGCATTTTCCCACCATTGGATCCTGAAAACCAACTGCTACACTCCTCAGTGCCAGTGTATGTGTGTGTTTGTGTGTGTGTTATTGGGAGTGGGGTGTTCAGAAATACACACGCACTCTCACACACAAACACTCCAGTGTGTGAAAAATACCACAGGGACATTGTACTGCAGAAAACACACTCTATTTATTGTATTTGTTCCTTTTTTTGTTATATTTTTGGAAACATATTTTCCATGGAATACAGATGGAAAAGCCTCTTGGCTAATTCTGCTTTTTTACCCTTTCTTTTTTCTTTTCCACCATGTGTATTTAGTTATTTTGAGTATTTATTGATTCCCTTCACAAATAAACTACACTGAAATTTAAAAATGGATGCCACAGAAATTGTAAAGCTAATAATTGTTTCTTCCGCGATCATAAGTAATATTTACCCATGAACATATTATAGGATTATTATAGTAATTATAAAACACACAGTATATAATTGACCAGATACACATTAAATCCCCATAGAAGGAGAATTATATGGATAAATGAATTTAAGGCAGCGCTGATGATATTTGATGCACTTGGACATGGAGTGGTTAATATACGCGATATTTATCATTTAAATGTCACAATTTAAAACGTATAAGATGATGTTATTATTTTACAAGGCGACGGTTGTACTTTTGCGGTTTATTTAATATAGCGAGTAAGTGTGTGTTACAGTAATGGTGTCTTTATTCCGAAAAATAGTCAAATAAATAAATAAATAAAATGTTTCTTTTTAAATGACACTGTCAACCTAAAATGCAACAGTAGATTACGTTCGTTAAATATATGTCGCCCTACAAAATATAAGAAAAATGTATAAAGCAGTAAAGTGGCAAATTAAGTGGGGGTTTTTTATATTAAAAAAAATAAATCCGAGTTTTTAAAAGTGGAAACGTGGATATATTTCCTTTTATCTCCTGCAGGCTGTACGTTGTGTTCAAGTCCGTATGCTTTGAGTTCTTCACGGATGAAGACTACATTGTTTACATACGAGAGCATGTCCACACAATGTAGTGAAATATTATCACCATATCCACACAATGTGATCTAATAAAGGCTCTTATGAAGGTGTGAGACTTATATATGGTTCCCTTGTTGAGATCGCATGAGAGGAAAAGGGCTTTTTATGACTTGTTGTCATGAACATCTGTAGCCTATACACTGACTGTGTTTCCTAGCAATGCAAGGAAACATTTCTAAACTTACATCCCGAACATTATACTTCTACTATTACTACTTCTATTACTTCTTCTAATAATAATTGTAATTTTGCAGTGGAAGTATCTGATGTGCATGCAGGCTGTGGTGCATCTCTGGCGCCTGTACTATGTGGGTCAGTCTACAGTTACCTTGTTGTTGTTCATGTAACAGCACAAACCAAAAGACACTAAATATATCAGAAATAAACAAAGCCTGTGATAATCCAGACCAACCAGATGGTTAGAATTGAACTTCACCCCCCCACCCACCCACTCAATACCAAAATATTTCCTCATGGAGTATTTTTGCTTTGCAGTGTGGGGAGCAAGGGTGGGGCGGAACAACATCTTTTGCATATCACGTGACGCGGTATTAACAAATCAACAATTACCTTCCCTTTATTCTTCAGGAGTTGCTAAAAGGCTCACAAGAAGCGTTTGAGGAAAGCTCCATGGAAATGTGTGAGCGGAATCCTTTAAACCCCGGCTATGTTGGTTCTCTGCTGAATTTCACTCCTCCTGACTCGCTCTATTTCTCCAACCTGCGGGGCAATGGAGCCCACATACCCGGGCTGCACCAGATCCCTTACAATAGGAGAGAGGTGTGCACGCTCCCGTGGACTTCCTCAAGTTCGTGCGCGTCTGGACCGGCGGCACCACCGACACAGAGCCGCGCCTTCGGAGGCTACTGTCCGCCGTTTCTGTCCAACTCGGTGTCTATAAACACGAGCTCCTCCGGCGGCCACGTCAAGGCGCATCTGGAGGAGTCGGCCCGATGCTTCCAGGTCACGAACCACAAGACTGAGGAGTCTGCCAGGCGCGAGGAGGGTTACGCGGGGGAGCACGCGGCCGCAAGTGACCGAGGATACTCGGACCTGGACAGCAGGTCTCACGGTTCTGCGGCCCAGCTGGATCCGGAGTCAGCAGGTCCGCTGAATGTGAACGGCACCAAACAGGAGCAGAATCCAGTTCACGCATCATCTAGTCACACATGCTCCAGGACGAGTTTTGCAGAAGGTGAAGTAATCTGTTTTATATAACTCATGTGATGTTTCAACTAGTTTTACCTATTATATGATAATAATCACTGAACCTCTATAACTAAATATGTGCTTCTTCTTCACGTTGTGTTCTCTCTCTCGAATATTATTAGTGTGTGACTCCATATCATGAGTTCACTTGACTGCCATATGACTATTTTATAGCCAGAATGTTCCTCCTGTGGCATGGTTGTTCTATTATTTTAATATTCTCATCATATCCTTATAAAGGCTGATGTATCTGGGGTAATATCAGCCATATTTTCGTATATGTGCAGCAGGCGAGGCCTCTAATATTTATTATAATGCTATTAAACCATTTTTATTTTTGTAAGATATGGGCACGCTGTAAGGAGCGGTGCCACGGGGAGCAGTTAATCCCCTTCAGTCTGAAGTTTGGTGTTAATACAAAGTATAAAACTTGCTTCTGCCTCCAGGTGCCCCGTGGTGCTCGACACAAGTGAAGAGCAGAAAGAAGAGAAAGCCCTACACGAAGTCACAGCTGGCTGAACTTGAGAATGAATTTCTGATGAATGAGTTCATCAACAGACAGAAACGGAAGGAGTTATCAGAGAGACTGGACCTGAGCGACCAACAAGTGAAGATCTGGTTTCAGAACCGGAGGATGAAGAAGAAGCGTCTGATGATGCGCGAACACGCTTTCTCTGCTTACTGATGACCTTTGGACTTGATCGTGACCAGCAGCGCGCACAATATGTTGCTGTACATCAGCACATCACATGATGCGCGCACACACACACACGCCTCTCGGTCTGTGGTGGCACAGACTTGTATTTATAGATCTGTATAAAATGTTTATATTCCTGTCACATAATGGGCTTCAGTCTTTATCCAGTCTAGAGTTCAATGATATTAATTATTACAAAAATGAACCGCAGATGAAGATATTCTGGATTTTACCCAGTTCGTTATTTCTGATATTGAGGTTCTCCAAATGCGCACGAGGCCCTGGCTCCTGTCTGGCCTTTAGCTGCGAATAATAATAAACATTCAAACTTATTTTTTTCCCTCCTCAGTCATCTCAGTCATGCCAGAAGTGTGATCTATTTAAACAGGAGTATGCTTCTATATGTGTTAGTGTATTTTGTATGATGGTGCTGCGCATGTGGTGCAGGCCAACAGTCAAGTTCACGTTTACGGACGGATAAAACATGAACGAGTCAGTACTGCGGAATCTATTATAATTGCATGTCTATTTCCTAATTGCTGTTATTCAATTAAATGTCTGATTTCCCCCAAAATAATTGTGAATCTTATGAAATTAGCAAAATAATATTGTTTGAGTTCTATATGTCCGCGTACAGAGTCGCTCTGTGCCGCATTCCGTGTTTACTTCACGTGCCTGGAAAACAAGTCTGTGGATAAAAAACACTCTGCTGCTGTTTGTTTGAATGGCATAACTATTATTTAAATAAGAGTGGATTTTTGTTGTCAGACGTGGTTTCCAGACGTGAATATTCTGCGCAGTAACAGAGCAGATGCATCGGAATTACACTTGTTCTGTGGATCAAAGCATTTTTAAATGCATTATTAAAAATGTTATTTCATATCCTATTTTATTTCGGATTGAACTAACTTATGAATGATCACAGAAAGCATGCTGTGGGTGAATTTACGCATTGGCGCAGCCGTCTTTTTACGCACGGACACATGTTTTGTAAAATGGACGCATCCTGCAGTTCAATACATTTGTAAATAAAGATCATTTTTAAATTACATGAATATTTAATGTTGTGCATCATGTGACTCATTTAATATTTTTTTAGGTATTGAAGCTTATTTGTAAAATCGCCATTCAAATACTGAAAATACGCAAATTCAGCCAGTCGCTCACTATCGATCATTATATTCATTTTAAATCTGATTCTGAATGTGCAAAATATATAAATACTCTGCATTTATTAAACAAAATATAACTGATTTTAAATAGAAGAGTTTAATTTAAAGGGCTAATGTTGTTGTTGGCTGCCTGCAGTGATAAAAGAACAGCGCGTGTTGCTGCCTTTCACTCAGGCTAAAATAAATACTCCTCACTTTATTAATCGATCATTCATGCATGGAAGAAAATGTGTTGTTGCTTATATACGGACACTTTATTAACATCTGTCTGGGAAACAACAACCCCCTCTCTTTATAAAGTAAATGCTCTCCATCCAACTCCTCCTGCAGTGCACCTTTATCAAGCAGCTTTACAAAATCACATTTTCTTAACCAGCAGAACAAAATCAATCTGCTTTAGAAGTATTATGTCGGAATCCAACTTAACTTTCACTTGGAAGTTAAGCAAGAAATACTAAAAAAGGGAACTGTGACTACATTTTTAGAAACATGCTTAAATTGTGTGTTTTCTGTGTGTTTTCTTCGATGTTAGTTGGTATTTATTTGCGTCTAAAGCTTTCCCTACAGCACAGACGCGTAATTCAAACAGCAGCAGCTCTCTCACACACTCACACACACACACTCTCTCACACACACACAGGCCAAACCTCCACATGTCAGTAGGAGGTTACTGTGGCTGTGACCAAAAGGATCTGGTGTAACTCGGAAGTCAAACAATATTTGCATCCTTTAATTTCTCAGTGATAATTGCACACACACACACACACACTTTAAACGCCCCAAAACAGGCTTCTCTGTGCGCATTAGAGGCAGTTTTGTTCATATCTGTTTGGGCTATTGTTCATGTTATTTACCAGGTTTTATATCTAAAAGACTATAGGAACATGTTTTTCACATTGCGGCTGCAGAGCAAAGTTGAAGCGTGCAGGCCACAAGTGGTCAGTCTGGTTTTAGAGGCTCAAACTGCAAGTATCAAAGGATCAGCACCCACCCACAGAGCAGCCCACACATGTAACATTACAGAATTACACTGAATCTATTAATGGGCCTGCTATTACATCACTAACACGTCATCATCACCGCATCACTGCATCAAGGCAATCACCACTGCAGTCATATGAAAGACTCATGATAGTCAGAGACCTTATTAACCGTTTGTAATGAAACGGTTCTTCCTTTACTGACTGCTGCAGACCCCCAATGTTTCCCACTTTTATTTTGTAAAACTATTCTCTAAATGTGTCCTTTTAATTTTAATCTTGCTATAATTCCAATGTATTATTTTGCACTCACGCTCTCATGCTGCGGGCCTGCTGTGGCCAAACTCAGCGTTTGTCTGTTTTTTCCTCTCTCCTTCCTACACAACATGCTTCACCTACTATTAGTTTTTATTGCCGAGACTATTTTGCACGACCACACTGGATTTTCTACGCGTCCAACGTTTCCCTTCAGTGTTTGTTGCTTTATTGCTTTACAGCCAAACGCAGCCAGACAACGTCATATAGCAGCTTCAGATAGAGGGGGCGCCAAACAAAGTTAAGGTCAAGTTAGTTAGTTACTAAGGCTGCATTGATACTTCTCACAATATTTGCACAAAGATGCCTATTTATGAAAATGTGGAAATTAGTAACACTGGGTGTGAACAACTTTAGCAGCTTATTATTTATGTTTGGTGGAATTATAGTTTAAAACTTAGATTTACGCACAACAAAAAGGGCCAAGTAGCAGGACAATAAAGGTTAAAGTCATGTTTATTTTTCATCAAAATTTATTTGAAATTACACGTTTTACAAATTTCAAATATGTTCATGAAAGTCAAAATATTAGTTTCCTGTTTTTGCGACGCGTACACGTGAATGTTGCAGTTATAATAATGCTCAGAACTTTAAATATTTGGTGCAAAACGGTTCAAGGAATATTTACAGTTTTTAGAACCCACGTTTGAAATTTCTTCATCACTAACAGATAAATTGAGACACTAAAATCAACTAAAACTAAAAGAAATGTGACACAAACAACAAGCAACAGGTCGCTTAACTTTTATCTGTTTGAGGACTTTTAAAAATGTATCCAGACGATCATTTTATTCTTTAATATTTCACTTGTTGTTTGTGATGGTAAAACCTATTTTTACACTCTCCAAACTCTGCGTCAGATGAACTAATTAAAAACCATCTTCACCCTTTTTTGTGTAAATAATCCAAACTGTGTTACACATGTTGTTATCTCCGTCAGAGTTTCTATGTGAAGTGCACTAAAGTTTGGGAACAACGAATCCGTCCACAGAGCTGATTTTACCCCCAATAACAATAAACCCTGTCGCCTTTCAGCCACTTCCACGTTGCGTGTGACCTTCAGACTTTAAGCAGAGCAGAATTGTCCTTTTACTGCAAAACTGGTCTTTATATAAGAGCTGCGTGTTCACTGGAGGTGCAAAATTAGCTATTTTATTTTGATATTTAGGGTTAAATATCCAGTAGCACCGGGCCTGCTGACGCTGTGAAGTATCTGGTTTTCTGTGAATGTTTTCTTCTATTTTATACTTTCTTATGAGTAACACAATGAAATAAAATAAAATAATACTCACAGAGGCCAACAAGAAACACTGATGGAGGCTTGAAGACATGTGTATCCGCTCACAAGTGTGACTCCCCGAGCAGAGGGGCCTGCAGTCTGCAGGCATGGCTGCCCTCCTGCAATAAAATGCGTTGGGTGCAGAGGCTTGTTGGTGAATGCTTGGTGGACATCACCCAGACCACAGACGGTCAAAGCCAGTTGTTTTGGACTTGGCCATGCTCAATGTGCTTAAGTGATGATAAACTTATGTTTTTTCGTGGCATCCAAAATCAACTCTGCTGCATTCTGCAGAGGCACCGCGCGCTGTTTGCTTTGGCTCCTTTTACGCGCGCTCATCTGTATTTAATATCAAGGTGTAACAAATGAAAAATCAAGCAGGATCTCATGTTTTAACATTCCTACACAAACTAGGTTTATAATGAAATCTCGCAGGGACTTGTGTGCATGCTTTGCAGAGTAATTTATAATAGCAGTCATGTTGTGGTGGTGCTTTTTTTTTTCTTTTGTGGCGTCTGAATTTCTTGCTGCAGGCCAAGAAATTGTTCCTGATAATAAATTAGAAATATTTTCATGCTGTGTATTTAAATGTCCTCCAACCATCATGGTGCGCAGTGATTATACGCAGTGAACCCTCAAATGTATTTGCATAAAAAGCGACTTAATGAGTCGCTTGTGAATGGCACACTGTGCAGCAGGCTCCATTTTCCCCCAGCTTTGTTTCTAACACGGAGGTCAATGTTTCCAACCAAACTGTTGCTACAAACGTAATCTATCGACGATTGAGCGCTGTCATTACGTGTCATTATACAATGAAGATGATGCTGTAAAGCTTTCAATTAAATATTCCAGCGGTGGTTCACAAATTTCCTTTTCTCCCCCCCGTGAGCTATAGGGCAGGAAGGCAGGAGAGGAGTTTCCTCTGCAGCCAGGGAGCCAATGAAGGCTCTCGCATGCGCTCACATGAGTTTCTCCGGACAGTTTTTAATGACTGATATTGATGTATGGTAATTTCTTGGCTGGATCACATGACACAATTACCTCAAGAATCGATCAAGATGTATTGCAGGTCTGCCTACGTTTCCGATTTTTTCTCCCTGGCGGGGTCTTTCCACGCGCCTGTGGTGCTATAGATGGACAAAGTTTAACACAGCCAAGCTGCCAATTCCTCTCCTCTGTAGCAAAGAGGAAAAAGGGAAGGAGAAGAGATATGACGGAATACGATGATCGCAGCTGTGCGTCAAATATGTATTTACCGAGCTGTACTTATTACGTTTCGACGCCCGATTTCACATCAGTCTCCTCCTTTTTACCGCAGAACACTTCGTGTCAGATTAATTTCCCCTATTCTTCCAACATAGCTCAAGTCCAACCTGTCCGAGAAGTCGCTTTCAGGGATTATGGACTGGACCATCCCAGCAAATGGCACTACAGGGGCAATTACGCGTCTTACTACTCAACGGACGAGATAATGCACCGGGACTTGATCCAGTCCTCCGGCAGCAGGGCGGATGTGATATTCAAAAACGAGTCCTTGTACGGCCACCACGGAGGGACAAGCTCCCCGTGCAATTTCCTGGCCGGCGTGGGCCGAAACGGGGTTCTTCCCCAGTGCTTCGACCAGTTTTTGGACAATCCTAACTCGGACAAACCCAACGCGGAGCTCCCCAAACAAAAGACAGACTCTGCTGCTCCCGGAGACGCTGCTGCGAATAACAATCAGGCTTTAACTAAACTGGAGCAGCAGCACAAAGCTGACCCGAGCGGGAGCGCCGACGAGGACTCGTCCTCCAACTGCGGGGACAAAAACAACCAACAGAGTAAGTCGTTTTTTCCTCTTTGTCTTGGATATAAGGTGTGCAAGTTAGACAATAGAGTGTGTGGACTGCTGTGTGTCCACCACCGTGGCCGTCCAGGGTTATGTGGCTCTTTATAAGCATGCAAAAGCTTTTATATCCCTATAAGATTTAGTTTACGGTTGTAAAGGTATTTACAATGGGAAACAGTTAAGTTAACCGTACTTTAAAGGTTGCCTTGTGTCTGATAACAAGGCTGTGGTGCTGAAAGTGATTTGTATACATGGGGAATACAGAAATATTTTATTAAAGTTTATTTCATCAGTTTATGGGTCTATTTGTGCAGGTATACAGCTAGTTTCAGGGAATGCAATAATCTATGTAACACTAATCCGTGCGTAAAAGTCAGTGCGTAAAAGTTGATTTTAATGCTATTTCTCTCATTGTGTGTATGTGTGTGTGTGGCAGAGAGAGGGGCCTTTGTGCAGATATTATTAATTAAATTAATAAATTAACTGTATGTCAACCTGTCCACCCATTCTGATCTACATTTTTAGCTCCTGAGCTTCAATTTCTCCCTGTTTTCTTTTCTCTTGTGCAGGTTCATCCACCAAGTCCAGGAAGAAGAGGTGTCCTTACACCAAATACCAGATCCGAGAACTTGAACGAGAGTTTTTCTTCAACGTGTACATTAACAAAGAGAAGCGGCTCCAGCTGTCCCGGATGTTAAACCTGTCCGATCGGCAGGTGAAGATCTGGTTTCAGAACAGAAGGATGAAAGAGAAAAAGCTCAACCGCGACCGTCTACAGT
>CAFUXE010000126.1:269708-283883 GCA_903364295.1 Serranus cabrilla | reverse complement strand
GTGGCATTTGGAAAGAAAAACCCAACATGCCATCTTATTTTGCTTTTATTTATTTGTGTTCCTATATATTTTTTTTTCTCGTTATTGGCACCAAATATTCCAGCAAAGCGCGAGCTGTGCTTTGAAATAATTTATATAAAATATATGTAGGCTTCTACCTTGTGTAATGTCCGTTTATAAGACGCATGTAATGCACGTTGTGGTGTGAAATAAAGTAGACCCAACAAACGAAGAGTCCGTTTGCAGAAACAGATAAAAGACATTCTGAAAATGAACAAAATCACGTATTTTGATTGATTTTTATTCCATGAGCGCACAGTAAAAATACAAGATTTAGGGAAAATTTATATTCTATCTAATCAACCCAAACACAGTTTAACAGACTCTGGACTGCAACAAGAAAGAATTTGAGTCGCTCGTGAAATGTTTTCATCATTTAATGAATTTCCATCGACCGCACAGTAAAAATACTGTGATTTAGAAAACTTTTAGATATTTGATATTTTATCTAAACAAACTGCAGTTAATTAAAGTCTGGACTGCAAAAAAAGAAAAATCACGGATCTGTTTTTGCAAATGATCTCTTCAAATATTGTATGATAGTCACGAAACTTGTCACATGAACTTAACCAAGTCCAACCAAAATAACACGAGAAAAGGGGGACTTTTTTCTACACACTCATCAGTGGAGAATGTGGCGCTCACAGGCCTGTATATTCCCTTTATTTCCTCTGCTTTCAAACACTGGATTGTTAACTAAACCTTGAACCGTCTAGACAGTATAATAAACGTAGCTGTAAATGTCTAAATAGGGGGCTATTGGACTTTGGTGTCCCAACCCCCAGACCACAAGAGGTCTGATGCTCTTTCCTGCCTCTGAGTAGTTTCACTCCAGGCTGCAAATGTTTGGCGAAATCAACAGATTTTTTGCGCATCGCGTCCATTTTTAGCTCCTTTTTAACATCTCGGGGCATTTGTAATGTTAAGACTAATTGTAAGCGTGGATACAATGGAGGATATTCTTCTAACAAGGAGCGCCATTTGACAGGATGGGTACGTTTTCAAGTTTATCTGCTTTATCTGACACTTTGATGACTTTAAATCTGCTGCAGAGGAATAACATTTTTTATAGTTGGAGAAGGAAATCTTTGTGTTGGATAAATGCAGGTGAAACCATCCTCGTGCAGCTCCCTCATACAGTGATCGAGGCCCTTTTTACCTCATAGTGCAGGTATTATGTTACTTCTGTAAGCAGTAATGGGACTGAGTGAATAAGTGAATGCATTGATTCCTCTCACACACACAGCCGCTTTATTGATCATCATGTGATTATTTCCTCCTTAGCAACAATTACATTCTTGTTTCAGCGTCTTTAATGAAAAATAAGTTCGGAGCTTAATTGTTTTTATTGTAATTGTGATTCATCATATCAAGTTATTTCCCCAAAAGCCTATTATAAAGCTGAGGTTTCATTAAGCGTTTAATTGGGTTGTCATCATGTCCTACAGTGAGATGACATTACCAACTGTGTAGGTTATTTCTCTCTGCTTCTCGCTGTATCCACATGAGGGCAGACTTGCAGCTCTGGCTGCATGTGGGAATGCAGATTTCAGCCAAATTTAACATGAACCCTGCATGCAAATCACTCACTGGGGGAATAATCCGTTCAACACTGGCTCTATTTGCATTTTTATTTTAATCCTAAATGCATCCAGTGGCTAAAATTATGTTCTTTTTAGCATATTTTTTTTTAATTAAAAGAAAAATCCCAAATCACCTGGATTTTTTTCCTATCAAACTATCAACAGTGTAGACTACATCTCTTAAAATAAAATAAGAACACTGTTAATCTTAAAACACATTTTATTATTCATTTATTTCACTCAGTGCCCAGAATAACTGATTCAGCTCCTGTGTCTTCCAGACGGCAATCACATTCACAAGTCATGTTCAAGTGTTTTTGAAAAGGACAAACGCACTAAATAATTCCTCTCCTTGTCTTTTGTCACGTGAAGCTTTAAAATACAGACTCCGAGCTTAACCTGAAGGCCGCACAGACTCACAGGCCCCTGAAATCTGCCTCCACACACCACAGATATTATGACGTTGTGGGGAATATTGACGTAAATGTGCTTTCATTTCTTTCAGTTATAATCATTTATTCATTTAATTTGCAGCTGTGTAACTGTTATTGATTAATCGTTATTCTGCGTCTGACTATTTGCTTTAAAAATATAAGTTACTCAAAGAAGGACAGAAGTTTTATCTGAAAATCAAACACAGTAGATTTCCTTTATTCTCGAGTAACTCCACACTTATTTTTTATCTGCTTATGTTTAAAATATCGGTGGGTCTCTTGGTATTTGCTTTATATTATTATTAATATTATTATTATTATTATTACTGCGTAACCCGAGGTCCAATTTGTTTTCCACTTTTACGGTACTTGTGTACATTTTGTGCGTATATGAATTGTTGATTATACCTGAAGAATATACTATCATATTATTATTTTTTTCGGTTCAGTCCGTCACATGATATGCAAAATAACCTATTGTTATATTTGAGCATTTGTCATTATTCGAAACATGATAATTAAAAAGAATAATGGTGTCCGTGTTGTCAGAGTTAAATGATTTTTTTTCCTTCATTTAAAATATGCGAACGTGTAAAAACGATGAATGTATTTTCTATATATTCCCTGATTAAATTTAAGTTCACGAGCCTTTATTTGACTGTGTGTGGATGCTGTGTTGTTGACATTATTTGCATACCTCAAAAGGTTGTTTACAACCATCTGTAAACATCTAAACGCTTCTGAGACACATGTAAACAAGTTGCAGGATTATTTAAAGCTTGTCGCCAAAGAAACTATTATTTCGAGCTGGAATTAGTTTATTTGTAAAAAATACCTGCAGGATCGTTTTAATTATCATGGCCTGACTTTACATTTTCGATCGATGGACATTTTCAAGTGTATTTATTTCCCCCTCAGTTTCACACACACTGTTTATGTTGCTCACATTTGCCTCCCTGCAGACAAAAACAATGGAGCCCTGAGCAGAAAAATCCCCACACTGTGCACATGCCAGGGTTTTATTTCTAACATCGGAAATATCTGTGACTGAATAATATTGTGCTTAATAATCTTTGCAAATAATAATAAAGGACCGTTTTCTATCCGTCTTCGGTGGAGTTTATTGAAAAGCAAAGCCATGCAGTTTCTGGTGTTGACCTTCATGCACACACAGCTTCTAGTAGCTCAATATCTATGTGTGAATGGTCACACATTTTACTTTACGCATCAAGTAATTTAATGCTGACGTGTTGCATGAAATTTAAATAGCATGCATCGAATATTTTAGTGCTGTTAATTGCACAAAAAAAAATCAACAGGAAAAAAAAATCCTATGCAGCAAATGAAACAAATCTCAAACCCTGAAATGATGAAATATCGACAAAGTGAGCAGCATATAACAATTAATCTCGTTTATTCTGATATTTAAAATCCAGCATGAGCAAGACAGTAAAATATTGGCAAATACAGTTACTGAGGACCCTGTTGAATGTGTGGATGGTTATATAAATAAAAACACATAAAATTCATTAAGGGAAGCCTACATTCTTTCATATAGTCTGCAGTTGTCGCCTCTGCGCCATAAAGGCAGCATTTTTACGCACACATACACACTCCCTGCACAGTCTCCCACACAAAGACACACACATCCTTTAATGCATTGAACTCATAAAAACATTTCTTACAGCTGCAGTTTTTGCACATAAGATCCTAAATTAACTTGGATTCTTTTTTGAGGCTTTTTTTAAACGTGGTTGTTTCAGTTTTGGGGTTGCACAGCCTGTGTTCATGAGTCTGTGCACCAATTTCAAGTCCGTGTAGTAGGTGTCGCTGTTGACCACGTCTGCATCTGCAGTGTGTGTGTATATGTGTGAGTGTGTGAGCGAGTGTGTGTGTGTGCAGGGGAGAGGAGGCTGCGTCTCAAGGCCATTTTCAAATCTCATTGGTGGGCTTGTCATGTGGTCGGGAGGCATCCTGACTTCCACGGAGATTGTTTTTCCTAGATATGTCAGCTTCCAAAGGACATCTCTCTCCTCCAAAGAACTTAAGCCCCCAAAATGTCCTTTCCCAGTAGCTCTCCTGCGGCCAACACATTCTTAGTGGACTCTTTAATTGGTGCTTGCAGGTCGGACAGCTTTTACTCCAGCAGCAACATGTACATGCCGTCCGGCTCAGACATGGGAACTTACGGAATGCAAACCTGTGGACTCCTGCCGTCTTTCGGCAAAAGAGGGGAGGTCAACCACCAAAACGTGGGCATGAATGTCCACTCGTACATACCTCAGATAGATAACTGGACTGATCCGGGTAGACCCTGCAGAATAGAGCCGTCCAGTCAGATGTCAAACTGTACATTTTCACAGAGCATAAAGGAAGAGAGTAACTGCTGCATGTACTCCGATAAGAGAGTCCAAAAAGTCAGCTCTTCAGAGGCATATTCTAACGTTATTTCCGAGGCTTGTTCTGTGGAGGGTCCCGAGATCCCGGTCCCGGGCTATTTCAGACTGAGCCAAACTTATGCGAACGGAAAACATCAGGAAAACTACTGCCATGAGCCGCCGAGTCCAACCCCAACCCTGATGCAGCTCAGCCGGGTCACCCCGAAACCGCAGCCCGCCTCGGCGCCTTCTAATTTCGCAGAAAAGAAAAGTGAGGACGTCCCGCAAAACCCCGAGACCTCAAGGACGCCGGTGCCCGCAGACAGCCCGGATCCCAAGTCCAGCTCCGGGGAGAAGAGCTGCTCCATGGAGGCGTCTGCGTCCAGCCCAGAGCTGCTGCACAAGGAAGGCAAAGGTGGGTTTGGCTACAATGGAAAGCTTTTATCTTGTGGCGCAGCAGTGCTGAGAAGGCTCCAGCATCATAAAACCAAGTATAAAACACAAACAACCCTAAAGTCGTAATGTTTAATGAGAGTCTTTCTCAGGTTGCAGTAATGGGCAACAGAGAATGTCTTTACCATGCAGCATGCACACTGGCTCTACCTCTCTGCTCAGATATTTAAATATATTTTTTAAAGTGCATTTAAAAATATGCACCTTGCTGTGTATTTTGATACAATGCATGGTTTGCACAAGCTAAAAATGTTTAATGTTAGCAGCTATTTTTATATATATTTTTATATATTTGTTGCATGAAATGTAAATGTAAAAATGGTTATTTACAGTTGGATAGTTCAGTCTGCATTATTTTTGCTAAAATATGACAAAAAGTACTGTTTAAAATTCAATTTAAAGTTAATAATTTTAACCATTTATTCAAACATGTTAATGCATTTGAAGCTTTAATTAGACTGGTATTTTAAATATAATTTCCAGGCTGTTTAAAGGTGTGTTGTAGGTGTGCGCTTTGATCAGTTGGGGGGTTTAATTTTATTTTATTAGTGGTGCCATGTACGTGACTAATAACATGCATTTTTATTTAATCTGGGGAAACATTGTGTTATTTCCCAGAGGTAATAAAACAAGCAGCAGGTGAGAGATTCTGACATGTCTCTGCTTTGGATCTTTTGCAGAGTGCAAGAACGACACACCGACAAGCAACTGGTTAACTGCAAAAAGTGGCAGAAAGAAGAGATGTCCCTACACAAAGCACCAGACCTTGGAGTTGGAGAAGGAGTTCCTCTTCAATATGTATCTGACCCGAGAGCGCCGCCTAGAGATCAGCAGGAGCGTCAACCTGACCGACAGGCAGGTCAAGATCTGGTTCCAGAACCGCAGGATGAAACTGAAGAAAATGAACAGAGAGAACCGCATCCGGGAACTCACCTCAAACCTCACCTTTTCGTGAGCGCGCATGTGTCTGTGGTTCGCTGTCTGTTATTATTTTCCCTCATCATCAGTTTGATGCTTCAGTGGCATTGGACGTTTATCTTCAATTTCAACGAAACTGTGACTATATATAAGCCAATTTTTCGTACTCTGTGTGGCGTCGTGTGTTTGTTTTATTTTCTCACAGGGTATCACACTTTTATGGTCTTAAATTATTGAAGAAGTAGATTTCTTCCCACTATAGCCAGTAGATATTCTATTGTGTCGCGGCGGTGAGCTGTTTTGGAAAAAAGAATTCCTCTTATTTTCAGTCATGAAAGCACATTTTATTGTCGTGTAGTGCAACATTTGTTTTACAGTCAGTGCAAGCCAAATGTTAATCTGTGAAATTCCTGCATGTTTGTGGCATGTAATCTTGCAATAAATTGTCAAATAATCTTGTTTTGTGTTCGTTTATGCTCTCAGAGTGTCTTGTCTTTAATTATCTGTTATTTAGCTGCTGTGTCACTGTGGAAATGTGAGCTATTATTTGGTTTTACGCAGACATTTGTATGCGTAAAACCAAATAAGGAAGAAAAAAGAAAGAAAATTCATTTTCTACACGAGATTTTTCGCCTTGCTGCAAGTAAGGAAATTATGTTCCAAAAATGTGTTTCTAATTTCCGTGAATTAGAGCATAATTGTTTCTAGCTTCAACTGGCGATGAGCCTGCAAGTTTAAAAACAGGAAAATATTTAGTTTGTGGGTTACCAGCAGTTTTAACACGTGCGGTTTTCAGCTGTTAGGATATAATACCTAACACATTATCTCGTGCTTTTAAAGATACTCCAGCTCCACGAGGAATTGTGAAAATTAGCCAAAAAATGATCCAAAATAATCCAAATAAGATCAGAAAAATGTTGCATCCTCTGTGTGTTTACGCAGCAGAGATCCGCAGGGAGGAGGAGGTCAAGTAATGAAATAAACATGCTGTTTTTAATTTGAGGCCTGTTTGTGACTGAACTAACAGTCTATAAGAAACATGAGGCGGGGGAAGTTATGTTCAAGCACAAATTCACAGGCAACACTCTCCAACAGCTCTTCCTTCCTCCCGAGCGGCTCAGGCCTCAGCAGCCACGTTGCATTTCTCTTCATTGTGCAGAAAATAACCTCATATTTTCTGTTTATCTCTGATGAAATGACGTATGGCTGACCGTCCGCAGGTCTGACAGCCTAAATCAGGACTATTTCTTTTGAAATGTGCTTCTTTTTACTGTATTAAAGGTCAACAAACTTCTTTAAAACAAGCCAAAATTATTCTTTAAGCTCCTATTTGGAATAAATCCAATGTGCACATTACATTTCAATGACATGCCTCAGACAGCAGCACACAGACGCACTCTGCTTCTCCAAGTCTTTTCTTTTTTTATTGACGGCGTGTATAATCACACGCACCTCATAAAACCTTTATTGATACATAAAGACATTATTGCCCTCCTTTGAATGAATACAATAATTTCACTGCTGCTGTTTCCGGCTTCGCTTTTAAAAAATTAAAACCAACCCAGAAAATATGTTTCCTCTCCGAATATTAACAATGGATCCAGCGCATTGTGGACGGAAATGGCGTCTGTTATTTTACAGCATGTTATTACATGTGTTTTTACGAGGACTCCGTTAAGTCTATAAAGCATTTTACTAGCAGTGAGGGTATCAGGACGATATTGGAAGAGTGTTGGTGCACAGTGTGTGTTTGAAGGGGAAATGCAGCTTATTCCTTTTGTTGCAGCGTGCTGCAGAAACAGAAGGAGGAGAAAATGCATTCATTTGTTTTCCTCCTCGCGCCACATCTGAAGGGCTTTTTATTATTTGTGAAATGAAAAGCCAAATTAAACCTGACGAAGGAGAAAAAAAAGAAGAGAGAGCAAGGGCAGGATTGATTTACTCGCTGTATTGGTAAATATGATCACGTGATCCATGTAACCAATCCCTGTAGATGCAGGCCAGCAAAAATACTATGATTGTTCATAGAGGGACGCTTCCCGTAACAGTGCGAGCCTTATTATATGAGTAGGAAGAGATCAAAAATGTCTTCCAGTGGCGCTCTCACTAACTGCTATGTGGACGCGATCCTGGGCCAGGAGCCGGAGGATGTGTACGGGGCTCGCTTTCTCCAGGCTCCGCACACGGTGACCCCGAGGCCGCCAGGTGCTGCCGGGGACACCGCTGACTTCTCCTCATGCAATTTTGCACCAAAGTCCGCCGTTTTCTCGTCGTCGTGGTCCACGGTTCACCCGCAAGGGATTTATCATCCGTATGTGCACCACCACCACCACCACCACCAGTCCCACCTCCCCGCCTCGGACGGCAGATACGTCCGCTCCTGGATGGACCCCATCTCCAACCACGTTTCGTTCGCCGGGTTCCACCCCGGCAGCAGCAGCAGCAGCGGTGGAGGTGGTGGTGTTGGTCGGCCGTACGGGACAAAGCCGGAGGTCGTGTTGCCACCGAAAGAGTGCGCGGACGCGTTGGAAGCTGAGGCGCGGCCGCTCGCCGGTGAATTCGCTTGTGGAGTATCGGAGTGTGCGGAAAAAGCGAGCAAAGAGCACAGTGGAAGTGAGCTTTCGAGCCACAGCGAGCCCAAAGAGGAGAAACAACAACAACAACTTGACCCAAGTAAGTAAACGGAATAGCCAATCCTGATTTACAGCCTTAAGAACTGTATGAGCTGGGTGCGTAAAACTGGAGCTTTTACTAACCTATAAAAGTGTCTCGTACTATACCTCGGCTAGGGAAGGGGAAAAACCCGCCCTGCTAGGGTTATTACAGGGGATCCTAAACTTTTAATGTCACAGGACGCCCAAAATAGATCCACTCTGCTTCTTTTTGATGAGATTTTGCCTCAGGCAGAGGTAGATATAACCTATAATATCCTGTATTCTACGGTTTACTCATTAACAATAAAAAATATGGGAATATCCGCATCACATTAAACAATTTATCATGTTTCTTTTGTTTTCCTGCAACCACACCATGTGTCCACAAGCTCCCCCAACCCCTAATTGCAGAATATTTCTTCCTGCAGTCTTCAGTGAAAAACCTCCTCATCTCATGTGTCTTCACTTTATCTCTTTTCTCCCAGACAACCCTGCAACAAACTGGATCCACGCACGCTCCACGAGGAAGAAGCGCTGCCCGTACACCAAATATCAGACTTTAGAGCTGGAGAAGGAGTTCCTCTACAACATGTATCTGACAAGAGACCGCCGCTATGAAGTGGCCCGCATACTCACTTTAACCGAGAGACAAGTGAAGATCTGGTTCCAGAACAGGAGGATGAAAATGAAGAAGATGAACAGAGAGAGGGGCGGAAAGGACCTGCTATAAAACAAATCACTGCCATTTCTCAAAACCAAGGAAAGCCATCTGAACAATTAAATTCATTTTGGTAGGAGCCTCGGTTCATTTTTTAGACCCTCTAGGTATATAAGCGTAATTATTGCGTGTCAGTGTCAGAACGTGTTGGCCAAATATGCATCAAAATCTAATGTGCAGGAATTAGTCTTGGTGGGATTCTGTCACATACTGTTTAATTAATTCTCTGTTTCGCATTTTCCACCACCACAAACGGTTTGTCACATTTGTTGAGCCTCCCCTCATTAGAAAACGTGCCTCTGTGTATTGCTTTTATAGTTGTAAGGAATTTGGACTTGTATATAAAACATTTTCACAGCTGAAGTACTCTGACTACTGTCTGTTGTCGGGACACACACACACACACACGTGCAGAAGCTGCATCAGGAAATCCATTTTAGATTATTGTGCGTAAAGTGCGTGAATGAAAAATATAGGCGTGTATTTTTAATTTATTTCTAACAAAACTAAAGCAAATAATCAAATTTATCCCAAAAACCAATGCGTAGATTCGTGTTTATTCTTTAATTTATTTAACGATTTTCGTTGCACTTTTCTGGCACACTCGTGGGATGTTTTTTTTAAAGAAATTTCTTTTATTGATGTTATTTTTTAAATGCCTTCAGGCCTTGTTTTTAGCAAAGCCTCTGCAGCACATTGTTGTGCAGCCGCACGCTCTCAACATACAAGACAATAATAAAAGCAACAGTCAGTGTTTACAATTTTCTATTTGCAGCCAACAAATAAATCTGCAGAATTAGAAAAAAAACGCTTTAAAGCTATCTTTACTCCTGTAACATACTGTGTGTTTTTTTAAACGTAGATGTAATAAAGTGTTTACGATTGGGAGAGGTGTTGCGGCGCATTTCCAATTTATTGTCCAACTTGTACGAATAATGAGTTTAAAGCAGGAAGAACCTTGGTCCAATAAAGCTATAGAAATGGCTAGACGTCTGGCCTAAATGACTTTATGGTCCTGGCCAGTAATTACACTCTCCTTTGAAATGCTCTTTTTTTCTGAGGCGTTTGCGTCTGTTGCTGACAAACAGAATGTAGACACTTTTCCACAGGGTGTCTGCTCGATGAATTGTTTCAGAGGAAATCACCCCCACCTTAATGGTCACGTTTATTCACCAACTGCATTCCCACCGATGGGAAACAAAACTTCACTTTGACTGGTGTCCAATGCAGTTTTACTTTCTTCTGCGTTTATTTTATTTTGAAATGTAAAACCAAGAATGTCCTAGTTTTACCTCGTGTATGATCCACAAGAGGAAACAAAACAGACTATGATTAATTTTGGATTATTATTGAATTTGTGCAAATAGATTAATGATATATTTTCAAACAGTACTAGTCAAATGACATGGAAAGCCCCTGAATAATGCAGAACTAAACAGAATGTGTTTACAACTGAAACAGTAATGAGAGCGCTAGAGGGCGATATTGGTCTTTAAGTCTCAGTCACAGCCATTCATTCACAGCTGGAACATGAAGGCAACACATGGAGCACACCACACAACAAGCATACAGGACTCACTCATTTGTATCAAAGAAGATGCGTTTTTTAAAGAAAACTATCTTTAATGATGCATATTTTATTACACTGTAGGTTTTAGGATTGTGAACATGTAAGTCCAGACTGTGGGGGTCAGTTTTACAGCAGTGATGATAATACTATAAACTTTGCAGCTGATAAAAAGTGTGTTTTTCTATTTTAACACAATTTCAACAGCTTTCTGTTCAGGAAGTCCCAGTTCGTGTTTTTTATTTTATTGCATATTGCAGTTTATTTTATTATTTCTTCATTTTTACACCTCGTGTTTGTTTCCAGACCTGCACATCTGCAGCAATATGTTATATTTGCTACCAGTTGTAACCGATACAGAAAGCCTGACTCCATCATTATTTAAGAGAGAAACAACTGGAGCAAATATGCGTCAACTTTCAGAAATGTTTTCCTCTAAATGTTCAATTTAAAGGCCGAATCCTGTTCTAATTCATTCCATTAATTTAGTCCTGCAGCGAAGGTTTGTTGATATTGTGATGTGATAAAAAAAATATTAATGACAGACTAATATTTAATGGAAGCTCAGCTGTGACTCTGGAGCTAACAAACACAGCATCGACTCTGTGACTTGTGCTGTTTTTATCCCAAAATGCTCAAATTCAACTTTTATATTTCTGTTTTTATTCAAATCACTGACAAAAAGTGTTCTGAGAGTGAGCACAGAGGTGCTTGTTTATTCGGCCTTTGGTATAAAATAGGCCCATATATAGGCCTATATTTATTTTTCCAGAAGGTAAAGCCTATTCCATTCTATAAAGTGTATATATTAATTTTGTTACGTGGATTAGGCTTTATCTTTATCTCTAAAGCTCTGCATACAGGCATAATTAGAATTACAAAAACAATACATGAAAAATAACAAATAAAATAGGCTGTAATTGTTTTTTCTACACTAAAACTGAGGAGCATAAACACATATAAAGCTTCTGTGTGTGCTATTTTTTCACTATGACGCAAATTATGATATACTGACCATCACGGCCGAGGCATTTATACAATAATTATGTATTAGGCTATATATATATTTTTATGAAAAAGCATCAGCATTCCTGCTTTTCTTGCTGCTGTGTTGTAAGCAGAGTGTTCCTCGGTGCACACGGCTGTGCCCTGAGGAATTAAATCAAACATAACTTCAGTCACCGACATTAGCAGTGATGATTGTCATGAGGTTTCCAAACACTAGCAGCCAATGGCAGCGCTCAGAGGAAGTTTGCGTGTGTGTGTGTTTGTGTGTGTGTGTGTGTGCTGGGTGACTGTCACGGCTCAAAACTTGACCCCAGAATGAGGATGTTCAGCTTCTTTATTTAAATATATATGACTGCACGATTACACGCCGCTGACACGCGCAGAATAACTGCATCAGATATCTTCTTTGATAAGGAGCAGGGTGCGATTAAAGGGGGCTTTCTGCCGCTGTACCGTTATAGACAGTCATGTGTCTCTCTACAGGTCATGAGTGAGGGTCAGTTTATCCCACTTTTGTCATTAGCTACACTCATGTTGTGCTGCTGCATATTCACACGCTATCTGTCGCTGTTATTTCTGTGTGAGAATCAGAGCTGTGGAAATGAGCTGTGTGTGACGGATCTGGAACACACTTCATGTTCGGGTTTTTCCAGAACTGTGTGAGAATCGCTTATGGCCTTTTATTCACCAGCCACACAAACATACACTCAATGGACAGTGTGTGAAAGTGTACCATTTTTTTTATAGCCATATAATCATGTATGTTTGTGTGTTTGTTACGTGCTCAAGTAAAAGTAGCAATACTTAATTAAGCATAAGTCCTGCATTAAAAATATTAGTACGTAATGTAAAATGTTCTTAAAGCCTCAGAAGTTAAAGTACTCATAATGCAGAAAAAAATATAAATTCCTCTGAGTGTTTTACAAGTTAGATCGTTGTCATTGGGCTTCTGATGCATAACTGATTATTATTTTGTATATATATATTTTAATTTAATAGTAAATGGTTGGAGGTGGAGCTGATTGGGACTATTTTATTACTCCGCTTATGTATATTTGACTTAAAACACATTTTTATTGCATCTTGTAAAATCTGAAAGTAACTAAATCCGTCAGATAAATGTAGTGGAGTATACGTGCCTCTTAAAGTACCATAAAACCATGTAAATATACAAGTATCTCAAATTGTACTTGAGTACATTTACTGGTATTATTACCAGTATTATAAATTACTTGAGTACATGTACTTAGTTACATTTGATCGCTACAGAGTACATTAAATCTACAGAATATTGTCTCTAAGCCACTAATAACTATCAAACCGTTGAGGGCTGTGACGCAATCTGACAAGCAGGTCTACGTGCATAGTGACGTCTTAATGTTCCACAGTGTGTTTCTATTGGAGACAATGAGGAAGAACACGGGATGGAACGTTAATGCAACAATGTAGCGTTATTATGGGATGTATGTTGAAACATAATAACAAACTTGTAACAAGTCATTAAAACTGATACAATCATCAGCAGTCTGCAGCACAATAATGAGCCCAGTGTGAAGCTAACAGCCGGGTTATCTTATCTTGGCACACTTTGATATTAATTTTCCAACTTTTGAACCAATAAGAGCCATGCAAATACCATTTATTATAATTATTTATGTGTTTGGAAAAGCGTGTAATTAAATGGGATGCACTGGAATTGTCAGGGCAACAAAGATCATGTAAAATATAAAGGCCTCTGCGTAATATGGTTGACTGCCGAAGAATCAGGACGCACAGAAAAAAAAAGGTGATCAAGTAACTTTTTAAATGAATAGAAAAATATCACAACCCATACTTTCCTGTTGCCTACCTATATTTTTAAGCACGTGTCAGGGCTCTTAGCTGCTTTAAATCACTTTAGGAATTATATATTTTTTATTTAAAATGATTTACCCCAAACAAAGCTAACAGGAAGAGGAAAAAGCCCAGCAGACTTATGAATGAGCATGCAGACACGGAGACGTGCTGTCCTGGTTGTTGCCACATCTTTATTAGTCCTGTTGGTGTCTGACAATGTTGCAGCTGTGTGGATGGCTCACCACCTCCACCACCGACCCCACCGCTCTCTCCTTTCCCTTCCCAACACCAGCCAGGGATTTTAAACTGAGGTAACGTCTAGATTCCTTTCACAAGGACATCTGTCTATGTAACTGACTCTGGGTCAGTGTTGTAGCTACTTGTAACTGCATAGTTTGACTCTTTGATGTGTTATTATCTAAGGGAGCAGTAGCAGACACCATTTGTTTTTCCCTAATCAAAGGAAATGGCCCTAGATTTGTCTTTGGCTCTTCATTCATTTAGTGCGCACTGATCCAAACACTGGAGATAAAACCGTTCAACCACTGCAACGTGGCGACTCTGTG
>CAFUXE010000126.1:257875-269491 GCA_903364295.1 Serranus cabrilla | reverse complement strand
TGCGCACTTTTCCAAACACTGGAGATAAAACCGTTCACCCACTGCAACGTGGCGACTCTGTGACTATCAGAATAAAGACAGTAGCATCATGTGAGCAGACAAATAGTCCTGTATATCTGCACCGTGACCAAACGGATCAAAATCCACATATTTTTCCTCCAGCGGAATGACCTGGTCCCAGCGGATTACACTGCGCTGGACTATCGAGTTACAATAATGTCATAGTTGTGTAATGCAACAAATCCTGATCTCTTGCAACACACACACACACACACTGAGCTCTATAAGACAGGAAACCAGAGACAGAGCTGGCCCGGCTATAAATCGCAGTGTGCTGACTCTGGCATGCCACCAGATGAACAAGACTGAAATAAAAGAAATTCCTTTTTTTTGCTGGAGTATTGTGCGCATGGTCGTGACAACAAGTTTGCAATATTTAGCCTCTGAATCTCAGGGGTCAAAAGCGTGAAAAATCGTCATATGCCATCACTGATGTTTGTCTCTATATTTATGGGCAACAGCAGGCCTGTAGGAGCGCGCGGAGAGGGCGATGATGTGCAGTTTGTTCAGAGAAACTATTCAAAACACGTCGTGTTGTCCAGAACAGCACAAAGGCCAATGTCATAGTGGTAGTCTAATATTTATTTACTCACCAGTATTAGTTAAAACTAACCCTAATAAACTGTCCTGGTTTTATTTTGGTGCAAAGGCCCACACTGGAAACAGAACAAAAAGGGAAAAAAGAAGGAATTTCATTGGTGCAAAAAGCTTCAGTTTGACGCAGTAACCGTCCAGACAAAATTTCGGACAAATGCTTTATTCTTATTATATTATAAGATAAAACATGTCGCCTTTATTTAAGAGGAAAAAACAGTGCGTCATATTTATTTCCATATGTAAAAAAAAACAAAAAACAAAACATTTTAAGCAGCCTACTAATGTTTTATTTTTTGTCTAATCCTAACGAATGTTTCATTATGCTGCAGCTAAAACTAGTCTAACTGCTCTGTTTCTCTCTCAGACACAACATTTTCTGGTTGAGTGATAGAAACAAAAACAAAAAAACAGGGCTCTTGTTTTCCTCCAGAGGACGCGGAGGGGCTTCTGCCATTATGCGCAAAGATGGGGAGAGCTGCTGCAGTCTAAATTCCTTTTTTTGTGAGAGGACAATTTACAGCTTTGGTAATAGACCTTTTTATGTGCCTCCATCGCCTGTCATTGGATGCCACTGGTCATGTGTGAGAGGCAAACGTCTTCATGGCTCTTTTCCTGATTTCCCAGGCGATTTTTTTCCCACTGCATTCTGCGTCTATGGCGCACAAACCGATACGCCACGGGCTCGGCTTTCTTAAAAAATTACATCCGTTTCATAAACGTCAGATCAGCACATTTGTGGTGCTGCTCCCCCGGATGACAAGAGGAGCGCTTCAACTTTCTAACATATCTGACCTCCTCATACACACAGCAGCAGCAGCAGCACTGGCTCTTCTGCCTTATCATTATGCACTTCATAGGTAAAGCTGCGAGAATAATCATGGATTACCACCCGGCAGTAGGTAAGCTCTCTGCGCCATCATGGACTTTATTAACGCTCGCGTGTCTGCATGTGAAGTTTGACAGCTTCCTGTTTCATTAGTCATGTAAATTAGCAGCAGGGTGATGGCTCTCGGGTAATTTGGTGGTTTCACGTGTTGCTGGATGTGTGGGAATTAATAGTTTTTTAGACTTTATAGGCAGAAAATGTGGTTTAGCCTGTTGGTACTGATGGAAATGTGCATTTAATGATACTATGCTGCGTAAATCAAAGAGGGATTTATGCGTAATAATCATCTGGATGATACATATATGATGGAAAAGCAATAACTGTGGCTCCTACTTTTACTTTAAGATTATTTTGAAAAATATAGCTCGTGTTAAAGACCAGTGATGATGATGTTTGAGTGTTTTTTAAGCATTTAACTGCGTTTAATTCCCCCCATTTATTAGAAAAAAGCTTCATGTGCTGAACCAAACATTCTCCATTTCGTTTCCACTTTGAAGCAGCTTATTGCACATCGACAGGCTTTTGTATTTCTCGTTTCTGGAAGCTAAAGTTCTACCATTCTGCATTTATTTAGCTACCAGACAGTCTGAACTCATCACATTTCCACATGCTGCTCTCTTTTGCTAAAATGCGACACAGACCAAAATCTGCTTTGCTATATTCCACATATGCAAAGCTGGCAGCAGCAGTAGAATTTTCCTCGCAGTGTTCAGCTGCCTGGAGATGGGGCCAACTGAACAAAGACAGTATTTCACTGTTGCCTGACAGGCAGCTGCGAAAGTATTTACAGCCTTACTGCAATGCGGCAAAATGGACCCTGTTAGACAGGCACCAGTGGAAGCCTGGGAGAGGAAGACAGGCTTCACTCTGGCTTGTTCTTATTCAACAATGAACATAGTTTACTTTATTTCTGTTTGTTATATGTAATTATGTAGGACAATGTATAACCGCAGGCCCTGCACACATTCAGCATGAATGGATGTGGTTTGTTTAAATCCACCCAGAGGTGAAGCTGGAGTCTAATATTAGACTCTGTGGATTCTTCTGTGACACAGTGATAGATTAAATAAACAAATGTGTTTTTTCTGATAAAGTTATATCGAGCTTTAAAGTACAATAGGTAGTTATTTATAAACTTATTTGTATTTTTTCGTTTTTATCTACTATAATATATGTGTGTTAGTTATTTTTTTGTCATAATTATGACATCAGTCGCGAACAACACGTTTATTTTGTATTATCTGCTTAATGATAAGTGATAATAATAAACTGCAAAACAGGCCTTTATTCGCTTTGCAATTATATTCAGTCGACTTATTTACATATTAATTTAAAAAAAAAATAAGAAAATCATTTGCAAAAGGATTTTGATTCTTCTTTTGCCAAATGCAGATTTATGAATCTGATTTATTTCATTTAACTAGTCTAAAATAAAGTTTCATCAGCCCACTTGTTTTAATAGACCTTCGTTTAATTCAACGAATATTATAAAAGATAATTAGCATTTAAAACGTGCATTTTATTCCTCTATCTTACAAATCTGTAACAATAGTTTGACCAACACATGATGGGGTGAATTTACTTGTTGTTGTAGATGGACATTTTTTGCAGTGGAAAACAGGGGAAGTCGTTAAAATGCCAGCAGAAGGCGCTGTTGCCCAACAGTCAGCCTCTTTCATCTCACCCAGCAGTCTGACCGGCAGCTTCCCGCGCGCTGTGATTGGCTGAGACACGTGGTCACATGATCTGGTTCATTTTTGAAAGTTGTTCTGGAGAATTGTGTGTAAGAAAATTCAAGTTTTTAATCCGGAAAGAGATGTTTGTGATGAGATCAGCTGGTCTGATGCTGCGTTTGAGGCACTGTTTGATTTGTATGTCTTCAGAGAGCATCACAGCAAAAAGATGATTATTGTTATTCATTTATAAAAGAGCACTTCAGTCAAAGATGTTGAACAAACTTGTAGCTTCATTGAAAACATCCTTTGACACAGATTTTTGATTATTAAAGCAGTGTTCATGCATGCCATCCAGCATGATGGAAATGGCTGATGGAGCTGAAAATTAATGACTTAGTTTAAATGCATACAACCTGCATGAAAGCCATTACAGACAGAAAACAGCAGCAGCAGGAAATATATATGCTTGCAGCTCAAACACCCAGGAGGTCATACAGAGGCTTTACCCTCAAATTATCTCCAGGGAAATAACTTTTTACGAGGACATCCATGTAAAATGTGACAAGCCTCTGATTTGATGCCATTCCATTCATCATACCTGCCCCACAGTGGCAGCCATCCAAACCTCAACATCAGCAGCCCCTCTGCACAGGAAGAGGAGAGGAGGAGCGAAGGCATGCTCTGGGATTGGCCCGGATGGATGAATGACATCAGTCTTATTGTTTCAGGGAGAAAAATGTATTTTTGAGGACAAATCAGTGATGCATTTTGGGTAGTTTTGTCAACAATTGAGAAGTCAGTGAAGTGAAATAATCAAGTCTGCTCAAAGGGGGAGAAAGAAATAGAGATTTTTGTTAAGAATAACTGGAAAACACCATAAGATTATTCATATGATCAGGTTTTGTTGCCAGTTTAAGCATTGCAATAGTAGCTGAGAGGTCTGAAAATGCAATGGCAATAAAAATATTTTCTATTTAGTCCCAGTGCCCCTTTGTTCCCACTCCTATCATGGCCGTTACACCCTCCAGCTTCCTTTCTACGACTTTTCCTCAGTGCACATCAGTGTAATCGCCGTTATTGAGTAAGTGCAACTTTGAGGATTATTTATGGGCCTGCGCGCTGTTGTGAGTGGCTGCGAGGAAACACGTGACGCCATTAAAGTTTGTTTTATGGCTCGGGACTTGACAAGCCAAAATATAATTCTCATTGTGTATTAGTAAGAGCGTCCAGATGGGTTGGAATAGAGCTGGTGCACCGGGCTGACTGCTCCTGCAGCATGGATGTGTTTGTTCCTCGGTGCGCCCTGCGCTGCGGTCTCTGTGGTAAGCTGGGTTTTATCATTATGCTCGTGCTGTATGGGCGTGTGATGTCACGCGACGCATACTGTTTCCTGCCCGTGAACGCGGCGGCAGTGCGCGCTCAGGACAAACACAGATATAGTTGGATGAGGGGAAATGGTGTTTAATGTGATTATTACTGAGTTTGCTTTGGCTTTAAACCTCTTAAACAGTCAATCGATGCTTTTTGGGGGATGCTGCTGTTGAAGATGTTGCTGTGATTCACTGCTACTTGATTCAGTAATGTGAGAACATGGAGCTTCTTATTTGCTTGGAGGCGGAGAAATCAACCTGTTGTCTCCAGAGTTTTTCAAGAATCCTGAAGAATTTGGTGAAATATGTTGAAGGCCTAATTTAAACATTCATATTAAGTGGCGTCATTATATTTAACCATTAACTTGTATATATATATGTGTGTATTTTTTATAATCTACATTCGTTAGTGCAACATTAGCTAGCAGTGTTAACCACATTAATATTAATAAGCCACTAAAAACAGCACTAAGGTTACAGCTATTTATTTTTTACATTATGTGGCTGCTGTTTTTCTCAAAGAGGCCTTAATGCATTCCTTCTGCAGGCCTTTCAGTTATTTATTTTTCTCATATTTTATTGGAAATTCAGTCTAATTATATTTAAATAGTATTTAACACAATGTTAGGAGAAAAAAATCCGCTTTATTGTCTATAATTAAAATAAAAAAGCGCTGTCTCACTCCGCCGAATGCTACATTAAATAGGCCCTGAGCTCTCTGTTGCTCTTCACCGCGTAATTCCCACTTTTCTGATATAAAAATCTTCTAATTGTGGTGAAAACAGAGCGAAGCTGAAGCAGTTAGCCTTTGGTTTAACACGAGCTGCCAGGAAACGCTGACTTTATCATTCTTTTGTTGTGATTCTCGGCTTTGACCCGAGTGCAGGCTCGCAGGGAAGGTGAACGACAGGTCAGCCTGTCTCACTAATACTCAAATGTGAAGGCCAACATCACATTTTTACACATTCTGTCTTCTGCATTTTAACTCAGGTTCAAACGAATATTTATTTATCAAACGCTTTTTGTTGAATTTTAAGGTTTCAGAGTGGAGACAGAAGCTCATATCTGCGTTTTGGCACACATATTTTTTAAAAATCGTATTTAAACATGTAGAAATAAGTAGACGTATGTAATGTATTTATTTATTTTTATTCTCACGTATTTGAGGTCTTTATTGGAACTTTTTAATGTGAATCAAGCTGAAAATGCAACTGTAGCCAAAGTGTTACATTAAAATAAAACGACTTCATGCAACCCACTAAATAACCAGTTGGGCTAATATTAATTCATGCCATTTTATTTATTATTATTATTAAAGATAAAACATGAGCTCTATATTTGGTCCAATCTGTAGTCAAGCTTTTCCACAACTGTGACGTAAACGCAGCATCATATTTGGACAAATAGGCTTCAAAACAAATATTTAACAATAATTTAATTGTTAAAATCTGACAAAGCGTCATGTTGCTCCAACAAAGACTGTTTTTGTTATGAACTCTGAGGTTGATGATACATATTTGGATGGAATTATTTTTTTTATAACAAAATATAAAACATAAGAATATGTTTTGTGCTTGGGAAAAAAACATTTTCTCCTCCTGTTCATGTTGTAAGCTCGTCCCGCTCTCAGCTCTGATTCATTTGTAAAGATGTCTCAGTGGTCGCCACGGCGGTTTGGTTAATGGCTGACGGGGAGCTGGTAAACTTTTGCACCCTTTGAGCTGTCAGCAGCACCCAAAATAATTGAACTTTTTGATAAGTTTGTAAATGATTTAGTTTGACCTCCGTGGCCTCCAGCCTCATCTTTAGGGGGAGCAGTTGTTTATAATCTCTGGGTTAGCCACAGAGTAGATGAGGTTTATCTTTTATAGTGTTTTTATCTCTGATTAGGAGGTGGGAGCTTGTGAAAGTGAAAAGTTATTTAGATTATTTAAAGAATGAGCTTTTTTTTTTACTATCCCTGAACTTGGACTATGATGGAGGGGCAGAAACCTGGGCTGACCTGTGATGCTGCATGTTGTCGTTGTCTCTGCTTGGGTAGATTCAGCATTCAGACCTACAGTTTTCTTTATATAAATATCTAACTGACATGGATGGTTTTTGATCTGAACTCAGAGAGATGAGTTGTACCAAAGAAATGCATTAAAAGGAAATCATGGCTGCTCCAATTAGAGAAATATAATGATATACTCTGATATTATTCCAGCCTATAATAAGACTTCTTTATAGTGTGTTTTGGCCTCTTATTTCCTCGTGTAACATTGTTTCTCTCAGCCACTAAAGTGCTCTTTAAATACAGACCTGTGGTTTCAGTGTGACTCAGTGTGGCTTGGCGTCGTCTATATATACCCTGTAGAACCGAATTTGTGTGATCAAACCACAATCACAGATTCGTTTCTAGGGGAGTATATGGTCGATGAAAAAACTTCGATTTATTGACTCATGTCCGTCTGACGATCAGGCCTGACGTGCTGTCACGTGTTACAGTGCTGCTTTTATGAATGAGAGTAAAACTGACAGTAACAGCTCAGACTTCACACGCGGCGCTCAGGGCGAGCTGTAACTCTATAGGCTGACAGGGAATCTGACGCAAAATGTTGCACACGAAAAACTTATTTCTGTTTAGATGTCACTGTATTGATGTGGATTTAGTAAAAGAAGCCCACACACAGCAGCACACTCCAGCTGTAGCTTCTTCTTCTTCTTCGCTTGTGTCTCCACATTATTGATTCCCAGAGGCTGCTGCTGCTGGCCAATAGGCTCCTGAGACAGTTTTTTTTCAAAGGGATGGGAGCAGATGAAGTGATGAGATTGGTGTAACTTTTGGATGACCCCTTCTTGACAAAGACAGTGTCCATCAATTGTCCTCACTCATTATTCGCTGCTTTTATGCCGAGGGGCTTTTTGTATCTTTTGTTGGTTTCTCTGTTGAACACCATGCCTTCAAGTCAGACCTCAGAAACTGAAATATTTTTATATCTGCTTAGATAAAACAACCAAAACCTCAGTGGGAGTTTATTATTATTTTTTTAAATATATAATTTAAATTAAAATATAAAAAAAAAGGTTAGATTTATTTGTTTTTCTAGTTTCCAAGCATGTGTTTTTATTATCCCAAATGCGCACGCAAGACGTTTCAGTGCAATATTAGTTTAAATCCCACTAGGGTGTAATTTTCCTTTATCTTAAGTTGTGTAAAATTGCTTTTAGTTGTATGTTTACCCGTTTATGGACCAGCATCACCTCTATTGGCCGATCTGGTCACATGGTTCGCTAACTTTATTCAGTTGACACCAAGTAGGAGGGCTTTATGGAGGGAGGAAAAAAAGACAACTCGAGAAAAAATTAGTATTTTCTACCTTCAGAAATTAATGGCCATGAGTTCGTATATGGTGAACTCTAAGTATGTGGATCCCAAATTTCCTCCGTGCGAGGAATATTCACAAAATAACTATATACCTGATCAGGGCTCGGACTACTACAGTCCAGCGCAGGACACAGACTTTCAGCATCCAGGGATCTACCCACGGTCAAACTACACGGAGCAGCCCTTCAGCTGCAACACTGTGCAGGACTCCACGGTGCAGCCACGGGGTCATGTGCACGACAGATCCAGCCACTCGAGCCCTTTTAGCGCACAGACTGAGCAGGGGGCCCCGGTCCAAGTGGCCGGACCCAGGACTTGTGGACAGCAGCAAAACACAAAGAGCCAAAATGGGATACAGTCCAAGCAGCCTGCAGTAGTTTACCCCTGGATGAAGAAAGTCCACGTAACTACTGGTAAGATTTCCTCTTCTTCTTCTTCTTCTTCTTCTCTTCTGCAGCAGCTGAGACTTTAGGAATCATTCAGTGTAATATTTATGGGAGTCTTTGAAAGGCCTCGCCAATTACACAAGTCATAAATTTTTATAGCTCAGGAAATAGGCCGCTAGGTGAGCGCCTGAAAGCTCCTGGAAACACATATTGACCGCTCGTAATGGAGCTTAAATCTGCTTAAATCCAGCTAAAAATCACTCTTTATTTCCCACTTATTATTATGCTCTCGCTGCCTCGTGTTTGTTCCTAAAGTTTGAGCGCACCGGGGAAAGAGAGAGGGCTCCTCTTGTATTGTTTTTTCCTGCATGCTGCATTTGGTGACTTCATTTTTTTTGTTTTCTTTTCTCCCAGTGAACCCGGATTACACAGGATCCGAGCCCAAACGGTCCAGAACAGCCTACACCCGGCAGCAGGTCCTGGAGCTGGAAAAGGAGTTTCATTTTAACAGGTACCTGACCAGGCGGCGGCGGATCGAGATTGCCCACACTCTTTGTCTCTCCGAAAGGCAGATCAAAATCTGGTTTCAGAACAGACGGATGAAATGGAAGAAAGATCACAAACTGCCCAACACCAAGGGCAGATCTGCACCAGTCTCCAGCCATCTGCAGAGCCTGCAGAAGGACAACCAGACTGATATCACATCATTATAAGAGGAGAATTCAAACTGTACATAAAAAGAGACAGAGGGTGCATCTGACTTTTGCATGGACTCATGATGGTTTTAGCATTTTTTTTTAATTTAAAAAACAGACCCCAGCAGTGTTGACTCAAGACTGAGTCAGAAAATCAATCAGAGAGAGGTTTGAAAGTTTTATTCCCTGAAAGAGAAACATCGAAACCAACTTTTTTTTCTTTCTTTTTCAATTTTTTTTGGACGTTTCCCACCTGAGGACATTTAATGAGTAACCTCGGCTGATTTCATGGATTTAAACAACAGCTCCTCTCACGTGGATTCACGCTGGTTTAAAGGCTGAAATGTCTTTATTCAGAGCAGGGAAGCCCTTGGTTCAAATTACAAACACACACAAAGGTTATTTGAGTTTTTCTGCCTATTCAAAGCTCACATAAAACGCACAAAATATATATACTTGAAGGACGCATTATTTGCATAGAGCACGCCAAACACAGCCTAAAAACCCGGTGAATCTCTCAGTTCCACGTTTCTTTGTGTGACTCGTATGTTTTAACTTATTTTGTACAATAAAGCTTTGGATTTTTCTTAGCCTAAATATTATTCCCTAAAAAGCAAGACATTCCTGTGTGCATACTATTCAGAGTGCCCTTATAAATCTCTCCTGACATCTTTGTAAACAGTGTACATTTTCAGACTCTCGTGCCATTTCAAACATCAATTTGTTCCTGCATGGCATCGAAATTAATATTGGATGTTTCTCATCGGAAATAATCAAAAATACCAGAATATTTAGGAGTATAATTGTTTATTTTTCTTGATATGATTTTTTACGTCATTATTTATTTGTTTAAAATAAAAGTGTAAATTTTCGTATAGCACACATACAGTTTTAATTAATTAATCTAAAAATATGTTTGTGGATTATTATTAGCATGGCTTTATGCAAAAAGTTTTAGTCTTTAGTTAATGTGAGAATCTTCTAGTTTTCCATTGAGCTAACCGAAGGGGGGCTTTCACGTCACGTTGCAAAGAGATATTTCTTGTTTTATACCGTCATTGTCTTCGGACAAAAAAAGCCCAGAAGCTCGAAGAGGTCTTCTCTGTGAAGTCTTCACCACGAGAGACTTGAAAAGGTATTTCAACCGAAGGTCGACAAAGCAGCAGTGGCAGGTTCATCCAGGGGACACATTTCAGCCGCAAGGACTGACCCCAGCACCCCTGACCCGCCGGACAGGCAGCATTTCTCGCTCTGCTTTGGAGGGTTTTTTTTTTCTCTCCAACACTTTAAAAAGCCAAAGTATTCAAAGCAGGAGTCAGCGCGTGAATTCCACACTTTCTACACTCAGTATTTATATCAGCCCCCAAAAAATGTGTTTCTGATTTGTGCATTTGTCTCCTCATGTCAATATGCAATCTTTTTGCTTTTATTTTTGTACATGCTTTTTACCTTGTATTGTGCATTGAGATGCGAGAAGTATATTGGAAAAATAAAGATTTCTACTGATTATGCATTTAAATGTTTGCAGAAGGCACTTTGTCGCGGGTTTTTTAAAAACATCTCCACTCGAGAAATATTTGAAATTTCAGGGAAAATATTTCCCCGAGCACACTGAGGTATTTTGATAATTCATCTGATTACTTAAAACTTAATTTTTATGTTCATTTTATGGGGTAATTTAATGTCATTCGTTGTGCGCCATTTGCAAAAGGATGACTTTTGGTGGGAAAGGAGTTTTTCTTCAGTGGTAACAAGCGTGTGGAGCCATATGGACACTCAGCCCCCTTTTACAAAACATCCACAAATGCACCAAATGTGCGCTGCATGGGCTAATTCAGCCTCTTCTGCTCGAGCATGAAATTTACGAGCATAATGGTCTGAAATAAGTGTAGAATATCTTTAAAACATGTTAAAGAGCGAGTTTCGCCTGTGGCTTGGCTTAATTTTCACTCATGCGCTCTTATCCAAATGCGTAAAAACGTCCCCATGAGCTCGTAGAGGAGCTTTTCAAGGTGATTCATTCAATGAAAACTGCGTTCAGGATCTTTGAAGACTTTGACTTGAGTCTTTATTGCAAAATAATTATTAGTAACATGAGTCTTTATTACACAATACAAACACAAAAGAAATTTGCAGGTCTGGTGGATTTAAAGTGACAAATAAAAAGCTTTTCAGGGGCTCTAAAACCACATTACGCACGTTTATCATTAAATACACACACATGTATAATAATCGACAGTATGTTTAATATTTCCCCCACTCCTGCTTCATCACGAGCCATACCTTTATTGAAAATGACCCTCTGCTACAGTGACCTCCGACCCCCCACACTACACCATCAGTCCTGATACAAACAGAAAGTGGCCATAAACGGACATGTGGAAAGACGATCTGCAGCAGTGTTTTCATCCCCAGTGACCACTGTCTCATCCCCCCAACTACTGAGCGCATGCACGCGGGTCCTACAGGCGTGCACGTGGCTCTTATATGTTTGTGTACGTGTAAAAAAAAAGAATACACACACTGGTGTCATATATAGATTCAGAGAGAAGCTGAAGAGACAAAGTGATGCCACCAAT
>CAFUXE010000126.1:242515-257808 GCA_903364295.1 Serranus cabrilla | reverse complement strand
AAAAAAAAAAAAAGCCAAAGTAATATTTTTTTATTTATTATTTAAAGTCCATTTAACATCCAACCTGAGCTGGAGGCATTAAAACATGAATAGAAATGTTTCCCTCCAGCAGTGATCAGGTCAGAGCAGCCTACTACACCGTACAGTGTGTAGCCACACTGACCTACATGTCTGAACAGCAATAAATGGGAGCCAAAGGCAGTGCCATTTTCAATGACACTGCACCCAGTGCACGAACACAACGTCGTTGCTCTCCATCCGGCCATATTTGATTTCCAGCTGTTTTCTCGCAGAAGCCTCTCCTCGCCAGACAACCCCCCCTAAAGATATATTAAAGTGCGCTGTCTGCATTCAGAGATATAATCCAGAGACTATACCACTCCGCTCTCTATTCTCGACCACGTGATTGTCTAAATAATTAATGCAGCACGTCCCCCTAGAAACACGGCGTCGTCATTAATCGCAAGGACTCTATCAGACTTGAAAACTGAAGAGATCCCCCAAGAAAATAATATCCGATACCCGGCGCAACCGTAGCGACACATCCGAACCGATGGATGCTTGGGTAGGTAAATATTTCAGCATTTCTCATGTTGGCCGAGCTGCTAAATGACGGTCTGAAATGTGGTGATATTTGATAAATTGCTGTGTTTGATGTGTGCGCTCTGAGCAGGACTCTGGATGCTGTTATTCGCTGTTTGCATGTCTTCTTCTTTTTTTTACCAGATATATTAGAAATGGCACAGTTTGTGGAGCTTTCTGTTTACGCATATGTCCTGAGCGGGATTGATAGGATAAATGGTAAAAACTAAAGGGCACTGACATGTATTTATGGCTGCTCACTCTGAATAAATGCTCTTTCGGACACAGCTCAATGTGGCCCCTCTGCTGGGCCCACTCATTCTTTATTCACAACCTAATTCACATTTTTACCATTTTAGTTGAAAATAAAAAAAAAACATGCAACTGAATATTTATAAAAAGATTTAGAATTTTAAATTGTTATGTAGAAATAACTGGATTTCTAGTGGAAGTTTTCAGCACCAGATGAATATTTATCTTTACTTTTTGCTGGATTTCTTTTGTTTTTATTGTTAGTTTGAGCTGATTTGGTTTTGATTCCTGAAAAGTGGTGGAAGTTTGGGCAGGCTGACACTTCTGCCTGCTTGTAAATCATTCTCAGTAATTCCTGAAAGGGTTTGAGGCTGTTGGGGGGCCGGGCGAAAACTGTAAATCTTTCACTTTTATTACCCTCTGAACATATGCTGCGACGCTACCAGTCCTGCATCCCTTCTTCTTCTTCTTCTTCTTCTCCTTCTTCTTCCTCCTCAGCGAAGATAGTCCACCGCTGACCCAGCCGGCGCTCTGCGGCTCTTCCAATCCATTCTGCTCCTTTTTATCCAATAGATTTATTTATCGCTTATCAAAAAACCCTGCTCTTATTTTTTCTCTTTGTGTGATGGATAGTGAAAACAATGCTTGGCTCTCTCACTCTTTGTGTGAGGAGACAGACACAACAAACAAAAGATGATAATGTGGTTTATTTGAATACAATCCAGCCCCAGCTGGAAGAAGGAAGAAAAAAAGCCCACATGTCGTTTTATTTCATAAATCATTTTTAAAAAAAATGCACATCAAACATCATAATTACTGGGCGACTAAACAGGACACTGATAGGAAGAATAGTGTTTTATAATATTATTCAAACTAACCTAACTGGTGCGTTTGAGGCCCACTTTGCACGTTTTATTGTGACATTTCTATTAAGGAGGAAAATGTAGAAAATGTAGCACATTTCAAACCTGCAATAACTTAAAATATGCACTGAAATTTGTTATAATAACGCATGCAAACGCACTGCACTGCATCTGTTTGAAAAAATGTGCAAATCTTTCTTATTAATTCCTCAATAAAAGCATGTAATGCTCGTGTTTAAATACTGAAGAGCAGCTGTAATTCAGGAGGAGATGAAAGGAAATAGCTGAGATGGTTGAGATGAGGAAATAAACGCCACCCTTTATCAGAATGGATTGGTGAGGTAAGGCTCGGTTGTAGAAGAGAACAATCACGTGAACAAATATGCTTGTATCTTAAGGCAGCGCCTTTATTTGTCATCACAAAGCCTCCAAAAACAGCCCAAAAAACCCCAACGTTAGCTGCAAATGTGTCCAGGCCTATCCGTTTCTGTATTCCTGTATATTTCAATGGATGATTGATTGCCAGGGATTTTTTTTTCTGGAATAAGGATACCTTGTTCGCTTTTTATTGGTAGTTGAGTGCGAGTCCTTCCATTCTTTCGGGAATACTGTCTCCACTGGTATATGGAAATGTCTGAAAAACAGCAAGATCAGGTTTAGGACAGCATTGTCTGCAGACAAAGGGTGAAGGATTTATTCTAGAGACTGCGTGGAAAGGAAGTGAGACTGAGAGGGAAGCTGCTTTATGATGAATTGATTCGCAGGTAAGCAATCGCATGGCACAAAGCAACCTTTAACCACGGGTTAATATAATGCAAGGAAATATATATGATTTATTCCACTCAGCGAGCTGATGCTTGTTAATGTCGCTCTGCGTGCGGAGATGGAGTCCACAGCTTCCTCCTCTACGGCACATTCACGTTTTTATTTATTTTTTTCCGTTCAAATATTATCGACAGATTGAGCTCGAGCTGCTTTTCAGCTGATTTCACGTTTCGATGAAAAGCGGCTCGGAGGGAAGAAGGAGAAGAAGAAGAAGTGGGAGAGGAACTTTTTCTTTTTCACTCTTGGATCGTAAATCACATTAATTTGTTGTCTTATCGTCACAGTGGCGTTTGCCGTGATTTATGTGGTTTCAACTATATGGCTTTGTTAACCTGCAACGTTATATTATACATGAATTCATATTGGATGTGTTGAAGGATTATACCCGGCTGGATAGTGAACGACGATACAGGCAAATACTGACTTTTCCTACTATTTGGATGCGTTTTTGTCTCACTTGTATTTTAACTCTAATTTATGTGAATATTCATGTATTTTTTATTTTTTTGGTGTATAATAAAAAAAATAGGCCTGGGTCGCTAAAAGGGATTATTTATTATATATTTAATTTGATTATTTTCCATTTTGCTCATATTCTGCAAGCAGTGCCTGTTTTCTAATGGATTAATATTTAATTCACGCGCATTACATCTTTATATTTACTCTTGCTTGTGCGTTTCTGCAGAATAGCTGCAGAATTTCGTACAAAATCAACAAAAAAAAAGCAGCATTAGAGCTGCAACTGGTGATTTCTCATTTTACGAGCAGCTTTCTGCAGCAAAAACCGACCTTATATTTCACTATAACAGCGAGCAGAGAGAATATTATTACACTGTTATAACTGCAGGTAATTCTTGCATATAACAAACATTTCCAGCAATAATAAAACGCCTCTCATGTGCTGTTTAACTTGAATATGAGCAGCATTTGGTGGGCTAACCAAGTGGGATAATAACACTCCACATTGAGTCCGGCCCATTGTGTGAACCAAACTTACCGTAACAGCGCGTAGGCGAAAAACACTGCTGTCTGAAAAGAGGAGCATGTCTGCTACTAGCAGCCCAGTGTGTTTAAAAAGCACTTCAGGCGAAGATTATCGACCAGCTTTAACAAATATTCCACAACGAAGGAATCTCAAATCTCCAACATGGTATTTTAGGTGATTATCCTCAAACGCAGGCAGGAAAATAGACCTGATTTCACTCACAGTAAAACAAAAAAAAATAATCACTGAAATGTTTCTGAGGTTTCATTTCTTGCCGCCGGTCGAGCTTCTTGTCCTCAGTCACCGCTGAGAAGCTGCTCTGAATTTACTTGAGAGTTGAGTCTTCTTGTAACCAAACTGCTCGTTTATCATTAAACTTTGACTTAAAGCTGACTGACCCAAAGGTCACTTAAAAAAGCTTATGACTGCTAAATATTTGAGCAGGCTCTTTGTGTAAAAAGTGCACATGCAAGACTTTTTTTGTCTCTCAAGAGGAGACTTGGAGGAAAGAAAAAAAGTCATATTCATTCACTCAGTCTTCCAATTTAGTTTAGCAAAATAAAATCATATTAAAAAATTGTCCAGGAATTGTTTGCATTAAAATATATTTTTAATGGATCTTTAAAAATAATTACAATCATTTTAATTGTATGTTTTAAAATGTGGAGAAGGTTCGCCTGATATCAAATTATTTTTCTTTCTTTTTTTGTTTATAATGTATGTATGCAACGAATGAAAAAAAAATGTTTGAATGTGATTTAAAATATATCTAATGTGAAAAAAAATATTTCTCTTCCAGGTCGAGGTGGGAGCCGTGATGAATGCGTGAGGGACATCAAAGAGATTTGCGCAGATTTCGGTGAGTAACATTTCTTTAATGAAGGGAGTGGACAGCACAGAGCCACTGCTAACAAGGTGAAAGGGTGATTTGTTATTAGGCTACATATTAACGCTCACAGTGTTTCACAGGAGGCTTAAATCACGAGCACAGACATGAGGGATGACTTTAACTTCGCCTCTACGGCTAATTATTTGCGCAGGCCAGAGTCCCATTCCGAAATGTCCAATTCTATGCGGAATAAAGCGCATTTAATACTATTTCCACAAGAAAAAAAATTTAAATCAATGTTTACATTCCTCAGGAACATCATTTAAAAAGCAAATTATAAAATCAGGAAGAATATCACCATTTCGTCCCAAGATTCCCACATTTTACCCGATGCGTAATGCGCCAATTTGCCTCTTTAAAACCAGTAAAAACCTCTCCAGTGTTTCCTCCCGGTGTTTGGCTGCAGACTCGCGCTCAGCCACACTGCAGGCACCGTTTATAAACCGAGCCTGTGTCTGGGAGAAGCCGCCGAGTATGAAATTCTTTCCCCTTGCCTTCCTCCTACGCTCAGTTTTACACTTCTGAGGGCTGCGAGTCTTGAGGACTGTTTTGCTTTTCATTCCTCTCTCAGGCCGTTTACAACCATAACATTTGCGGTCATAAATTCTGCCGCGGTCCACACTGACAGGTGCAATTGTTATGCACGGCGCAGGCTGCACCTCCTCGAGCCACCAACATACAGTAACAGGGCCCTTTGATATTTTAGTTTCAGCGTGGAGTTCAGATGGTGACGCACATTTCTCTCTCTTAGATTCTGAAAAGAAATGTGGCTGCTATCGAAAATATCCTCACAACTTGATACATTTTCTCTGAAATATTTTATTTATTTTATTTAGATACATTTTTTAATCAATGGATCAGAGGCACAAAACCAACCAACCAGGCAACATATATGGGTTAAGACATGTGAAAAGATTAATGACATATCATATTTACCCCCACCCCCACCCAACAAAACTCTCACACTCTCTATCTCACTCACTCACACAAACACACACACAACACACACACCGGCACACTTACATTTTTCATATTAACATTAATAACAACCAGTAGTATTTCGCTTCTTGTGTGCGTAAACATGTGATCCAAACGCATGCGCGCGGGCCTGGTGGGCTATATTTCTGCTGCAGGGAACAATGCATGACGGGCTTTGTCAGACCTTGTGATTAGTGAAAAGGCTATTGTGTGTATGTGTGTGTCAAATGCTGATTCAGCTGATTTCTGAGGGACTCCTAAGGCCTCCCAGAGGGTCCTTTTAGCGCAAGTTAAACTTTAACTGTTTTGTGCCAGAAGTGAGACAGGACACTTTGAATCTGGGGCTGGGACATGTATCACTGTTAGAGACGGTTGGTGATGTCTAAATGCTGTGTAGCAGCATGAGCATTGGGCCAAGCAGAGAGATTCTCCTGCTTTATTGTGAAATTAAACTCTAAATCCTAAACAGTGCAGGGATGGAGTTATAAGAGGTGCAGGCCTTCTTCATATGAGCCCTCGTGAGCCTGATCTATTTCTCTTTATAGGTCACAGAGTGGAGCAACAGTGGGAGACACCAATCACGTGAATAAACAACACCCATGTCATTGGATAGAGTGGCTTATTGGCTTTGAACCTACAAAATGCAGAAAGCAACATACTACGATAACTCTGGACTTTTTGGAGGCTACACCTTCCCCAAACCTGACTCTTACAACTATGGCCCCGCTCATCAGCCCTACCCTGCCTCCAGCATTGACAGTGACTACCAGGGCTCAGTGTGTCCCATCCAGACCTCTGCTGTCCGGCCACCGACCCTCAAAGACAGTGACCTGAACGGAGACTGCATGCGGCAAAGCAGCGGGCAAAGCAACAGCAGCAGCAGCCAGGCCACGAGCATCGGGGAGCAGCAGCAGCAGCAGCAGCAGCAGCAGGGACCTCCACTGTCCGCATCCTCTCCCAGCTCAAACGGCTCTGCGCCCCAGAAGAAGAAGTCCCCGTCCAGCAGCGCCTCCAGCACCGCCACACCAACCCTCACCAAGCAGATCTTCCCCTGGATGAAGGAGACCCGGCAGAACTCAAAGCAGAAGGGCAACAACTGCACCAGTGCAGGTAGAGACCCTGATGGTGCGTGGGGGATACAGGGGGGTGGGAGTGGATTGGGCCTTATGTGCACACAGTGTTTGACTGCATTAACAAAAGAGGCTAAGGTGATGCTGTGCTTCTTTTGCAGGTGGCGAGGTGAGTGATGAGAAGAGCCCACCGGGACCAGCCTCCAAACGGGTCAGAACTGCGTACACCAGCGCGCAACTGGTGGAGCTGGAGAAGGAGTTTCACTTTAACCGCTACCTTTGTCGCCCTCGGAGAGTGGAAATGGCGAATCTGTTGAATCTGACCGAGCGTCAAATAAAGATCTGGTTTCAAAACAGGAGGATGAAATACAAAAAGGACCAGAAGTCTAAAGGGCTGGCACACTCTCCCCTGGGACACTCCCCGGATAGGAGCCCGCCGCTGAGTGGTCCAAACCACATTGGATACTCCGGCCAGCTCCAAAACGTGAACAGCCTCAGCTATGACGCGCCCTCGCCCCCGTCCTTCGCCAAACCCCAGCCGAACATGTACGGTTTGGCCGCCTACACGGCACCCTTGGGTGGCTGCATCCCGCAGCAGAAGAGGTACCCGGGCTCTGAGTACGAGCACCATGGCATGCAGAGCAACGGCAGCTTTGCCAACGACAATTTGCAAGGCAGCCCCGTTTACGTGGGTGGGAATTTTGTTGATTCCATGCCAGCCTCGGGCCCCATGTTCAACCTCGGCCATCTTCCCCACCCCTCATCCACCAGTGTGGACTACAGCTGTGCCGCCCAGATCCCAGGAAACCACCACCATGGACCCTGTGATCCCCACCCCACATACACAGACCTCACCTCTCACCAAGCGTCTCAGGGAAGGATTCAGGAAGCGCCTAAACTCACGCATTTGTAATATGTGGTTTCTGTGTGTGTGCGTGCGTGCGCGTGCGTGTGTGTATGTGTGCCAAAATTATGTTGCGCTCTTTTTATTACCTCACTAGTCTAATAACTACACTCCAAGCGAGTCGTGTGTATTATTACAGTATTATTGATATTACTATTAATGCTATTGTGTAATTATTTTCTAAATAATACAGCTTTTCTCTTGAATATTTGGGGATGCGCAGAGGCAGACTATTGTCAGTTGTTCCTTTTTTGTTTGTTTGTTTTTTTCTCAAGTGCAATGCGCAATTTTTTGACTGAATATTTCATGGCGTTACTTGAAGGTAAGTCTTGTAGATCACGAAAAGTAGAAGCTCATCATTAGAGAGAAGGACTTTTAGGGACATTTTCGTCTGTTTTGTAGGATCTCATACTCCCCACGGGCATCCTATTTATTTATTTTGCATTATTATTTTTTTGCATAATCTTTCGTACTAGCATATAGCCTATTTATTATTTAATTCCTTTTGTATTGCACATTATTTATCGTTTATATGCGAGTATTTATAAGTGTGGAGTTTTTTGTAAGATTGGACAGATCAGTGCACTTGGAAGTGTTGGCAAAACAGGGTTTGAAAAATGCTATGACTCGCAGTGTATTGTTGAAAAAGAGCATTTCTAATTGTAAATCTGGGATAAATGGGGCATTGGAGAGTGTATAAACACCACTATATGTCCATGGTTAATCTTGTGTCAAACCTAAAGCAAAACGTAGACTATCGAAGTATGAAATATTATACACACCAGCATGTCATTTCGTGTAGCCCATTACTATTTTTTATTTGTCTTCCATTGTTATTCCATTCAGTTGGATATCCATAAATTTATGAAACCCTAATGATATTGAAATGTTATATTTTATTGTGTTTAACATTTTGTAAATAAAGTGCTCAAACTTGTATTTTTTTTTTTATTGCATTTTGTTGATTTTTTGCAGAAACACCCTGCAGCACCCACTGTTTCTGATTATTTTAATCCCACTGTCAGGTAACAGTACGGAGGAGGCTTATTGACTGCACAGCTCTACTGTACAGAGCCAATCAATAATTAGACACCAGGATATCTAAAACTCATCAGACGGCTCTATGCCTCCAATGCAAAGTGCATTTCAGCGGGATAAAAGGCTCTGGACAGTATTGATGTTTCATTGGTTTGAGGGAAGTGAGTCTATGGGCTTATTGCATCTTCCACATGTCACTTATTATTTTTATTTATTTTTTTATTCTCGGCCACATGATTACCTTCCTTTCTGCTATATGACAGGAGAATAAGACCAAAGCCCAATCACTTCCTGTCTAATTGATCTTCAAAATAATGTTTCATAAAATAGAAATATGTGGCTTCACTGATGGGCGAGGCAGAGCAGATTGGTGACATTAAAAGCAAAATATTAAAGAAAAAAAAACTTTGACATTGGAAATGATGCAACGATGGATGTGCGTGTGTGTGTGTGCGCGCGCGCGTGTGTGTGTGAGAGAGAGAGAGAGAGAAAGAGAGAGAGGGAGAGAGAGCAGTTCATCCTTTATTGCTCCTGGAGAGCCATTTCAAAGCTCATTAATCAAAAACTCGTCGCTTTCAGACTCCTCGCTGATCCCTCCTCCTCCTGAACAAAGCATTTGCATTCCAAATCCAAGTAACACATTTCAAACCGAGCAGCCTCAATCTTTAATGGTGGGGGAGAGTTTAAAAAAAAAAAAATCTTCACATTTTACTCAGATGATTCATTCTTGGATTTAAGAGCAAAATGAAATCATCATCAGTGACTTTAAATCAGTGCAGCTCACAAAAAAAGTTTCAGCTGAATGTGACTCAGCACAGGATAATATCCCGAATCTGTAACAGCACAGCTTTTAAATTGATTTCATTTTATTTATAATGAATTTATTCCTGGGTTTTGGCTCTGAGCTGCTACAACAGGCTACAAATCACCTCAGTATTCTGTGGATGGCGGCCATTTTAACCCTGGGTGAGCTCTTTCTTCTCTCATCTCCCCCTCTGCAGCTCTCTGCACCGCTCCAGTCATTACTGAGACCCTAATAGTCTTCATATAATAATATCTGGAACATTTCAACTAAAAAAGTAGTCAAAATTAGCTAAATATATTCATTTTTAGAATTATGATCTTTGCAAGAAATTTAACAGATTTAAATAAATGAATGAAAAATATGAAATGGAAACAAGCTACACATTTTTATCTAAAATATTTTTTATTCTAATATAATATTTTTCTGGATTAATTAGATTTCAATAGGATAAAATAATTCAATTATAAACTCTTCAACCTGAAAAAAGAACAAAGAAAACACAGGTTACTATGGGTGATCAAACTAGGAAACAATAAAAGCCCAAAAGTCCCTGCTGCTGCACCAAATGGAGCAAATGGAGTTGGAGATGTTATCCTTAGCATCACGCCCCTGACTGTGTGATTGGACATGGCTGCAGCTGAGATCAAATTCAACAATGTGGCATGCAAAAAGGAAGTTTCACCCCATTTGAAAATAGCTGCAGCATAGTTCCTTTTCATTAGAGCTGTTCTGCAACAAAAAAAAGACTACTTTATAAAGTGGAATCTGGCTAGAAAATATAAAAACATGTTACTTTGCTATTAATGCAAACAGAAAAGGATGAGACAGTGTTAGTGGCAATATGCACTTTTTAAGGTTCTTTATTTTGATTTACAGTTAAATAAAAAGTGAATACTAGCCATAAATAAGCAAAGTAAAGACGCTTTGTTGCAGCAGGCAGTGCAGCTGGAGCCTATTTTCTCTTCCTGATTGGATGAAAGCAGAACAGGCCACGCCCACTCAGTGGAGGCTAATATTTACATACGGGGAAGTAGCAGCCCTACTGTAGGCTAACTGTTAATGAGAACAAGAGGTGTTAAAGCCATTGGCTCATCCAGGGCAGACGCTTATTTAATTAAAAATACTTTTATCGTTTTTTCTAAAGTGTTTGAAGTAAAATAAAAAAAGTAACAGCGGTTTTTGCTATTAATTTATAGGCTGCAGGAAGAAATATCCACCCACTGCACCAACACAGGACGATTCTTTAATCAGACCTCGAACAAAGTTGGTGTGCACGCAACATATCGCGATGATTCCTCCGAGCAAGCGAGCAGCATTCATCTCCATCCCACGAGGGCTTTTATTTTTTTTCTGCACGCGCTGGCTCCAGAGACAGGAGGGAGCAGGAGTTGGGAAAACGTCGCCGAAGAAGAAATTAAGACGAGTAAGAAAATGTTTTTTGTGTAACACGAGAGAAGTCACTGTGGATTATCGTCGAATTTAGGAGTGAATGTCACAATAAAGCAGCCGACGGAAGTGAACAAAGAAAAGGATTTTCATCCCAACACAATCTGACACGTGAAAGGCTGGTTTGTAGTTTGTTTGAGAGCTAAAGAGTGGAGGGAGCACTGGGGGCCTGAAGGTCTGCACCCCTCAGCTCAGTTATTCCTGCTGTGGAGCGAGAGTTTGTGTTTTATCGCTAACTTCTATGAGATTATTACTTCCAGGAAAGTGCATGATCTGTTAGACTACAGTGTTTGACTTTAATGTAATTAAATCAGCTAATTATATTGCAGGATCCAGTTTCAAGGAAATGTGCTTTCAAATATTTTGCCACCATTGTATAATGATAGGAAAGTTCCTAGATTACATTACTGTCGACTTGTGCACGTTTATTTATTCATATATTATTTATTTGCATAACTGTCTCTTCTTGTCTGTACAACAAAACAACTTAAATATGAAGTATCTTCTTTTCTTTTTGACATGTTTTTAAGGATAAATTATTCTATTATTAATATGATTATGTTGTTATGTGATGTAATGGTTGCAATGCCAGCTGCCTCACTTATTTTTTAATTGATTAAAGAAAATGTATATTCACCCAAAAGAAATGTTTAAAAATAAAGTACTTAATTTGCTTTAAAACTGTTTGTTTTTCCACTTTATGCTCATTCACTCATTTAAATATGAATACAAATTGCAGGAGAGAATTCCATAAACCTATTAAAAATCTTTACATTAATGTTTTTGCATCCTAACTTTGGTTTCACTTCATTACACCGACAGGCAGAATTTTCTTTCCTCGATGTTTAGTAAATCTTTGCTATCAGAAACGAGGAGGGCGGATGTGTTTCGCTGCACACTCTGACCATCTGTAAATACTGACAGAGGATGTGAATGTTGGAGGACAACATTGTCAGAAGTCCTTCCTGTCCTTTGGCCTCTGCTGTCATTAAGGATTCACCACACAGGGTGTAGGTGAATGAGCAGAGGACACACACACACACTCTCTCTCTCTCTCTCTCTGTTCTGTGCTGTCTGCCAACTCATAAAGCACACACTGCATTTTCCTTCTGAAAGGAAACTAAATACACAAGTCGTGCAGATCCACACCACATCCAGGTGAACACCCTGTAACTGTGTTCTGGTTGGCCAAAGCTAAACATGTTTCCTTCTGTTGGTTTTCATGGTAAAGTCTGCTCACTAACACTGAGAAAGTAGATTCACTAAATAAATAGTTTGTTCAAAACTGCAGCATCAGACTCCATCCGCTGAGGAACAGCTGACTAATGTGCAGGGTTCCTATAGGTGCTGGAAATCCTTGAAAACACTGTTAATGTGTTTGGAAAGTGATTGAAATTTACATTTCTTCATGCCAAGTTTTTTTCAGAACGCTGTCACCAAACACAATTTTGCTTATTTTAAGCCACATGGCATCTAATTAAAAGTGATGAAAAAGTGAAATAATCATTAAAGACTCTATAGCAAATGTACTTTAAATAAATATATAATTTACAGCTTTGAGTTGCTGGAAATCCTTGAAAACACACCTTGAAAATACTTGAAAAGTGCTTAAATTAGACTTTGGAAAAGGTGTAGACACCCTGGATGTAGTGCTGGATCTCCTGAAGCACCCAAATGCTTAAAATTCATCTTTGCTAACGCTTTAAAATAGCCTGAATAACTGAGAATACGGGTAACACATCTGGAAAATTTAGAGTATACAAGAGAGGACTTATGCTGTCAGTGTTTTTGTAAGAGCTGGGTGCCTTTGGGGTATTTTAGGACTGAACTGATATTGTAAATATTAGAAGACATTCCTCCTTTCCTCTAAAATTCCTTTTTTTCTGCTATCCCCACATTTAAGTAGCAGTAGGAACTGGTAAATATTTTACCCATACTGATTCATGCCATGAGTTAAGAGGAATTACGTGCTAAATGTCATGAAACTGCACTCTAAGTTGCGTGTTGTAGTAAAGAGCGTTCCCACTCTGCAGCTGACTGAAATGGATTTCCAGTGAAGAGTAGGTGGTCCTTTTGTTTTGCACTCTCAGCATGCTATAACAGCAGGCTTAGCACATGCAAAATGCTTGCAGGAGCCGTGTAGAAAGATCAGAATTGATGAGAAATCTGGATCTTCTACTTTAAAACCCTGAGTTTTGAATGAAGCCTGCTGATTCATAAAATCCTGCAACCAAACTGCTGAGAATAACTGCAGCTGAGGAACCTCCCTGCATTGATCACGCATGTTGTCACAGAAACTGATGTGCGTGGATTTATCGCAGCTCTTATGTGTTAGTGATATTGATATAATTGTAACTATTATAAATGACTCACTCCTCTGGGTATGATTTAGAGGGCTTGGCCAAAAGGCTCCTCTCCTCCTTCCTCGTGTGAGAGATAGCTCACTGATGTGAGGAAACCTGAAGTAACTCATACATTACCCCAGCCTTGACTACAATGCTCTGCTAGTCTATATCAAAAAGTATTAGTGCCTCTACCCTTTTCTGATGCTCATATGGATTTCTTTCATGGCATTTTCTGTATGAAATTATGAGTGAATAAATTGCATCTTCATTTATCTTCGAAAAAGCCTTCTGTGCTGACTGCGATACTCAGCTCTCAGCGCTTTACATAATTATATTAGTCTTCTGCTACACCACGAAATTGATTGCCCAGGAAAATGAACCTGGCTTTGCTATAAATTACACCTATGGATCATAAGAAATGTGTTATTTTGTTTAAAATAGTACCTAATATAATTAGAGCTCTAATTCATGGCAAGCTACAAGTGTGCCTATTACAGTAACAGGGTTTGGAATTTAATCTGTCTGCTGGATAAAGAATGATCCTGTGTGGTTTTCATTTGTAATCCCAGACACATTATTTCAGTAAAATAGTCTGTGACTTTTAGATATGAGAGATGGATTGTTGAACGAATAAGTATATTCATAAGTTTCAGTATTAAAGTTAACAATTCATCCAAGGAAGGAAGTTTCAACATCAATCCCGCAGTCTGTCCTGTGTAACTTTTCCTTCCCGGTGGACGGAAACGGGATCACGGCTTCGTTGGAGGTCTGACTGAGGATGTGAGCTTGGTCTCTATCAGTCTGACACACAGGATGGTTTCCTGTGGACAGCAGAAATAATATGTTATTAAAGAAAAATTCACTGTGGAGGAATAATATCTGGAATATTAAGACTCGCTTGGAGTATGTGGCATGAAAATCAATAGAAATGTACATCTAAAGGATGAGGCTGGTGATATTTTCTATTTTTCTTCTTCTTGACAATTCCCATGAAAAGACCAAATGTAGCATGTCTCTCAAACACATTTCCAACTGTCCCTGTGATCCCACTGAGGTCATAACTCTTTGAATACTCCTGACAAATACATAGTTTTATTCTCATAAAAGGCTAAATCACTGTGAGTTTTAGCAAATGTTATTTAAACAGGAGTAAAGAGAATAACATCTATTCATACATCAGGGACTATTTTCAGTGGTGGATTAATACACACTTTCTCTTACAAGGATTTACAGCAATAGTATGGTGTGTGTAGGATTGACTTAAAATAAAGTATAGTGCCCATGGTCATGGCAGTGAAGCAGGCATGCCAACTGTGTGCCTCACTGATGTGTTTTTAATGGATTGTGGACAACAAGAGGAAAAGAGAAAACTCAGTAGTTGGTTCAATTAGTTGTTGGGATTTATTGGAATTTCACTAGACCAGATCGTCCTCACACAAAAAACGATGGTCCGTCCAAGCAGTTTATTATGACCCATATTTCTGTTTGTTGGTTAAATGTAGTAGTTATGCAAAAGGAAGAAGTCTGGTGATGCAGTATAAAGAGTGACAAAGTCCACAAGGGGAAACGGCCGGGATGTCACGACAAACACAGGACTTTCTTGTCATAATTAAGACCATTTTGCGATTCTTAAAAAAAAGGTCATATATATTGTTTTGGGAGTCAAACGACTTATTCTGTCATTCAGGTATGATGACATGTTGCACTAGATCAAGTTTGAATCTTAAAGGTAACCTTGTACCAGGTACAACTCATCTTTGGCTTTAGGTTTTCCGGCTGTGACATTTAGACAGAATCTGACATCTTGTACAGTTTTACATCCTGATGTTATGAATTGTGTTACAGTATCCATATTCCTTACTCTCTAAACCAGTTTTTCCAACACAGCTCTTCTCAGTTTCATATTTCAGGTCACAGACAGTTGAGCAGGATATAGAGAAGGTAAAGGTTATTTATTTTTCTCGGTCAGCATTGGGTTGGTTTTATTAAGCCAAAAAAAACAACAACCTTTGGTAATCTAATTTCTTGCTTTGATGAGACGAAGTGCTCCATTATGGAAGAACAACAAACAGGAATAGCTTCTCCTTTACAATCCTCATTCCAAGTGTTAAATCTCAGTGTGCTCCGCCACAATGGGAACCTTACATTTTAAATCTACCCAAATGCAAGACACATTTCTTAGCTCTATTGTTCTCCTTACCTACAGCCCTCTGCATCACAATCTAAAATCCAAGAGCACAGTGGCAGCGTGCAGGGTTAAGTAATTCTGCACCACTGAGAAAGACATTTGATTTCATTTGTAGTGTGTCTT
>CAFUXE010000126.1:202670-241788 GCA_903364295.1 Serranus cabrilla | reverse complement strand
TAATGATTAATATCATCACCGGTGGTGGGCTCGTTACTCCCTGAACAAATTTATTACTCATTACGTGTTACTCTTTTTGAAAGTAATATTGTTATTTTACTTATTATTCCCTTCCAACAGTAACTCATTACACTGTTTGTTCTATTACTCTTCCAGTAAAACCTATGAAATTGGTAATTGTGTCCTTCCAGTCAAAAGTTTAATTTGTTGCTTGTGATCCAGGCTTAAAATCCAGTTTCAGCTGTTTAGCCATTGTAAGGATTCAGCCAGCGTCTGCAGCCACCGAGGGCTCATCTTTGGTGGGGTACAATGTTACTTCCATGAGCTGGAAAAAATGTGAAATGCTGTCCTAGTAGGTGTTATAGGAGGTTTGAATTCATGTTTGTCCTGCTGGAAAGAGTCCTAGTACCACTACCTGCAAACAATTTACATGTTTTTGCCATTTTTTCATACAGACAATGGGAATATTTCCAGCCGCCAAATGTAAACATTCCCATCTTCCAAGCTAGCTTGTTGCCTGGTGACATGCATGAGCGATTATTGCAAAAATAAACCCGGGGATGTGTTTGTGTTGTTGGATTTCAAATCAGTAGTTATTTTTCGGGTTGTAACTGTAATATTATTTCTTAAATATGTGTCATACGTCATCACACTGCTCTGGGAAAAGTAATATTACAATAATGCACTACTGCCCAACACTCATTTGTTTTAATAAAACCATTCCAGTTTTGATTTGTTTAATGCCTCCACTGAAAACCAATACATTCATGCACTGACAGTCACCTGCACCTCCAGACTATTTACTGTATGTTGGATTCAACCATGCATGCTGCTCAAAAGCGCTGGCTCGTGATGTCTGCAGTTGTGAGGCGTAAATGTAAATTTGCAATCTGCCTGTTCAAGTGTCCTGTTGGCGCAACAACAGGAGCAGGTCCCCATCTGTTCTCTCTCCGGAGTGCCCAGACAATACATTTCCCCTGCCAGACCTTCCCATTTGCTGGAGCAGAGGTTTCCCAGCCATTTCTAAGGTTACAGGCTGGGTAAGCGCCTCCGCCGTGTGCTCACAGCTCTCTGATCGGAACTAGCTCGCCCTTATTTGCAGATGGAGTTGGGGCAAATTTTTGGTGCTGAGTAATATTTAAATGTGCTGCCCTTGGCTTACAGGCCCTTTTGTTGCTGTTGCTGCAGTTCCACAGGATGCGAGCAGCGAAAGACGAGCGTGGCTGTCAGTGGAGTGTGATTTGTTGCAAGCCCAGCCTTGCCAACTGTGAGGCACTGAGGTGTGACCACTGAGATGCCTAACATCTCCAGTTGCCTCAGGGCCAGCCAGTCAATTACACAATACTGTCTACCCTGAGCAATGGCATGTGCTCAATAATGGACCAAAGGCAAAGAGAAAACAGTTTACATCAGTGGCTGCAACATTACTACAATATTCCTGGTCAGATATTATCATTATGTCTATATTGTCGGTTGAGAAAATGCGTAAATGTGTCTGTTTTTATGCAGTAACTGCGTATGTTTTCAACAGTCTAACTCAAAAGAGTAACATTTTGGTTACTGGAGGACCTCAACTGTTTATGAAGACCATGTGTGGGAAACTCCAAGAGGGTCCTCGTTCAAAGAAAACTGCCTCTCCTTTGTGAGACACTTTATCGTGTGGATGCAGATGTGCTTTTTGTTGGAACCTTGCACCTCATCCATTACCCTCGGCCTGCCAGAGAGATAGTGGAGAGTGAATCCATTCAAAAGGACCAAGACAGAGCCTGCTGCTCAACTGAACTTTCCGTGAACTAGGCTCAACAGCGGGATCCATGCATCAAAAAAATAAGTAATTTCTCCTCGCTGCTCTGGCCTGTGTTTCATACAGATTGCTACTATCAACACGTCCGGCATCCTCATGTATCAATCTGTCAATCTGATATTCGTTTGAGCACTGTATCTGTCTCCAAAGATTCAATAGAGACCGAGACTGAGCTGGGAATGTTGTGACTATCTTGTCTTGTTGAATCAAGATTTCACTGTGCAGTCTGTGAGGATTATTTAAAAAAAAACTATGGCTACAGTGGGACACTGTGGTTTCATTGATGTGGATGAGATTGTAAAAACAGCTGTGCGTTCATTTTATATTTGAAAAGTGGAGCTGAACTTTTTCCTGGGAATTATAAATATACAACAATGATTCCATAAAAGATGGGATATTCTAAACAAAAAATGCAATAATTGCTCATTTTAGACAATATCTTTTCTGCAAACTGATATGAACAAGTAAATAGTAAATAGTAACATTAAATTAAAAAAAGATCTTATTCTACAGCCAATATATGCAATACTACCTACTACAAAATAGACTGACATATGATAAGAGACAAAATGTGTGTTTTTGTTTTTGGATTGTTGATTTAAGATTTGGAAAGAAGTTAGGCTTAACTGAATAATATTTTAGTGTAGTGTAGTATTATACATGCCTACATAAAATATAATATATGTAAAATATATTCCTGTTTTATTGTTGTAAAACCTGCAGTATTTGAAAGAGTCAAACATATTTGCTGCATCTTGCTCTCAAGTTGTGCAATGGGAAAAAAATGTCTCAGGGCTTTCTGCCAAAATGTCAGTCAACCTGGTATTTATGAGTGTGAACTGATACGGATCAGTGGGTCAAGTTCAGGACTTGTACCTGGGAGGCTGGGTTTGAATCCCACGTGATGCAAAAGTTGATTTTGACACAACTTCAATAAAGCTGCTGAATGCAAACTGGTTAATGTTAACGTCTTATTGTTTGCTAGGACTCGGCTGCAGTGGATACAGACATATTTTACTGCTATGAGATTTGTGTTCATAAAAAGTACATTATCTTTATACTCATTTCATCCGAATATCTCTCTCAATAGTAATAGATATGCTCCCATTCTGGATCTATATGCTAAGCTAAGCTAACGGGCTGCTTGTGGTAACTGTGGAGTCTTTATGGACCCTGAATGTGATCACACAGAAACAAAACAGCTTTATTATTAACTGCTTGATGGAAAAAAAACAAAGGCTGTTGTTTTGATTGTCCTGAAGTGATGTTTCACAGTGGAAATTGTGATGTTTTTGCTTATTAGAAATTGCTCATGTGAGCGAGAGATAAAGGAAACTGAAAGGTTGACATTTGCAGTCGAAACAAAAAGGCTTTTTTGCCTGCTCAGTAATGGTACCGAGGCTCTGGCACTATTGACATAGACCTTGGGTTGTTATATGAAAAGTCCGTGGACACAATTTAATTTCTGTCAGCAGTCAGGCTCCACAGCCACAATGGATTTCTTTTATGCCCTAGCCTCTGACTCTCACCGAGCATCTGTGTAAGCTGGAAACACAGTTTCTGCACAGCCCCTTCCTCTGCTCCGCCCGCTGCCTCTGCCCTTAAGGTGCATTTCATCCACATAGAAAATGAAGTTATATCTGAACTTCGACCAATAGTCTCGCTTGCCCAGGGGAAAGCACTGTAAGGAGTTCGCTTTAGTATGACCAGGCAGCACACAAAGCACACGAGTCCATCAATCTCTTTCTGTTCTGCTGTGCCTCTAATGGCTGCATACATAACATCACCATCTTCTGCCAGGTTTGCTGATATGAAATGAGCTGTTTCCTAAAAACAACTGGTAGAAACAATGTTAAACTGCGTTACTTCTAGATGGATTTGGGGGTTAATTGCTTTAGTTAGCCTATTGATGTAAATGCAAACTCAACATCATCCATTGTTTTGTGGACTACTGTTTTAAAGCCTCGAGTTTGGCATTTTGGCCAAAGCCATCTTGGTTCTTTGGAGCCGGAAGTGACCATATTTGGATGAGAGGGTGGAGCTAAGGAAGACATAATTTTTCAGACATTCTTCAGTGACCAAAATGATGCAAATAACTATCAAAAAGGACAAATTGAATGAACACAGGGCCAGAGATACATGCCACGCCCTAAAACATATCTTTCTTTGTGGTATATTTTTTTACTAAATCTGACCATAATTTACAAAATAACCATAACCTTGTATTAAAAAAAGACTGTAAACTGAGTTAACACATCAAGCAAGAAGTGGGGTAATTTCCTCACTAACGTCTATACAATCAGACTTCTTTTTGCAACCAGTAGAGTCGCCCCCTGCTGGTCATTAGAAATAATGCAGGTTTAAGGCACTTCACTTTCCAGACCAGGAGGTTGCCACATGAAATACTTGTAGCTCTTTACTTCCTCCTATAAATGTGTGTGATGTGTGAAATCATAAGGATCCCACATGGTGCTGGATCCTCATGCCTCTTGTCCTGAAGCAGCATGTTGAGCGCTGGATTATGTCCAAAAGTCTTGCTCATGAAAAATGTGTTGCTGACAACCTGGGTGAAAATGTGACTGTTTCCGATCCTAATGGTATGAAGCAGAGCGGTGTGTTCATGGCTCTTTTGCTTATGGTGACTGACAGCACTCTAGTCAGGTCTGACTGACAGGAAAATAAATGATGTGATTTTCTTCTTGGGAAGTGCTGACATTAGACTTCTTTAGTCGAGGGTTGGAGGAATGTGATTTTCTACCGGTGTGACTCACGTTCAGAACCGTTTGCTCGAAGTGAATCTGTGCACGAAGCAACACCACATAATATTTTGTCTCATTGAGCAGAACTATATCACGCCCCATGTATTCAGAACCTGACCTGCCTTAAACTCCAAGAGAGACCAACGAGCGCCTCTACCTTCTTGTGTATAAAATTGGTGAAAAATCTGTAAAAAATTATGCAAAATTGTCTTTTAATAATTCTTGAATATACACGATTGTGTGATACACTACAGTGTAATTTCTGGACTCAACAGGTAGCTGTTTTCAGTGGAAAAGCTCTGCTCAACTTTAAGCGAACCTCCCAACCCAAAACACCAGACAGACCAAGTTAGCATCTAACTGCTGAACCGTTGACTCTGTCACGTCACCCACAGGTTTCTGAATAAGTCCCATAACTCCCAGCTCATACAGAAATAGGCAAAAAGGTGGAGCGTGGGTGAGTTGAGGCGGGCTGAATGACGACTGGTTGATAAAACAAACCGCCTCTGACGGCACCCACTTGTCACTCAAAGTGGCTGTGTCCTTAATTATACATACTTTGAAGTCTTAAAGCAATTTTAACTGGTCAGTTATTTAAAAATGTCAAAATTCAAATTGTCCTCCTGGCATCTGCCATCTGACAAGCTCATAATTGATAAGACCTTGACGGGGGCTTACAGGCAAGATTGCAAAAATTAATCTACAACCTGCCCTGTAAAGCATGGTAAATATGGTGACTCTGACAGTATCAACTTTAAAGGTAATTCAGTGTTTTAGCTTGTTTCTACTGGCTCAAAGTGACCAAAATCATACTGCACATTTAAATCTAGATAGTGAATCCAAGCAGAAATTGCACCTGCATGTACACACATGTCACAGTTACGGGAAATGATGATATTTAAACTGATGATCAATATAAAGACTACAGTACCAGCAGCCCAGGATGCCTCTTTACTGTGGTGCTGTGAATTCTCATTAATGACATGTTGCTAACCTTTTCTCGTTACAGTCATCCCATCATAAATCACACCACCTGCCAGTCGGTTGTTGCCTCACACAGAACTCCTAAAACCTCCTGCGTTTTTTGCTGTTTTCGTTTGAGACGTATATGTATATATATATGCATCTCACTAATTTATTGTCATCCATTAGCAGGTCGCCATCATTTCCTGCTTCCCTCAGCGTCTTCACTCTCTGTCCTCAGCGGTTTTGTCCATCTGGTTGTCACGTGGTTTAGGGAGAGCCACCTAAGAGATGGTGTGCCCTCTCAGATCATTTGTCTCAATTAAAATTTAATGAAATGTGGCTCTCTTTACTATTGTGTCTTGCAGCTCATAAATGAAACATTGTACTTTGTAGCATTACACACACAGCGCTCCATACATTGTTTATTTAAGCCTGATGCAACACATAGCAAAGCCAGTACAATACTATCTCAATCTTTGAAAATACTGCTGAATGCAGTTAATAAAGTTTTCAAAGTCAAGGAATATTTGTTTTTTTAGGAGTGCTGCATTGGAATTAATTATGCATTTTGACAAATACTGTATGCAACTTCAAACAACCACTCTTGTTGCGTCAAATGTGCAGCTGAGGGTCTTTTTTTTCTGTTGTTAGATATGTTTTATGCAGAAAGTAACACTGAAGATAGTGGTACAGACTAAATTCATTGCCTGCTGTTCAATAGTGAGCCAAAGTCCTGACCTCACCTCCAGGCTAGCCACCGCTCCGCACTGTGCTGATGGTCGGGGACAAGCAGTTTAATTCTCACTGCAGAGCTAACTTTGAAGTCTTGGTTACTGCAGGAAACTGCTGTTTCTCTATTGGAAATGTTGGTGAGAGCAGGAAGATTTCTCTCAATGCATGACATGCAGTAAAAGCAGTTCTGAAAATGAGTGCCGTGTCCAAATCCACACCTAAAAAGTGTCCATACAGGAAACCAGTCTATATCTGCTGATTAAGAGCAAACTGCTGCGTTCACTTACTCTACCTAATTCTTTTTTTTACTGTTTTAGATTCATCATTGTAACCCAAGGTGATGAATTCTGAGGTGAAATAACTTTTATGAGGTGAGGGTCATTAGCGATGATTAAGAGTGATCTAATGAGTTTAATCCCCACCTTTGTCCAATATTGGACTATTACCTTACTCCCAACAAGCTTTTTAATGTTCCTGCCTCACAGCCCTGGAGTGCTGGTTGTGCATGTCACCAGAAATTAATGCTACGCTTCTGCAAAATACAATTTTCACATGAACAGTAGAGGCAGTGTGAGAGCACCATTTTCACAACGTGCTTGCTTTATTGGCCTAACATTTAATCTATGATGCTCCTGCTGTCACACACCTTTCTGCTAAGATCTCTGAATTAACAACATGTGTAAGAACAATTTAATTCTGCTAATTACATATATAACGGAAATGACTTTTGGTGTCGCCCAGCACACTTAAATAATGTCAGGTTTTCCATGTTTGTTCATTTCATAGGTGTTTTCGTGAGGCTGTGTTAATTTTGCCCAGTTAGCGAGAGGCTGGTGCTTTTATTTTGAAAGACAAACGCCGGAGGAAGAAAAAGACGTCAGGTGAGACTTCCGTTTCGATTGTTTGGCACCTGGCTGATGACGGCACAAGGTATGGCAATATTTCACTTACTATTGTGGCTGATATTGAGGTACTTTGTCATGTATGTTTTGTAGTTTTGCATACTTTTGTTAACTAGCAAGGATGCTATGTTAGCTCAGTGTGATGGCAGATATGAAACTCTGACACGTGCATGAGTGTGTATTGCGGCTGCAGTGTGGGGCGAAGCACGCTCGAGCTGGGGTGAATGGAGCTGCATTTGTGTGTTTTTTTTTTAGTTTGAATAAAAGTGACCAAGTTATTAAGTCTAGAGGATTTTACACTGATTGGGCACGTGAAGAGTGAAGAGAACCTACCACTGTTTTTTTTTACTTGCAGGGTGGCTCAGGAATTGTAACTCAATGCATTTTGGATTAAAGCTGCAATGATTGGTCGACTGATTGATAGGCTGATTAAAAGGTAAGTGGACTATTTTGATGTCTGATGAATAATTTTCATGCAATGTTGGCAGAGGATGAAGGTTTTACCCTCTCGAATGGAGATTTGCTTTGTTTGCATGTTGAGCTGAGTATCTTTTGGTTTTAGACTGACAAGGCAGGACATTTGGGGACATCACCTTGGACTTGAGAGGTTGGGATATGGGACATGACTTGCTGTTTTCATTTATCACATTTAATAGTCAAAACAATTAATCGATTATTTGTGAAACGGGTTGGCAGATTGATCAATGCTGAAAGTATCCTTGCAGCCCTGCTCTGAAGCATGTTTTGTGTTGGTTTGTGTTTGGAGACGTGTAGAAGTACATCTGGAAATATGCGCTATACATTTATGGCCTTTTTGTGTGAATCACAAGTTTAATCATGATATGTTATTATATCAATTCTTAAAGATGGTAATATGTGTCAATATTTTGACTTTGAATTGACGTATTAGCTTGTTGATCAGTGTCAAATATATATTGACACAGATCAATGTGTCATTTCACTCCTATTGTGAACACATCAGCTGCCAAGGTGTGTTTTATTTTGAGTGTTTATTTTAATTTAGTGAAAATCAGGCCACTACTTTTTCTCATTTTTTTTTCCATCAAGCTATGCATTATTTTAACATTGCATTTGTATCATGTTAACAGTGTTTAAAGTGCAGTAATTCTCACATGTGTTGCTGTGGCTTGGGGATGTTGTTGAGGTATTTTGCCAGAATTATCAGTAGGTGTGCTCTCGACTTCTCTCTTTGGAGTAAATACAAGTTTCTCTAATGGAAATCTGAGTTAATTTTATAATGAGAGGCGACAGGGACGTGTTATATGTGGAATTTGTCCGTTGTTTTAGTACTCAGGCTTGTGAAAGCAACTTAAAGTCATGAACAACAACTTAATGTAATACTATACATTCTGCCTGCATGATGTGGGTTGGTGGGAAATAACTTAGCTTGGCTTTGGTGCAGTTAAGTGACAGCAAATAGGTTGGAGTGACTTGAAACCACTGGAACTTGCCCTTTTAGAGGGTTTTGATGTTTTCACTGTTACCAAAACTTACTGGAAACTAGCACTGTACGTGATGTTAGCTGCCATATTTGTTGTCCAATGACACCAAGGAGCTGGAACCAAAAGGCTTCACACATGTCTTGTTTAGAGTTTCTTAGCACACGGCGGACTGGGAGGAGATTCTCGTCTTTGAAGTGCATCAGGAGTGTCTGAGGGCTTTGTTATGCACAGTGGCTGCAGGGAGGACCTCAGGAGCCCGGCCCCTGTTCCTTCATTTCATTTACTTTCAGGAAAGGGTGAAGGGTAAAGCCACTGGAATGATGAAACGCGGTTACCCAACTCTCATTGTTTTTAAGGGGCGCCTGTATGTGTTCACGTTTCTCTTTAACTCTGAGCGCGGGGGGAAATTATAATTAATCTGTTAATGACAGTCGGGGCTGTCATAAGCTCGGGGAGTGTATAATAAATTGCTGTAATAAAAATTAAGATTGCATGCATCATTGAGGCCTTCAGAGGGTTTGTTTAATGTAGTTACAAAAATGGTAGCAGCTGATGTGGCGTCCACTGCTCTACCAGGAGAACGCTAATTTCTGAGTGACACTTAACCTGCTGTAGCTCAACCACAGCTGAGGGAGGTGAGGGGAAACCTAATGAGTTTTTCCTGCGTCCCATTTTGAGAACCACTGAACTGGATGGCCTGGTTTGTATCCGAAAGGCAAAAACTTGCATTGTTCATGGGAAATTAATTAGACCCTTTGAAAATCTAGCCAATCCTGAATTCACGTAAAAGAATTCATTATGTGCTGGTGCTCAGGTCAGTGAGTGATTGGTCTGAGGGCTCAAACTTTAGACAAATCACCACATGCTCTGAAAAGTCATGTGAGGGTCAAAGGTTGGGTTGTTCACTTGTCCCTCTTCCCCTTAACTGGAACATGAAAGATGCTGCATGGTCTCTAACATGGACTCTAAAGGGCCACAGTGTAGTTACAGCAGCAGAGGACTTCCTCCTCTTTGATGAGGGACAAAGCTTCCTCTGTGGTGCAGGGTCCCATTAGAGGAGAGCCCTCGACTTCTGCCCCGGAGGAACAAAAGAACAAATTTTAGCATTGTTGCACATTAGAGATTTACCATTTTAGATTACGAACCCCTGGTGTTATCAGCGCCTGACAGGGACACCCCTTCAAGTGTCTCTCTTGCCCCCATGTTCACGCACACGCTCCAGTTCAACTGCTGACATACCAAACAGAGGTTGGCTGACCGGTTTCCTGTCTAGTCAGCGTGGCTGTGTCACCTCTTCTGGCCCTTTCAGCCAGAAATATTTGTCAAGGAGTCTTATCTTTGCTTGTGTTGTTTGGGACACAAGGGGCCTCGTTTGGGGTTTAGCCTGCGGGCAAGCTGGTATATCGCACTCGTAGCCTGACACCAGTTGACACAGCATAGTTGCCCAGGTCACCCTACAAAAACATCGCTCTCAGTCTGCATGAAGCCACCGAACAATGGTGATATTTTCGTTGACAGACAGCCCAGGGTGCTCTAATTGAGACTAAGCTAACTTGTCTCACGGATTTTGTCTTGAACTTTAAAGCAATTACATCCTTCCTGCCCTGCTGTTCAACCGAGCAAGAGGCTGGTTCTGTTGTTGAGGATGTGTCCGGTCAATTATTCAATATTTGATAAGTACTTAAAAAAACAAACAACAGTAACAATAATGGTAAATTATTGATCTGTCCTTAAAAACATAAGACACATGGGTTTTTTGTTCCTACTTTCCCACAAGGGAATTTCTTGTAGTCAAGAAAACTTGTAGTCATGTTGTCGAATGGCCACAGTTTTACAAGGTTAGGGCAAAAAAACGTTATAGTTACGTGACACGAAACAAAACTAAATGGTTAGACTCGGGAAACGATAGTTTGGCATAAAATAACGACTGCTGAACGTGAGACATTTACTGTTAAAAGTCATTACAATGTGTTGTAGCAACGCCAAAAGTTAAATTACACAAGAAACCTAAAATACAAACATGGATTTTAATTTTAAAGACATGTGTTTGTTTGACCTTTTCACCGACCCCTCCCGCCCAACCTAAGTGGACCTTATTGTTCTTTATACTCTGTATCCTCACTTCCATCCTAATTACCACAACCAGTAGAGGGCGTTACTAACAATAAACGTAAATATGGGTCATAATAAGTTGTGAAAACGACATATGGGGTCTTTTTTAAAGGGAGGACAGCCTCAAAAAGCCCCAGCCGTCCTTACTTATAACTGTCAAAAGCAGGGCTTTGTTCTGAAATATGTTGCAGTTGAAGGCTGGGATTTCAGAGCTGTAACTAGAAGTCTGTGGCTGAAACATAAAGCTTGTGAGCCGACTCTAATAGGGCCTCAGTGGAAGGTAGACTGCAGCAGCAGATCCTCTGCTGTGATTCATCTCTATTGTTTTGCTGGTTTGTTACCTTTCTCTCAAAGAGCCTATTGCTCCCGAGGCTCCCACAACAATTATCACCCGCTTGTCTCTCAGCTTATCTGGTGACACGTTGTTGTTGTCTCGGCTTCTTCTCTCATCCTCTTCTTTGTATTTACCTTTTCGGGTTGTGCTGTATTAGTTTTATATAAACCTTTTAAGCTTCACCCACCGGCCATGAAAGATAATTGTAGACCAAAAGGAGCAATGGGCTTAATTTTCCAAATTAAGTGAAACCTAATAATTCTCGCCTAAACCCTGGCAGTTATTAATAGCTACGAGCGGACCAGGTAAAGGATGTTATGTTCATGCAGCTCAACTGCTCTTTATGGTCGATAAACAAAGCTTTGTTTTTCAGAACAATTCTGAGTGTAAAAATAAACATTAACCATTATTACACAGAAGGAAAGTATAATGAGGAAAGGACATAATGGATAAAACATTATTATATCTCAGCCTGGTCTCCTTAGAATTACATTCCCAAGCAACAAAAACTGTCTTTCAAAACATTTCTAATCAAAGTGTGAAGCTGTCAGTACATAGAGGAGGTTAGGATGCATGGATAGGTAAAAAAAAAACAGGACTTTCACCCAGGAGAATGCTGTTTGTGCCGAAAATGGAATAAATGTTGAGTTATTTGCATAAGATGCAACTATTTATATCCCAAACTATCTTTTACTAATGAGGTAGTTTTGGTACCAAACTCGGATGATCACAACTTTAACCATTTGTTAAGTAAAGTTTTTAAAGTTAACCTCATGTTTAAAACACTAATGGTAATACAGAAGAATTATTTTTCAATCAAAACATAATTGAGAATCCAGTTTCATTGTGTGACAGTTCATTTTATTCATTATAACGTCATTTTTAGGAGTCCGTGTTGCATTTTTTGTTATAAATCCAGTGTCACTTAAAAGTTTCCATCAAAGATCATGTAAGAAACAAATAGGCAGTGTACACTATATATATAAGACCAAAGCAGCCAGCACCACCCCAATGGACCATCCACTTTTTCATACATTTAGGGAAAATATAATCATTCTTTTTAATTACTGCACCTAGGCACTCTATTAAAATTCTAATTCACCTCATCCACCTCGATTGATCTGTTCACAGTGGGTGGCTGTGGTGAAATGCACTGTATAATATTCATGCTGGTACGCCTTGGTTGTGCTGTGTGTCAGAAGCCATCTTGCAGCGAATCCCTCACCCACCTTGGAGCGCAGCCTGTGGAACTGATGAGGTGAAGAGCATTGCTCTGCAGCTCCATGCTAGTAATCACGGGACTGAAGAAACACATACATCATCTGCCACACAGGTTGGCATGGCGAGTGAAAAGCCTTCACATCACGTAAGATGTTGGACAAATGATGGCCATACGTGTGTTTGTCTCCTCACAGATGGCTGTGCATCTTCAGTCAGGAAAAAGCTGAGCCTGGCACTTATTCCCCTCCCCCAATCCACTCCTCTTGCTCCCTCTTCCTCTCTCCCTCCATCAGTCTTTTGTAGCACGTCCCCCTTTTTTTTGTGCCTCTCCTCTGCAGGAGGTTTGATATTGGCAACACAGTTAGTGCCCTCCACGGAAATAACAGTGGAAAAGATGACATAAATTATTTGCCAATTGTTTGACACATGCAGGGCATTGTCCTTGCTATAATCATCAGCACTCTGTCACCTGAAGGTATGAACGGTGCCACTGCTGCTTTGTGTCTCTCTGCTAAACCTCTTGGGCTGTTCGGGGCTCCTGCTCTCGTCAGTGAAAAGTGCACCTTTTCCTCCGAGCGGCGAGGAGGAATGAATCACAATCATGTTTTTGAATGGTGCAGCTCTTGCATCGGCATTAACACATATGCAAAAAAAATGTTTTTTAAATAACTTCACTGACACCTTCTTGGCTGACGGACACGCAATTTGTTAATCAGCAGCCAAGTTACACAGCTTCAAGGAACACTTACGAAATGTCAATGACTCACTGCTGTTGACGCACTGGTAAATATTTAATATCACAAACTCATGAGAAGCAGCAGGGACAGCTAGCCACAAGTGAAATTAAAATAAGCCCATTTTTAAATGGCACTGTGCAACATAAGGAGGCTTCTTTTAAGGGCGATACAGGTTGTTGTTTGTTTTTCAGACCAATCATGAAAGCTTTTTAAACACACTGAAGTCAAGGATAATACATGGGGACGTTAAAAAGGGACAAATCTTTAGTATCTTTTGTGATAATCACTTATGATATAGCAATGTTTTCATCTAGTTTTAGAAAAAACTAAAGAGCGCACAGATATATGCAGAAAATCCATATCTAGGAAGCTAAAAATGATGCAGATATGTTACACATATTTGCATGTAAACCATTAATAAACATAATACAGCATTTTTTAGAAACATTGATACAGTACCATAAAACATAATGTTGTGATACAAGTGTATCAGTATGTTCTTACACCCCTATCTAGGGTGTAAGAACTATTGTTTCATTGTTCAAAGAAAAAGTGAAAACTCTGACACAACACAGTAGATTTATGTCTAACGGGATTTTATTCCAACTGCGCCTTTTTCATTAAAACTCAAAATAAACATTTCTTTACGACATAAATCCCCACAGTTGCACTTTTAACTGGTTTTCTCTGTAACTCTTCTCTACGAGATATATAAATAAAGTTCTGTTGCTATAAATAAAACATGCTCAGTGTGTTTACAGATCAATAGAGGGACTCCAGGGGGTTTTAAATACTCTATATACACACACTGTATATTATGATCAACTAACTGTAAGGAACAACACGGCAGCTGGTTTGGCACCGCATCAGATTCTGTATGTTTTAATCATTGTGGAATTATTAATCAAAAGATTAGACAGATAATGTTTCGTACGCCATCAAACAAAAGCAAAAACCTTAACTGACACTGTTGAATCTGTCCAGGCCTGCTCAGCGGCTCACAATCAGTAATGAATGGCATCAAACATAAACAGAGTTTTCCAGTCTCTTTTCCCGAGGCTAGGAAATTATATCCAGCAGTCTGTGGCGTTCCATTAGCGGTGGTGGCTGCATGCATGTGAGCGCGAGAGTAAGAGACTGTGAGAGAAAACAATGTTAGTTTATGTGCGTGAGTGTTTGGTTTATTGTCAAAGAGCTCGCCAGCGTCAGTATGAAACACATTTTAGTTAGCCAATGTAAAGACTGCAGTTATTAAATGGTGTATGGTGATGCATTGCAGTTTATACGTAACATCCACAGTAAAGAAGTGGCTTGATTTCCAAAAAGGGCTCTGGCGCATTGCATGCACAGTACACAACACATTATAGTGCATGGATATGAGACATAGTGCCGGATCAATACGTGATTTAGCTAGATGAAGAATGATGCGCGGCTCAGTGCAGGAAAATACAGCAAGAGACGAAAACGGTCCCCGCTCATGAAAAATGCTCATTATCAATGGGGGAGGTGTTTTGTCTAGATGTAATGAGATACTGTCATGCTGTGGTACAGTGCAGAACAAGCAGAGCCACCCCTATGCAGCCTGTACCATTCTATAATGTCCTTGCCCTTGATCAGTTCCCGCTGCCTTCAATTGCACTGAAACCCATTATAAATTAATCACCTCGTCGTGCAATTTGCATAAAACACACACAGCACCATTTCCATTCACCTCTATCTATGAACTGGATTAGGAGAAACTGCATTAAATGGCACATTAAAGAAGAGGAAGCTGATCTGTAGCGAAAGGAGGTAATTCGGCGACAATGGCAGCAGAGCAATTCCTGTGAGCGGTATAATTAATGAATGCCTCGCAACCATACATGGGGAACAGCTCAGTGCGTTTGGGAACAAAAAGAGAGAAATTTCTCCCATGAGTCCTCCGGTTCCCTCTTGCATTCTGTAATTTCTTCAGCATAATACAATATGATTTTCCTGCCATGGTTTTTATGTTTTGACAAATCTATGCATACAGAGTAATACTGGGGTTCCAAAGGATTTACACGTCTTATCTTGTGTGTTTATTTTGGCTGCGGTGCGATGTGTACCTGCTCGCTCAAATTATAACAGATTTGCCCCCGCGCGATGAGGTAATCAGCTATTCGAAAATGCCTAGCTATTACTCAGACAACGAGGAGCCAGTCAAGACAATAAACTTAACTGAAAGACTGAAGATTGATCACAGAGTTCTTATTTAGACAAACACGACTCGGAGAAAAAGGCAATTCATCTGCTCTGTCCTGGTGTATTTTCCCTATGAATCAGCAAAAATAGAGAGGCCATCCCTGACTTAGATTAGAAAAAAGGGCATAAATCATGTAATTACGTTGTCAAAACAACATCTGATCTTTGCACACACACACTTTTGTTTACCTATAAAAAAGCACTTTTATCTTTATGCTCCGCTTAGATGTTGCTAATTAATCTAGTTTTCACCACTCGCTCCCTGAATTATAAGCAGAACATGAACTTTGAATCCAAAACAAATAAACTGTTTGCATTCACAGATATTAAAGGCAGTTTTTGACCTGGAGTTACAGTTTAATGCTCAATATCTGTTCAGTGCCACATTTTTATTTGGTCAGTTTTACTCGTGATGATCAGAACGGTTCCTTCAAGTTGATCCACGTAAATGCATCAAACCTTTGAGTGGTTCTACTTTTGGCTAAATATGGAGTCCGTTTCTTTATGACACTCTTTTATAGTTCATTCAGCAGCGAGTGCTGCACATCGCCAGACTAATTTGAAAATGCATATTAGTCTGGAACCTCTCAGTTCATTTTTGATTACCAAGGGGCATTACCAGTTGGCACAGTACAAAATGCCTCTGAAGAGACCCACAACTAATCAGAGCAGTGAAACGTGGCCCTCAACTATTGGAGCAGAGAGGCGCATGACGTAGAGCTGAGTGAGCTGCAACTTGGAGTGTTGTTTGTTTGTCCACTGACAAGCAGGAAAAACTTGGCGGCCTTCTTCCAAATGTTCTCAAATTACAGCAAAACGGCACAATAAAGTGTGATTGTGAAAACATTTGAGGCAGGAAACAGGCAACACCAGACTGGTACCCCCTTAAAAACGTTAATATAGGGCAAAAAATACCACTCATATTTATGCTTTAGACTGTTCTCCGCCCCATTATGCTGATGATGTGAAAGCAAAAGTGAATAATTTTTAACGTAACTTCCGTGGCTCATGTTTTTTGAATCACGTTGTTTCACATAACTTACATTTTTTCACCCTCGTAACTACTTCATGTCCGACCTTTCTGTACATTTATTAACTTTTTAACTGTCTTTTATAATGCATAACCAGGATGTTTTTAGCCCGAAACCTAGGTCAATGCTTTTGTGGTATAAATTCACAGAAAGTGCAGCTTTTTTTTACAACCGCAAACTAGGAGCAGCTTTTGACAAACACTCACATGTGTGATTATAGGTGGTATTAAGTTACGGTCTATTCTATCATTCGGGTTGGAGATCTTGTCGGCCAGAACAGAAACAGAATATTGATTCACATTTGATCAGCGCAGCCCAGTTTGACGGTTTGATCTGAGTTTTGTGCGTTCGTGATAAACAGTTTTGTTTTGCTGCTCCAGGGCCTGACCAGCTGGAAATCTGTCTGAATGGGAGAATGACCAGACACGTCTGCCAGAGCAAATTTAACTGCTTTCCACAAAACTTAAATGCTTTACTTGTCATCATGTGTAATCTTGCATAAATACATTTAAAATATTAATGTCAATGCATTGAATCAGCTTCCCAATTGATGTTCTAGTTGGAGAGAACAGTTTTGTTCAAAGGGCCAGCACCATTTAGACTGTAGCTGGGAATTCACAAGCACATACTGGACATTAAAAAGGTCATTCAAAGATTTTAGTTCATTCATTTCTAGTCCATCACGAGCTTTCCCTGCAGTTGCCAATACACATGTAGTTCACTGGCCTACAAGTTCTTCAGTGGGTAATTTCTTTGTCATCAAACTATTAAAATATTTGAGGACAGTGAGCTGAAAAAGACCCCAGAGAAAAGTGCATGCAGTGTAATTATGAAATGATCCGGCTGTGTAATGGACATCAGGCTTGTAAAGCTGCCTGCCCGACAATCTAGTTTGGCAGTGAGGAGCCCGTATTAACAACACAACGGTAGTTATTCTCCCAGTGCTTTCCTAAATGTCACAGTTTGCATTTGTCAGATTGCAATGTATCACTTAGAGGGGGGTGATGGGAAACCCTCCAAGAGTAACCTTGAATGGCAGCCAATCGGCACGGGACCAATGGCCTCCCATTCCTCTGCTTCACTGCACTGCACTGGTGCTGCACTCTACAGTATATTTAAACACATGCCGACACCCAAGAGGAGGAGAAATAGCACCTGACCCCTTGAAACTGATACCCTCGCAAGCAAGGGAGAGGGGAAATTGTTTAATGAAGATGGATCACGGTGATGGCTTTACATTTCATTTCTTAACAGCGGGCATACGGCTTTATTACAGCCAGTCCTCACCTTTGTCCTCTTCCTCTCAGACGAGGCACTCAGGAGGCTCTGTGTACTCACTTTAGTTTGGTTTTAGTGGCTGTTTTTGGGAGGCGTCTGTGTATGTGTGTGTGTGTGTGTGGTGTCTGTTGCCTCCTGAATGTAGAAATCTGCCTGCATTGGAGAACTTGCTTAGCTGGCTAGTCAACAGGGAAATGTTGACAATTCAGCCCAGTTCCATCTGGCCACATTCTTCCTGGTCGAGCTGCTCTGTGAGGTCTCCTGTGAAATGATGTCCTCTATCAGCAGTGAATGTCACAAGCCCCACACCATTATTGCAGAAAAGGATCCCCACAGACTGTGTGGAAAAAGGAGATTCAACATCTCTTTTGTACCTTATTCGACTCGCTGCCTCCCTCAAATACTACAAGTGCTAAGATTCAATGCACCTACAGTTTTATCTTAAATGGACATAAGCTGTTTCTGCATTCAGGCCACAAAAATGGAGCCAGTAATGAGTGAAACACGGGGTCAGGAAATCTGTTTGTTTGGATTGAAGCAGATTGTGCAGTGTTGTCTGACCACATCAGAAGGCAAAAGTGCCGTCATCAGTGCTGGAGAGGGATAACGGAGCATACTTTCTCAGGGAACATATTCAGCTTTGCACCTGAAAAGTTAGAGAAGTAGATTTCCGAAGACTCCCAACATTTTAAACCTCCTTGCACCTGTCAAATCGGACATCATTAGTTCAAGTTATGGAAATTGTTGGATGCAGCCCCTCAGTTTTAATGTCCGACAGGTGTGTGTGTGTGGGAGGAGGAGAGGATTTCAGACACAGCAGGCTGATGCCTTTAGATTCCATTTGATTCGCTTAAATGTCAGATTTCTCTGAACATTTTCATACATCAAAAGGCGAAAAACTTTCAAATGAGAAAAAAAGAAAAATGATGCTTAATTTTAGATGTAAGTTGTTGTGTGTGAACCAGGTTGTGTAGCAGTTATCTGTCCATAGCTCTGATTAAACGTGGGCTGAAGCTGATTGAACTCAAGTCAGAGGCGTCGGTAGCTTCTGTGTCATCAGGTTCACCCTTTCTAAAAAAAGGTCATGTAAAAAGAACCAGCTGTACTGTATTATGCTATAAATAACAGCAGCTTTGCAGAGACTGCTGTGTGTTTGGCTCATTCCAACCACATGCTGACTGTGTTTTCTCCACAGTGAGCTTTAGTACAATGAAAACAGGGCTTTAAAACATATTTAAGTCATCTTTAAACCTATTGCCTGCTTGGTTATTGTGTAAGTAGTGCTCGTAGTTAACTCTTACATGTGATCAGCTCATTTGCATACAAAGTAAAGCAGTGGTTGTCTGAGATGGAGCAGAGTCTGCACCTCTGAACCCTGGACCAAAGGCCAAGGGGTTCAAATGGACAGCAGGAGCCCTGAGGCAGAAAATCTGAACCCTTCTCACCTCAGATGACAAACCTAAAGTGCATCAGCAGTGCAGTGCTTCCCAGAAACCGAGCAACACACGAGTTGTATTGAATATTTTTACATCACAGAGAGAGATTTTAATCCACTTATGGCACCAAACATTCTGAGGATTTGAAGCTGTGCTGCAACAAATTCAATTTAGCACCGCGGGTAATTCATTTTGGTCGGCTATATGGAGATATAGATGGACATGGACGTGTAGTAGTTCCTCATACAGTAGCGAGTGAATTTTAAATGAAAGTTAATGGAAGTTTCAAGTCATCAAAAAACTCTGAACTTGTTCTGGTCGTGAACCAAAGGGAGCGTTTGTCTGTTGTAACAAAGATATATGAGTCTTGCAGTACACAGCTCGCTAGTCTTAATTAGGTGGCTACCATCAAATGGGAATTGTATCATCACATTGGTAAGTGTACCACAACATGCTTGCCCCTAACCTTATACATTTATGAATTTCAATATAAACGGGGGCATGGAATACTTAGAGGAATAATTAATGCAGGGCTAAATTGAGTTTGAAAAGCCTGTGGTTTACCGTGTCATTGGTGCACACTGTCAGCCAATTGCAGAGGCTGAGAGATTGGGAGGGTCAGTGTGTAATGTCCGTGCGATGAGTAGTGCTGCTTTACGACTTCCATTTGCTCCAGTGCGGGCAGCCTTCCCACTGGTCCTCACTAATGACGCCTCTCTAATGCTGCATGGAAGAGCAGGGGAGGGTAATGTAAGTGGAGATAGGGGAGCCACTTGGGTAAGAATTAAAACACGATAATTGATAATATTTCAATGTGGCTTAACGGAATTGCTTCATATCGTGTTCAACAGGATTATCAATGAATAATTAATAAAACATACACATATTTTATAATTGAAAGATACGAGCGTTGAGCGTAATGGTCAGAGTCCTGGATAAAACAAATGCCCACCATGAAATTAATACTCAGATTGTGAGCAACCTGCTGTGGAAAAGTGGGTTTGTTTTATTTTGCTGCTTTTTTGAAAGAAGGTACCAATGTTGATGAATAAGTTATGATGTCAACATCGTCCATTATTACCACAATGGCTTGTGATTAAAAGCTTCTCATCCTTCTTGAGGTTTTTTCATGCACTGGTCAATTTCAAGATTTTAGGCGATTTTGCTTCAATTTCGCTTCTTTTCTTTCAGAAAGAAAACAAATACACATTTTTTTTTTATTTTGCTACACTTTGTCCGAATGCGTCTGTAGATTTCTCCTTAATTAACCCAAAGTTTGCATTAATTAATGCCTGATTTGGATATTTAATCATTAAATTCCAGAAAACTTGTAATGCAAAAAATAATTGTCCTAATGTAAATACTCAGATGGTAAGGTTTCAAATTATATCTATTAGTTAATATTTTTACCCTATTCCCCTGTAGTGTTTCATTTCCGTTTTATTCCTATCTATATTTTTGTTTTCTGCAGAGTTCATGTTCATACATCAGTCATAGCCTGATTAACATGACCATTTTATTCCTAAAAACATGGTGAAAATAGATTTTTTTAAAGTGCTGACAGTATTTACTGATTAATGGACTGATAACAAAATTTATAAAAAATGTTCTGAAAAATAGCGTGCACCAAGAAATGTTACCTGAAAAATGAAAAGGGTTTATTTGCAAAGTAAAAACAAATACATGCAATGCAATGTAAATATATAAAAAACAAGAAACACAATCCTACTAATTTTAAAATGACACATAAATGTGCAGGCGCCAATCAGTTGCAGCTTTGGATGAGCTGCAGACAGGCGACAGTTACTTGTGTGGTTGATGTTGTTGTGTGTTTTTTGCTGATTGGCCTATTTTCATGTTGTTGACTCTGTAGTTGATAAATGCACACAATGCTTGCTGACAACCTGCTGTTATTATCTGCTCTGACCTCAAACCGATCCCCCTATGTTATTACCTAAAACAGCATCTGTTGAAAACTGCCTTTGATATTCAGATTAAACATTAAATTTCAGAAAACTTGCAATGAAAAAAATCGTCTTAATGTAGCTAACCAGCTGTGAAAGTTTCATGGTGATATCTGTCAGATAAAGGTTCGACCCTGCTCACCTGCAGTGTCTCCCCTTGACATGCTGAGTGCTCACAGTAGCACAAACTGGGCGTCTCATACATTCATAATGTCCTCCTATATGTCTTTCATGGTGTCTGTAACATGTGCCCTTTTAACCTCCGTGCTATTAGCAGCACATTGTTTTGCATAGGTATGCTGTTTTATAGATGAGCTCCCGTGAAGGTAATGGGTTAATAGTCGTCGAGGCTCGGCTATAGGTGAACCGGAGGAGTCATTAGAGACAACCCCACAGTGTCACGGCGCTATAGGCTCCGGCCGTGTTGTGCTTCGGAAGTAAAATAATTGCAGGAAGCGAGCGACCCGGCTAAATCATGCCCGTCTGGGGGAGAGAGGGCAGCAGACAGGAGCTGGACTATTCGGCTGTGATGCCTATGAGTGCATTTCCGCCGCCGTGCCCCCTCCTGATCCAGCTGTCCCTTATATCAAAGATGCTCTGTTTGTGTTTGGAAATCAATTGATATTGTGCATGATGGATGAGCTGTTGGCAGACGTGCCCTCTCTTTGGAGTGGAGTCAGAGGTGGGCCGATTTAATGGATAGCTTGTCGGCTTCGAAACTAAATGTGCAACTATACTGGAGTATAAAACATACAGCTGGTGCAGGATGGTGTTGGCTCACTGATATGTCACGATATCTACAGTGAACATGAAGATGATGAGTGGTGCCACACAGTCCCTTCTTCAATTCAAACTACCCCCAGATGGGATATATTTCATTTCTCGTCCTGGAAAGTGTGTTGTTCAAAATCTGCACATATTAAATTTAGACACAGGTAAATATTTCTGTGACTTGTCGCCTCATTTTCCTCATATTATAAACACTGTCACAAACATGACGCTTCACAAACCCTGCCTGTTTAGAGCATTCGGTTTAAGGCATGTAATAGGTGGATTATTAGACGCCGGAGTGCTTTTTAATGGACCCGCTAGTGCTTCTGCTTTCAGATAGTCTGGGAAGTATAAGACAGATAGGTGGTCTAGATTAGATAAAGCTGTGTGTGTGTCTTTCCCAGTCTTATACAAATAGGGAGAGCCCAGCAATAGCCATCGTCTGAACGTGCACTTTCATCCTGGTGCTTTTTCTTGCCTCCAGCGATGGGAGTGGATGACCTTTTACTGTCAACTTCTAACATGACAAATTACAGAGACTGGATGACCGTGTTTTTTAGGAATGCAAGAGTTCACTGCCTGGTCAGGCCGCTAGCAGGGCAGTGGACCCCTACAATGGAGACAGATGTATTAATTGATAGATAATAGTCATAGATATATTGGCTGGGGGGCTCCGTATTTTGAGGCCCGAAATGTGATAGCCAAGGAAGCCTTTAAAGGGTTTCGCTGTTCCCTCCCCACAGGGGCTACCGGAGCGGCACAGACCTGCACAGAAACTAGATCATGTACCCAACATCAGAGCAGAAGGCTCTGGGGATGAACCTCCTCTGTGCTTCCACTGGCTTTGTCTGAATGTAAAGACAAAATTAGGTGCAACTATTTCTTCTGTGCTGCATACGTGTGTGTGTGTTTTCCTTCATGGCTTGTGGTGAAAGCTAAGAGGGTGTGTGTGACATGTCTTGGCTAGTGATGCAGAGGTGGCTCACATGGTCTGCTCTGGTGTGTGATGTCAATGCCCTGTTTAATTGGAGATCAGCTGGGCCAAATGCAGCCAGAGCTTTGCTTTCTGACCTCATCGGGCTGCTCCGTGCCATCCTTTCAGCCCACACTCTTGCCACCGCATCAGTCACGGGCCTGTCAGTTTGCACAAACAGCTAGTAAGTATTTATTGGACTGATTAAGTGTGCTGCACTCACTTGCCAAGGGCAAGTATTTTAAAGGAATAATTTAGTTTTTTAAAGTGGGGTTATATGAGGTCCTTATCCATAGTCTGCAAAACATTTTAGACATCTAAAAAAAGGCCCACCTAGAAAAATATCAGTATCCAGTTTGAGTGTGCATTATAATTACAATATTTTCACTGCTTTAATTTGCCATCAGACAGCCCTCCTTAAGTCTGCATGGAGGGAAATTAAGCTGTCTAATCTCTGATCAATTGCACCAGACTCCACTGACAAAAACAGTCATTTTACTTTGCACAACACTGGAGTTGCTGGTCTATCGCTGCATCTATAGGATAGTTTGTTAGTGTTACTGTGTGATTTAAGTGAATCCTAACTAATCATTTAAAACACAGAAGTCCAACATTAACACTAACTAACTAACCAACCCAGGCAGTGTTGGACCAGCACCTCCAGTGTTCTGCCAGGTAAAAATACTGTTTTTGTCAATGGAGTCTGGTGGCGCTGACAAGAGCATAGAGCGCCCTCAGTTTCACCCCAAAAGGCTTTCGGACTGATTCTCCAAACTGAACTTGTGCTAACCACCATCTCCTGTAGATAACACACTGACTGTGGATAAATACCTCACACTACCTCGCTTCAAAAAATCCAAACTATCCCTTTAAGACAAACACCTGATGCTTACTTAATTATAGCACTCCCCGCCAATAGTGAGGTCACTGATACATTTAGTGCTGACCAGACTGACAACTGTGTGATCAGGGTCATTTGTAAGGCACAGTGAGGGCTTTTGTTCCTCCCGTCAGATGTGCAGCCATGTGGAAATCATTACATATTTACTTGCAGTGTTCATTCTGTCCCACACAGATTGGACCATTACATATTCCTCATTTGTTCAACGACACTACTGTATTATGCAAATGCTCATTGTAATGGATTTAGTCCCTTAGACCAAAATATTACTGGCGTAGTTATCACATATTGCAGTGTAGCCAACAGTTAGTGAGCTGAGAAAATGAAACCGATATTGCCCAACATCCCATCCACATTTATGGAAGTGAGCATTCTGCACTGTGGTAAAAATGATTATTTTATCCCCGGGGTTTTGAAACACTCATAAACAATCACACAGCTTTTCATGCACGCAGAAATTCATGTTGGGTGTGATATTAACTCAGGTCCTGTTGGACTTTAGTGCAGTTATTCCATAAGAATTAACTGCACTCGGTATATACAGCGTGTGTTTGCTGCATTAACTGAAACTGCACATTTTATTTGACTAATTTCTTCATCATAAACAGCTTGGCAACAGACGCCGAGAGAGTGGAGGCTTATATTTTTGTCATCGCAGCGCATTTTTGCATTTTACTGTAAATAAAACATCATAAAGAACATAGTAACAGTGATGTGCGGAGGAAAGTGAAGACCGAACACACATCTGTTTGCTATTTTCACCATTGAGCTGGAAAGACACAGTCCTGGGTGCTTTTAGTACACAGAAACAAATGTTTGGCTAATAAAATCTCTCATGCAGACTGAGGGGCTCAACCACACTGTGGCAATATCACTGAAGGCTACCTAGATTCATGGCTAGTCCTCCAATAAAATAAACAGCCTATAAAACATCAGGCCGGGACTCCCCTGACAGCACTTTAACATCATTACACTTTCAACAGGCTTTCATTGAAAACTTGAATATATATTTGACTGTTCCCTATTACTTGTAGTCGACCACATGGGTCCAGACAAGGTTTTATGGCCGTCTACTTAATATCACATATCTCAATCCTCCGTGTGAAGTGCTGCGAGCTCAGTGAGTGTGAGCATCTTGCGGGGAGATCTGGGGCCGATTTGCGCTCACCATTGCTTACATAAACTCCACTTCCACATAATCACTCTGCCTTGACATCAGTAGCCAGAGAGCATATGGAGCGTATACATTTTCCATCCACAGAGGAATTCACAGGGTCTTTTAACCGTCAAACAGGGAATTATAGTGCTGGAATTAAAAAATAATAACAGTCATAATAATATGATTACTCAATGATAGCAGATTATGGGAGAAAAACGTGCCCATTAAACAAAAAAAAACGAACATTAAAATGTAATTATGCAAATTGTGCCTAAATAAACTGCATCACTGTTTGCTTTATGTTTTGTTTTCTTGTTGAATCGCTTTATTATTTTCACATTAATAGAAAAAAACTTTGGAATAGTAGCCTTTTTTTTCCTGTAACAAATTAATCAGTACATGATACATGATGCTTCATACTGTGACAGACGTAACTCGTATGCAACACGCAGTTTTATTATTGAATAATTGCTGTGAAATCCATACCGTTTTACATGCAGTCGAGCCAAGAAATCACCTTTTGAAGTAGCTTTTCTCTTTTTGGAAACCCTATCAGATCACTTTCGGGGAGGTTAATCCCTTTGACCTTTGCTGTTGCTACAGTATTTAACCTGGTGTGTATACAAAGGATTTCAAGAGGATTACAGAGGTCCTTAATAGGGGATTAGCCAAATCCTCGTGTTGTTTGTCCCAATTTCTCTTACACCCAGGGATTAGACTATCAGCAGTAGCTGAAGGCAGCCGGGTTAAGAGGCTGGTGTTAAAGACGTGCTGCTCTCCTCGTCCTAATTGGACTTAAATGGCTTGTAAGTTTCACAACAGTGTAAAATTAAAGGGTTGTGTGTCACTTTCCAGTGAAATCGGTGAAGTGTGGGAAGATGTGGAAGAAGTCACACCGGCAGAAAGTGGAGAGCATTTTATCCTCCTTTTTTAACTGTGTAGGTTGGATTCTGCTGCTTAAAGTCTGTAATTACAAGCTGATGACAGGATTGCACATTCCTTCAGTGTGTGGTCTAGAGTGTGTGAGTGTGTGTGTGTGTCCTCCTGACACACAGAGGTGATGTCAGACTCCCCCTATAGGAATCCACCAGTACTTCAATACATCAGTGAGGGGTGGAAACTCCCCCGCCTCATCCATGAAGCATATCTACTCTGAAAAAATGTATCAATCGGCTGATTTCCAAAGGCTTATCTGAACTTTTTATTTATGCATTTATTTAGAGGTGATAACATTTTTCTCTCATCCTATTAGAGCAACTTACAGCAAAACAGTGCATGTTGTTTTGGTGCTGTTTTGTTTTCATGTCCAGCAAATAGTTTATAGTGTGAGGAGCTGCTGTTGAGAGGTGTTTCTCATATTTTATATTTGAGTAAGGTGAATATTAGAGAGGTATTTATGATATTTAGTCCACCTTTATCAGTATAAATGCAGTGGAAAATATGAGGAACAGTTGAACAAGTTACACCCTCCAACATGAGCATGAAGTTGAATCAACACTTCTGTAATTTATAACTTTATGAGGGTCAGGACCTCGGTATTAGTTGAAGGACTGTTTGATCACTGAATGCACTTGTCCACTGCTAATTTATGTTTGATGTGAGTCTCAACTGGAGTATTTTTGGTGAAAATAAAGATTAAATTAAAATAGATAAAAATAAAAGTAAAATTTGACTATGAGTACATTCAGTCCTTGTTATGTTGTGAACCATAATCTGAGAAAAAACACTCACAAAACAATAGAGTTTAGGTACATTAAATAAAACATTTGCTATATTAGGTACATAATACTACACCAAAACATAGTCATAATATAGAAAAAATATAATAATTTCTGTATTTATATATATATTTATATTTATTATGTTGTAATATGCCGAAGACTGCTAAAAATGAAGACAATAAAAAAAGTTTTATCAAAATTGCAATATGCCCTACTGCAAGGCCAAATGTGTCAAATATCATTTTTAAATAAATATAAATAAATACCATGATATAAGACATATCATAAAAATCACACCCTAATCCTTTTAATATGTTTTTTGAATGGAAATCTGAAAAATAATGCAAAAAATGTCAGTCAAAATAATCGTAATTGGATATTTTTTTTTAAATTGCTTCAGCCCTATAGTGCATAGCTTGATCTCATTAGACTGTAATAGACTGCAGTCACATTAGCTAGATTTAAAAACTGTCACTGTCCATGTTTAGGTGATAATAACATCTGTATCACGCAGTCAGTTATCACATGAATCCTCCCAGCACCGTCACCTCCTGCTCGTCCTCTATGAGACACTGAGAGGCCACTTTACTTTACACTCTTACTCCGTCTGTACTGTTTGTTTGTGTGTGTGTGTAAGTGTGTGTTTGCCACCAGGCCGGAGGTGCATCCACAGGCCAGCACACTCCTCTCTCCAGATCATGTTCTTCATTGTTTCCTCCTCGAGAAACACAAATAACTCAATTTGTTTGCGACTTACGTTTTAAGGCATCCCGCTTGTCAACTGATATTCATGGTATTTCAGCGAAGGGACTTCACAGTGAGCCTGAGCAGAGACGCAGGGAGGCTGACAGCGCTAATGGCTATAAAGATAAGTGGAAGAATGTTGACGCTTGAGAAAGCCACAGGCAATGGAAGAGGATGAAAGAGAGAGTTCACCACTTAGACCGCTCCCTCACAATAGGGGGACACAACTAGTATTTATCAGCTCTCACACTTCAAATTACTCCCTTTAAATGCTGCTTACTTCACTGAATAAATAAAGCCGAGTCATACAAGCCCACAAAGCAGCATTGTTTTTGATGCCATTATATCATATTATGTCTGCAAATGTTTCTGGCCACTTGCCGGCAGTTTGAATGTGGTTTTGCAGCAACATGAGGCTTAAATAAGCACGGAGGAGACAGTGATTGGTGCCTGTTGAGAAATGAGATGTTGAGATTGTTGCTGCCCGCCTCTCTTCCTCTGTCTTTTATCTGTCTTTTTTTTTCTGCTCTCATCTCTCTCTCGCTCCCTCCATCTGCTTCTCTCTGAGGTGCAGCCAAAGTAAACACCATGTTCAGCGCTCTCAATCACAGGATCTCTCAGAGGAAGAGGGGGCAGTGCCCTGGCACAGTGCTGGTGGCCAGGCCTGGGGAGTGGGACAGGAAGTAGGCCACTGCCTCCGAAACGTTCTATCATTCCAGCGCCGACGGGGAATTCACATCTATCAGAGCTTGTGCTCGCAAACTCAAGTGCTCCTACTTGACATAAATATTTGCATGACATGGGCTGACATGGGAGATCCTATCATAAGTCATACAAACTCATCATAGCCCATTACAAGCAGCACTCACGGTGACCACCGAGACAGACAGTGGCTAAGTAGAGAATAATGGCCGACTCCTGCAGCAGCCGCAGCTACAGTTACAGGGACGTGGGATCATTCTGTCATCAGGTTTTTAAACAAAATGTCATCCCAGCTATTACATTGTCATTTTTAGCTGCTCTGTCACAGCCCCGCAAAAAGTCCCGTGACGGATCGTTCTCCTGCCGAATGCCTCTCGGCAGTTGCGTGCCTGTGCTTTTTCCCACGTACCTCAACCTTTGCCTGACTGCAGCACACATCACTCTCAATTGTGCTTTGTGCAGCAGCACGAGGAAGAGCCTCTCTGTTATTTTTGGTGTATGAATGTGTCCGTGAGGTGTTGTGCTGCTACGACAGGCCTATTCATTTTCACTTTTGTCCATCATCACTTACTGTATTTGAGAGGAAGCCCCGGCTCCCATGCAGCACTGGGGCCAGTTTGCGTCCATGTGAGCATTTCCTTTCGTTTAGTAGAAAAAAATACATGCTTTGTGACAACACTACACGCTTGTTTTCCAGCTCAGCCTGCTCCTCTGATTCAAAGTGTGCGTTACAGATAGCTTTGGCTGGGAACCAGCACAGTTTGCCAAGCAGGTTATCCCGCTGTGCTCTTAAACATAAATCTACTGCTAAATAGTAACTCCTCGACATGCAGACAAGTTGGTCTAAGTAGCCTGAATAAAAAAAACACTTATGGGATGTTGGATTGGTGTTCGGTTAACCATAAGGGACTAAATAGACGAGCAGAACAGGTTGAAAATGTTTCTAACATGCATGTAAATCTGAAATGTGTCCCAGTCTCAGTGTGAGCCTCTTTACTGTTCCTTTATAAGTAGTGAAGGATTATTTTTCTGTCTGGATTTGAATGTAAAGCCCGCAAGCACATTAATCTTACATACAGAAATACAGGACTATAGACCCTTTTACAGCTTCTGTCATCAAAAACTTGTTAGAAGTGAATGTAGTGTTTTTCCCCTTTAAACAGTGAATTAAAACTGTTATTCTTTAAAATGTCTGCTTGTTCCGTGCTCAGATGTCAAAATCGATATCCTAAAAGTGACCTTAAGTTCGAAAGAATTCGATAGGATCGCAGCAACGTTGACGTGACGTTACGGAGCGTAAAAGCAAAGGTGGAAGAAAGCACACAGAGTATAAAGAACAACAAAGTCCACACAGAGAAAGCAGGACAAACAAACGCAGGACTTTGACTGAAGAGACCCGTGTTTATGTCCTGTGTGAGGCCTAACCATGCACTTCTTTTCCTAACTGTAAGCAAGCTTTTTTATTTGCCATAACCTAACCAAACTGCGACAGTTTAAATTTGCGAATACAATTAACATTTAGTTATGAGGATCTCAGTAAAGGTGCTAATATTGAAAAACAATGTATGTGGTTGTAAACTTTGAGTGACCATGTTAACTATTGACTAGTTTTTCTAAAAAATCCTGCTGACAAACAGAAAAAAACAAAAACATGACTTCACTGGTAGAGGTAATAAAGTAATTTTGTTACTGTTTTCAGATGACCACCAATTTAAACTGTAACATAATTTAGTTTCTCATATTTTGTATTTTAAACATATAATCCTGTCACTTGTATTCCATTACTCCCAAACGCTGTTCGCTGTATGTTTTGCCCTCACAAAGCTTGATGAGCCATCTCACTTCGCCATACTTCCGTTGCAAAAACGCATCCTTACGTACGTCATCGTTGTTTACTGTAAACAATGTATTGTTAACTGTAAAAGGGTCTAGACCCCATAAAATAATAGATGCGAGTGTGGTCATTGCAGACGAGTGAGATCAAGATAAGGATTATTTGCATGCATTCATGCTGCGACTCTGTAGAGAATGATCACTGTCATCCTGAAACAATGGAGCTGATTTATGAAATATGGCAATACTGAGACATTCATGATTATTGATTGGTATTGTTAGCAGCTTTAAAAGAGCCATACGTCTTCATCTTCAGCAGTGACACACGTATAACAAATAAGTTTACCACACAGTGTGAAACCCAAAGGCAACATTTTAGGGTTCTGATACACATCACAGGGTTACTTCATTACATCTCGTGTCATTATAGTGAGATTCTTGCATGAATTAGCAAAACAAATGAATACAAACCTTTTTCTTGACAAGCACATCCATAAAAAAAACAGGAGGGAAAAGTTTGTTATTGAAATAGAAATGAGTTCCTTATTAGACAGGTGTGCACTTATTGTACTGTAATAAATACAATATCATAATACACTTATAACTTTTACAGTGCAGCTCGGAGAGAGAAACACAGTCTGTGGTTTCGGGGCCCATGCATCTTAGTCAGACGTGATTCTGCTTTGAAATGTGTTTATGAAAATAATCTATTCCCTATTTGTTTTGAATTGTCACAGACAGGAGGATGTTGCCTCCTCTCAAGGTTAGCGAAGTTGCTCAGATGAATGGTTGTTTGAGACCGCGCTCGTATGTCAATGTTTACCCCATTAGTGACAGCTCCGAGGCAGTAGGCCACTTAATATTGTCTGTGTAGCCCCGACTGTCCCCGCACGCCGGTTCAAAAGTTCAGCCACTTCCTCAAGGGTCTCATCACATTCTCGCCACATCTTGATTTTCAAAGCTACACGGAGAGACTCGACCTGTCAGGAGAGATACCACAAAAAAACCCTGATGGAACACAGGTTTGGAGCCAGGGCCGTCAGGCCAGCAAAGCTGCCTCCTGGCGCTCTGGTTAGGGGGCCTGGACGATGGAGCTCATATTAAAGCCCGTGCAGTGGTCCAGGGCACGGCTGCCTGCATCAAGCTAGAGGAGGAATTGATTGTTCTGGAAACTGATGAAGCTCGGGCACAATTAGATTGCAAGGCAGTGCTGTGAGGTGAGAGAGCACCCTGCCTGCCTCGCTGTTGATTGATGGTAAAATAATAACCGCTGCGTATTAACTATAGAGTTCACCACCAGGTTAAGGTGGGCCAAAAAATTGCTGCTCTTATTAGATTCCGATATGACTTGCGATGTGAAAAGATTATTTTCATTGTGGCAGTGGACAGCCTTTTTGCATGCAGTGAGGTGGTTTCCTACAGTATGTTGCTGTCAAACATCCACTCCGGGGTTTTGAGTCAGGAGGGCATTGGGTCAGGAGTCGCACCAGGACATTAGCGAATGTTATTCTGACATCCCAGCCCACAAAAACAGATGTGAAGCTTATTCAAATACAATCACTCACGCTGAAGGTCACGCAGGGTCTCTTTATGTTTCACTGTTTCCTCATATCTCCCGCACTGCATCAATGTCTGCTCAGAGATGTAGCTCCTAAAAAGCTGGGGGAGCATCAGTTCATCATATACTGCACTTTAAGATGAATATCCTCTTTAATACACACAGGGGCAGAGTGTTGGATAGAAAATGGGTTGTTGTAAGTGTTTCAGATTGCTATCTCTGAAATATGCCAGCGTTCAAAGAACTCACGTTAAATCAAACTCAGTTAAATTTGCTATAAATGCCCTCAAAAAGGCAAAACCATCTCCATCATGATTATCTTTTTTAGTAGTTTTGTTGTATGCAGATATTCAGTGTTAATATGCATGTTGATGTCAGATTTAAACAAGTCCTCCAAACCAAACAACCACATATGTGGTTTGTCATTACAGATGACAGAAGTTCAACACGTCCTCAAACAAACACAACAGTAACTGCATTAAAACTGTTGTTCGGAAAGGGTTGAAGTTTAGGCAACAAAACTTGAAGTTAGGTACTTTCGTTGGTCATGTGAAGCAGGTTTCATGGAAGTTGTTTTATTTCAAATATCATTAATTATTTAATTAAATAATTATTATTTACTTACCATCTCAAACGGTACACAAATGCTGGTCTTTTTGGTGAAAGACCTTGTTTGACCCATTCAGCCAAAGTGGACCGTGTTGTTCTTTACACTCCTTTATAATTAATAGATAGTTAATGACTTATAACAAACCTCAGAGGGCGTCGCTAACAAGTTTAAATTCAGGCTCTAATAAGCTACTTTACAGCACATGGGGCTGGATTTTGGGGGTTTCCTGATGTTAAGTCTCTATTTGATCATGTGACAGATTAACAGATTGTTGATAAACTATATATACACCTCATAGTGTGTGTGTGTGTGTTTCATAACTAGCAACTAGTATGCACGAGGGCCCATCAGAACTACCACACACCGCTGCGTTTACAAGTCATGGAGCCAAACCAGTGAGTTCTCCAGCACGTTTTAATATGAGTAATAAGATCTGTGCAGCTCATGAACGGGGGTGCTTCCACTGAGCGAGATAAGGATTAGGGAGGCCAAATAGTCAAACAGCAAATGTATTTTTTCTTGAAGAGTGTTTCCTCAATGTGAGGCTACAAAACAATTTTCCCTCCTGCTCAAAGTGTGTAATCCTGCTGGTCATTTGTTAGCTGGTGCATCTCCCATGTGGAGGCGAGGCCTCTGGCAGCGTGTTTGGGTATACAGGAGGTGAAAGCTTATAGTAGCATATCAGAGCTCTGGGATTCATGCTCATTTATCTCCATTTCTCGCACACGGTGTCTAGTAATAAAGGCTCAAGTGAAAATGGTGTTTATCATTGGAATGACAACATCTCCCAGATGCTGCAAGAAGAAATCAAGAGAATAGATAACGCATTACAATAACAAGTCCTTACTCTGCGGAGAATCCAATTAGGAGAGCCTTACATCATGATAATCTAGCGGAGGTGGACTGGTTCATTTAGACCGCTGGATAACAGAGCAGAGGGAGGTCTGGTCCTGGGGATCAGGGTTAGTTGCAGTTAGACCTGCTGCATACATCAGCAGACATCTAGTGTGGGGAGCTTTACCCCCTAGTGGTTTAGAGGAGGAATTACAAGCCGGAGCTGCTTTTAATATGGATGATGTGTTCAAATGCTGATTACTGCAATAGAGTGAAAACACCCACAAAAACATCTTAATGGGTTTCAGTTTCTTTTTGAGAAATTCAGTTGAGTTCATTTACAGCTGAACAATATTAATTTCTGCAGCAACCAGCCAGGAAGTTTTTCTATGCATTTTTATGTGCAGATGTTTCATATGTGCATATGCCAGGAACGGCTGTGATGCCGGGATATGTTGTTGTGTTGTTGTGGAGTGGGTGCACCGCTGGGCCTGTCTGTTCTGGTGTGCTGGTTTCCTGCTGCTCAGCATTTCGCGGGGCCTCGGGGGGACGCAGGGGGGACATATGACTGGGCCATGCAAAGCTGAGCTAGTCACTCCTATCGTTCCGCAACAGACACGTCCCTTTGGCGTCCTTCTGTCTCTCCATTGTCAGCCCACTCCTCAGCGCGGCAGCAGACGTGGCGTCGAGCCTGATGTTCCTCTCGCTGTTCGTTAGCGGATCCAGATCGCTCACATTTCAGAGCTGGCGACTGCAGAGCAGGTGCACATGTTGCCACAAGGGCAAAATGGACATTTCTGCACTCCTTTCTCAGCAAAGCTCTCTGTGCTGACATAACAATTTACCACCCACCAGCACGTACTATGTTTGGATCACTCTTTAACATTTACATGACCATGCAGTGATTTATTGGTGCCGTGATGATTCTTTGTACAGCGATATAAGGGACAATCTAACATGTAGAAGATGGAGAACACATATGCTGACATGTTAGATTTCTGGCTATTTGAAGAATTTATATATTTTCTATGCATATGCACACAAACATTAAATAAGATAAAATATCTGTTTTATAGAAACAAAATTGTGCCTTTAAAATTTAGGTTTGTGTTGATCCCCAGAGGGGAAAATCTGCACATTGTAGCAGCACAACAAACAAACTAAAGTACTAAAAGGATAAATAACTATTTAAAATGATGCAGATATTCAGTCAAATTAAATTGGGTAAATAATTTTCCAAAGCTTAATAAATTGAATATATTACAATACTTCACATATCATAACTGCATTCATTTATATTTGCAAATGGGTTTGTTTATTTTGTACTTATCATAGTAAATCTCTTTCTACTATAAACTCTGTTTATTATTCATGCTGTACATGTGTTTTCTATCTAATCTAATATACACGATCCCTAGTCTAATATATATTACTTGCTCATTGTGTTGCTACATACAGTATTTGCAGAAATAGTGAGTCTTGTGGTGCAAAGGATAGATAATACATGATACATGTTGCATACATTATCTAAATATAGTAACTGCTGTTTTTATATTTCTATCATGTGCAGTACAAACACTATGACACACTTAGTCTTACTTTTGTATGGAATTAGTTTCTTTTTGAGTTTTATTTTTCATGTTCAGCTTTATAGAAGAAATCTAATGAAAGCATGCTTTGCGTCCTGACATTCTGGCTCCTGTGAGCAGCCTGTGGTGACTGTCTTCTCTCTGTGCTGAGGGCAAAGCTTTGCATTGTTTGTGATGAGCATGAATGCCGACCTTTGGCCCCTCCGGTTGGCCTCTGCAACCCCCCCGAAAGTTCACAGGAGGGTCAGAGAGTCCTTGTGCCTCCACAGACACTGTGTTGATGGAAACTCCACCCCCCATCGCGTCCACCCCCCTCAGTAAATCTGTCTGTCTGTCTCAGTCAGACACAAACACACACCAAAACCAAACAAACAAAACCTGGTCACGATGCGAGCATGAGGTTCAGAAAATATTTCAGCTCTGACAGCGAGCCGGAAGTGTCGGCTCAACACGTAAAAACACAGAAATGATTAGATTAAATAGAACAACCTTTCAAAATCTAATGTTATCTGCATACGTTTAAAAAAAAAATTAGCTCTGTTGTGTTTTCACACAGTGATCAATGACGTCTGCTTATAGTGAGTGTCACGGTGTGGCTTCCAGGACCTCAGCTGCTGGGGCAGATTCATGCATTTTCCTATGCTCCGTGGCTTCAGGCACGACCACTGGCAAATGGGGTTGATGCTCATCACATGAGATATCACATGCTGCTAGGCAGAACATCCACCATGTCCTGTACGTGAGATATGCAGCTGTAACATGGAGATCATTTTCGTTTGGGGAAGCCATTAATACCGAAGATCTCACAGTCCCACTGATTTCAGTATGTAAATTATTTTCCGTGAGCCCAGAGCATGGCGGCGTGCTCTGGGTTTGCTGTGATAGGTTGTTTAGGGATCAGATTAGGCCCCTCGTCATTTCATGCTAGAGATGATAATAATGGCTGCCACTGCCGAGATGACTGTTGACATCATTACTCATGTGTTCTGCCACACGCATCAATCTTCACATGCCGTACAGACGCTCCTGAGGTGAATGAATTTTTCACTTTGGAGTTCAGAGCGGGGTCACGCAGACACATACCCTCACATACGAGAGGAGCACAGCAGGTAAACCAAAAGACTTACACCACTCATTTTTCTTCCCTTTGTTTTTTTCCCCTCTCTCCGCGGTATCAGATTACTTGGGCTTTGTTTAATTTTTCCACTCGGCGGATTGATATCTTACTGTACATGATCCGCAGGCGCTCCAGATCCAGATGTATGACGCATTGCTCAGTTCAATGACATGCTAGGCAGCAGATGTGGCTTTAACATAATATGCATTGAAATTGTCAGCTGTTTTGAAGTTTAAGTATATACCAACACTAAATAGTATCCAAAGCCCCTCATGATTGCACGTGTGCGTCCTTTATAAGATCATAGAGGGGCTTCTTCCACCAGTGGTGATGCATTGGTAATACAATCTGTAACCCTGCGGTGTTAATGCCATGCTCTACCCACTGGGCTTTGCAGGATAAGCAGAGCTAAGCCCCAATGAAAGATCAGCCCTGCACATGGCAGCAGATCAGTTTATAAGATTTTCTCTTGCCCCCTTTGGGATCGCTGGAATCTACAAGGACAATACAGATGTAGATGTGATGGTGTATCATGTTTTAACAGAGGTGTTCTCCACTGACAGGTGGAGTGAAGGTGTAAGAAAGGCAGGATTTACCCTCCTAAACTGTGTGCTGTCATCTTTACAAAGTATGTTCAGGGGGTGTGAAAGGGATCATTAGTTGTGTGGCAGCGGAAGCAGCCGTGTTGTCAGCTACCTGCTATTTACTTCCCCTCATTACTGTACGCTGGCTGGCGCTGGTGGGAGTGTCAACATCATTAACATGACTGTCATTAGTCCTGTCCCACACTGCATGGAGAAGTTAGTCCTGGGGAGAAAAATGAAGCGTCTTTCACCACCAACCTCTCTGCTGCTGCAGCTTCTGCAGCGTGCACGCCTCCGTTTAGTTGGACTTGATGGAGAAAAAGCAGTCTGAGAAGAAGAAGAAGCAGGAGCATTGCACAGTAAATTCAAATAACTTATAAATATGGATAACATAGAAATATAATATTAGTTGTGCAGCAATACAACATTAGAGATACTTTGCAACAGTTGATGCAACAGCTGACAATAATCTCTGTATGCTCGCAGTTGCTACGGATCAAAAGTGTCAAAAACAAGGAAAAGTCGAGCTGCACCAACTGATACTGATGGTGGATATCTGGCTTCATCTGGTATCTGTGACAATGGGGGCTGATCCATTTAATTCAGTCCTATGTTTTTCTACTTATTCTTAATATACTTGAATTTTATTAAAGTTTTGTTGCTGCATTAAAAATGGTTACGCTTGAATTCTAATTCCTGTTCATTTTGAAAATTTCCTCACCAAGTATCTGCTGCAGGATTTATTGTTTTAAGACTAAATATCACACAGTGAGTCAGTCAGCTTATTAATTAAACACTGGAATCGGATCAGAACTCACAGTATCTTTATTGGGAGCAATATATATATAGGCTACGCCATTCAAAATCTCAATAATGGTATATATCATGATACAGCATGTTCTGGTTATTTGGTGAATAAATGGCCGATATAGCATGAAAAAAAATATTGTAAAGCCTGTTTTTGTTTACTCCATGTTTGAAAACCAGCCTGTCTGCTTCTTCCCCACATGGAACATAAAGCAATGTGCAAATGACAGAAATATTGCCAAAGGCTGCTAGTTTTTCAACATTGCAATAGAAACAACATAGAAAAATACATACACTAATATAGCTTTATATTCATAAGATATACAGAATATTGTAGCCTATAAAACATTCTCCAGAATAACAATGGAGGATCCTGACTTTGAATGAAGCCTTGTGTGAGATCATGGACTCATCCACAGCCTGTTGATACATGAATGACAAACCCATTATTATCTTGAATAACTAACTATAAAAATACTCTCTGGATAGCACCTCTGTTCCTGTATTTACCCGCAGCATCTCTCTTTGGTATTGGCACCTACAGCAGGATTAAAACAAACAAGCTCCCTCACACCTTGTCATCTGCCTGACTTGGCTGGATGTTATTGTAGCCAACTTCAAGGCCTCAGCAGCAGCTGCAATCACTTATGGCAGTCTGCCTCAGTGCTCAGCCCCTCTGTGCCCCCAACTAGTTTCCCATCAGCCTTGAGGGGGTAGAGCTCCTCGCACTCCGTTTCAACCCTCCTGCTCTCTGTCTTGCCTCGCTGAGACCTCCTCGACCTCTGCAGAGGTGACTGGAGAAGTGGAGCAACCGAGAGCGCGGCAGTGCACAACGTGTCCCCGTGCAAACTGATTGTGAGTGGATCCACATATACTCTGGTTCCACATGCCTTTTGTACAGGGCTCGAGTTCAAAGTGGGCCGGGCTTTCGGAGGAACAGTGTCGTCCAATGGCAGCGCCGGGATCGCTGTGTGGCTCGACTGATTTACGGTACATCATTAAGTCAGCGCATTCCTTCTCCCTGTGGCCCAGGTGGCTGTGGGGCCTGAGGCCCAGACTCACAGGAGCAGAGCGTGGCTCTCTGTGGAGCACAGCACAGCCGAGGGGAGCAGCACGAAACGCAGAGGAGCAGCTGCAGAGCAGCGCGTCCAGCTCCACGCTGCAGCCGCGGCACATCCCTCCATGACAGGAAGCACTTAATACAATACATCTCAGCACCTTCTGTGTCTATGAAGGATATATGTTGTCTTATTTATAGCTTCAATCCTGTTTTCATTCAACTTCCACTGTGCTACAACTGCAACAAAGATGGAGGACTAAATAGCAAACGGGTGCGCCGACCTCCGACCCCCTCAGCGGCAGGATGTGTTGCACACACACAAGCCGTCATACATAATTTAAAATGAAGAGGTTATTCCTCCAAAACTGAACCATCAGGCTAGTTTGATGTAAAGGTCTCATTGAGGAAAATGTATCGGCTTGTTCCTGTAACAAACATTCATTATATTGAGGATTTATGTGTTATATATTACATGTTGTAATTAGTAATTTACACCCTCGTGAATGAATGATCTGCCAAACATAGTCTTTTTTCATCTCCAATATCTCAGCAGTCACAAACAACTGATGGTGGCATGAGTCTTTTGAGGGATTTTTGGAGCTGCTTTGCCCTCTAGTGGTAACTCACAGTGTCAGAGTCCACACAGACGTGAACCCCTCCTCCTCCTCCAACACACAGCCGGTGCACGAACCACAGCCTGCAGTTCAACTCTTTGAACACAGTAATAAGACGACTTGTCAGCCTGCACGGGATTTCACATCCACAGCTTTGTGATTTTTTCTGCAGACTGACAGTAAAAGAAATTAGCTGTTAGAGATTTCAGCACTTTATGAAACTTTACAAGCAGACTTTAATATTTACAAGGCTACTAAAACCCTGGCAGTCCTTTCAGCTCTGACCTACGCATTAGTGACATACTGCGGTTTATGTTGGGGAAAGAGGCAGCTTACAGAAGCTGGCCGTACAACTGTTTGATTTATCAGTTTTATGGTTTGTTTTATAACTTGTGTGAGTGAAGAAGAAACTTCACAGCAGACAGGACTCCACAGTGTCTGACAAAATCAAACAGCCCATATTTGGCGGTGAAATGTTTTAATGCAGCAATCAATTTGTCTGTTTCGGTGTGTGTGTGTGTGTCTGTGTGTGTGTGGTTAATAGAGAGAGATTTTATTCACTATCAATGATGAGTTAAT
>CAFUXE010000126.1:180801-202655 GCA_903364295.1 Serranus cabrilla | reverse complement strand
GTGTGTGTGTGTGTGTGTGTGTGTGTGTGTAGCCCCAGAGAAATTGGCGTTGGTGTTGGTGAAAAGCTCCTCGGCCTCCCTGCTGACAGTGGTAACGTGAGACAGACAGTGTGCCATTTGCTGTGAGTCTCACTCAGATGTCTTGACCTGGCCAACTGGACAGGCCTGACTTCCAGCTCTGGCTTATCTCTCTGGCACAGCATTGGTCACTTCACACCCAAACGCTTGATTGGTCACATTTGCATGGGATCAGTGAGACAGAAGCAGGACAGTCTGCAGCGTTTTGTAATGATGTGTGTAACAGTGAAACATTAACCTAAAGTAAGCTGCTGATATTAACTTTCCATTAGTGGCTTTGTGGATTGAAAGCTCTAAACACAAACCGCCGGCTGCATTTTATTGGTTGTGTGTACAAATATCTTTGCTCCTAGTCTTCTTCAACACACACTTGTTGCAGACAGTATGTGTGTAACTTTGTATTACGCATCTTGTACGGCCAGTTAGTTAAGTACTGCGTTGTCACTGTGTGTGTGTTTTAAAATTAGCTTTAAGCATTAAATGCTAGTATTTATGTTTATTACTGTACATGGTCCCTAATTAATAAATAGATATGGATATAAGTCTTAACAACACACTGAAAATACACACTGACACCAGACGGAAATAGTTTCATAAAAACTTGGTTCATAATATTTATCCTTAATTAACAAATGTAACATAATATGACAAGAACCCTCAAATGCGAAGGCTACAGCTGCAAAAAATTAACTAATAGACATGTCAACAGAAAAATATTCACCAACTACTTTGATTATTAAGTTCATTTATTATGCAAAAATGGCAGAAGCTGATATTTTATAGACCAAATTAATAACGATCAATCAAGAAAATAATCACTTGCAGCCAAAACATTCCCACCAAACTATTCAGCAAAAAGTAAACTACAAAATACAATATTCCCATTAATAAATCCTCCATAACCTTGACATGTCATAGAGAATTATGCATCAATAATGCATCTTAAAAGTGCTGAGAGGAAAGGGTTAACATCATGTCTGGGATATTGTCTTTTATAGATGCCAAAACTATTTTAAAACTGTCAACATGGCCTTTTATATTCAACATGTATAAACACATTGGAGATGTTACACATTACCAAACACAAATATGTCAGCAGAGTTTTCACAAATCACAGTTATTATCTTGTGGTGATTGCATCATGTGTGCAGCAGCTCACGTTTGTGTTTTCAAGCTCAGAACAAACATCTAAACTAATATTCATACTCTGCTGCTGAAGTATCTGACTAGAATCCTCTTGATGTGTTGCTTTAAGCACATCCTCATTTTCACTTAATGTAAGAATAATCCAACATAAACAAACTTCTTCCCCCTTGTGTGCGGCACAAAATGAGGTTTAGCATTACCTGCTATCATCTGCATACCTTAAAAACACACACGATTGGATAAAATGAATGAATTAGACGAGCTGTAATATGGTCCCAGGTCTCTGAAGACCCAAAGGTATGTGTGACTTTCATGCCTTGTACGGACAAACGATGAAGCTCAAGCCACTTCACAAGTCTGAAATAAACAACCATTAAAACTTCCAGCAAGAAAAACACCTTGTAATACAGGTAACACCTACACACAAAGCTGAGCCTGTTTGCTGACACAGTAAGCCTACACCCGTCACACAAAATAAATGTTCTGCCCAATAGGAAAGCAATTTTGCAATGCATCACTTTAAGTGAGTGGACCTCTGTGCCGCAACCAGTGTCTCTTAACCTTTCCTTAATTTGTCTTGTCTTGTTATGAGCTCTCAGGAACAACTCTGTCCTTTCACTGCCACGATGTGAGCGCTCGGCCTCGCACGCGCTCGTGTGAGAGGACGAGAATGTGAAGGCGGATTTTGTCGCGCGGCTCCCTGCTTGAGCCGACGCAGCTGTTTCCTCTCTTTGAAGAAGCACAGAAATACTGCATCGCACTGAGATAAATCCGACAGTCCGGCCTGTAAGCAGCTTCCTGTTGTCAGGGCGCCGTCATTAGTGCGTTCGAATCAGAGGTTAATAAAGAATAAGTTACTGCAACTTTCACTGCATGCCTGATTTACTGCCGCCACCTTTCTGCAGCACACAAACATCAAACACTTGATTTCAACACAGAGCTGATAAGGAAATGTTATCTCGGTGTGAAGGAGGCGCTGACCTCCCCTCGGGCTTGTACGAGCTTGCTTGAAAATATCTGCAGCATTGTCCAGCATTGCCGTCCCCGAAGAGCCAAGTACCACAACTTATGTAACATTTTCACAGAAAAATGTCTGAAAACAACACAGTGTATGTTCTATATTTCCTTCAGTTGTGTACTTACATTATCACAAATGTTTCCAGCAAACCCAGAGAACTTTGGTGATATTTAACCTTTATCGCCTCTAGTTGCTCACAGAAATCACGGGAAACACCAGATGACACGTCACTGAATAATAATTAATCATACAACGTCACAGAATTACACTCCATAACAATTAAACCGCATTGTTTCTGCTGCACAGCATCATTATTTCATTTTGCAACACAGTAATCCAGTAGAGACCAAATTTATTGATGAGATTTCAATATTGATCCAGTTAGCTCATGCTAGCCACCAAGCTAATGCGTACGGTAGTGTTATGTTGTTACAACAACTTCAACACACTTACAAAGTTATTTTTATGTGATGGTTTTGACCACAAATAACAGCGCTGGGCTACCCGACGATTGAGTTTACCGAATAATGTACAGCAACATATTCCCACGATCTGATTTGTATGATTTCTAACAAAACTTTATACTTTATACTTTATATCCTGCAAAACAGGACACATTATGGTTGCAGTTTTAAACACATTTTTTTTATGTTGTAACATGGTTAGGTTTAGGCAGCAAAAGCACATGCTTTAGGTTAGGAAAAAAGAAAAATGTTAGTGTTAGGGCTAGTATAAATATATAGATATAAATGCATAACTTCGGACAACAAGACACAAAAAATGGCCTCCTGGTTGAAAATCCTTGCTTTTTCCGGGCCCTGTCCCCTTAACAAGCAGCCTACTTGCCTTTTAATGTTATGTTGTTGACGCCCAAAGAATACTTGTACATTAGTGTTTGTAGGAATCACTACAAACTGTTTATGAGCACAGCATCACTACAGTAGCTGTATGAGTAGTCGACTCATCTAATCATTAAGGTAGCAGGTTATGGTTACGTTAGCTAACGTTATTTACGACGTACAACTTAAGAACTTGACGTAAATACACGTAATGGGAATAAAACTTCTTCTGCCATTGTGGTTGTTAAACAATTGATCCCACACTGCTTCACAACATTACAAAACTCGTTGTTGTTTTGATTGAGGGACCTCTAGTGGCCGAAATTGCGTACTGTGCCTTTAACAGTTGCTGTCAACAGACACATGGAGAGTGTTGTGTGGTTTTAATCCAGCCGGTGCTGAGAGCAGATCACAGTACATGATTTCATCTCTGTATCATAAAAAAAAGAAAAGAAAAAAAGAAGTGCTTTGTCTCAGGAGTGCAGCGTTTCTTGTATCGTACATCATCACTCGTGTTCAACAACCTGACACATATTTTGGTGGGATTGTCGCCACAAGAAGGAAGTTGTAAACCAGAGAGGCTCCCAGTGCAGGAAGCCTCCTTTCATTGTGGATAAAGTCACCTTGAAAACACGGTGGTCCTCCGTAGACCCGACACAGAGCTCACACTAAGACCTGGAACAATACCTGCCAGCATACTTTATAGTTCAGAAAATAACATGTTAATAATGATGTAAACTGATCCCTAAGTTCATGTTAAAAATATCAAAATCCATCTAGTCTGCAGCGGTTGCAAGCAACATGTTTCAGATTGGCAAGTTTAATTTTTAGGACTTGTTTATGTTGTGTTTATTCCCTCTCGTTCCCTGGACACTTTGGTAACTCCAACCCTTCATTAAGCCTTATTACGCACACCACTCACTCAACATCTGGCTTGGGGCTCCCAGAATGGCTCATTTGCAGTGCTTTTTATTGCAGTCATATAGTTGGAGTTGTAAATGACTGTGTGGCTCTGCATTGTTTTCTGTTGTGGGGAGCACACAGTATTCTCACCAGCGAGTGTTAATGTGCACGAGTCACGGTTTCACATCCTCCAAACAACTTTTATCTGCAGGATTTGGGGAAAGAAAAGCTTTTCATAAGGAACCGAAAACAAGTGTCATTTTTGAATTACAGCTTTATTAGAAAATGTCATTAGCAGCGACAGTATTTAGACTTTAGTGGAAGTGGGTTGTTCAGTTTAGCTCCTTGTCTGTGATTGGACGGATGTCAGTTGAGTAAGTGGCATGTAGTGGAGGGATTGGCAGCTCTATAACTCCCTCCGACAGGTTTGTCATCTGTGTCAATGACCCACCAGGGAGCCGGCCCTAATATCAAACCCAATGCTGATGGATGACCACAGTTCCAGCTGTTAAGGCACTGTCACAAACAGGTTCCTCCATAGCCCGTCACTGTGTGTATGTGTGTATGTGTGTGTGAGAGAGAGAGAGTGTGTGTGTGTGTTTGTTGAGTAAAGCCATGGTCAACCTTGATTTTTTCAGTCTGTGACCACAAGAGCCGCTGCTGTCATCATTAACTCACAGGGCCAAATCTGATGTTGTGATGATGTTTTCTGTGGCTTTGGAACAAACAAATATGTGTTTTCTCTAAACTTTTATGCTGCATCTTCAGTATTTTTATTTCCTGTGTTGACAGATTATGTTAAAAGCTTCTTTTTTGATTTCCATAACAACTTCTAGTGTGACTTTCTGTGGTGTCTACACTGCACTATAAACATCCTTCTCATGCACAATAATCTGCTTATAGCACTGTATAATTATTGTAATAGGCATAAATATTTATAATGCATTGACTAAAATGGTTTATTAAAATATTATAATGCATTTAATGCAATTAAAATAAACTATGATCCTTGTAAGTGACCTGCAGTTATGAAATACTGTGACACCTTATAAGTCATTATAAAATGCTTTATAATATGCTATGATTATTGTTACAAGGCATTGTTAATTCCTAATAAAATTATAGGTATAGCTATAATTATAAAGTGCTTTAGGCAGATAATGACACATTTTATGTGTATATACATATATGTTGCATTGTAGGCTTCATTGAAAGTGTTACCCTGCTTTTTACTGTTTTCTTGTATTATTTATGTGAGGATAGGAATCAAAACTACAAATCCCAGCAGGAAGTTCTGTATCTAAATAAATGAAATCCGTATTATTATTTTTCTCTCTCCATGTTTCAGTCCTAAAGGTAGGCAGAGCATGAGGCAAAAAACTGATGCATGTGACAAAAGATTATATTCTCAGTCTGGTTTAGTGCCATTCGAAAAAATAATACTTAAAAAAACATGATATTGTAAAAGTCAAGCCCCATTATAAATCCCATCTTTGAGGAATTAAAGGCGTTTAATTAAATGTATCTATCTAGAATATGACACAAATATTACATGCCTGCCCCACACAGAGGGACGTATAGCTGAGTTAATGCTGAAGGTGAGAGAAGGCGCTTTACATTGGCAGCTCTCTCCACAGCGCACGCTCTCATTGTTTCATTGTTCTGCCTCGCTTCTTTCAGCAAATGTGGTTCATAGTGGCTCAAGTGTAAACTACAGTACATCGCAGGAAGGAAGAGGGACCTGCTGGTGGGGGTTGGGAGCAGGATCCCAGACCATAAAACCTGGCAGCCGCCCTCCTGCATTGTTCGCCACCATCATTCCAGCCCAGTTTCACTGTGTTCTCCCTGCGCCGTGTGTATCCTGTAACCCTTCAGAGGCAGTAAATGTTGTTGTTGTTCATCAGACAAACGTGAATCCCGACCAGGCTGCTCGTCTGCCTTTGTTCTGACCGTGAAGGCTCATGAAGGCAGGAAGGAGGTTGTGCTAAAGGAGCAAATGAATAACCTGGTTATAAAGTTCGACACAGGCCTCAGATGGGTCCAATCAGACACACACCAGGCTGCATGCAGCATGTGTTACACTGTATGGAGAGCACAGTGAATACATAAATACAGTTCCAGCCTTTCAGCTGGATGCTAACACCTCCAAATCTCCTCTTACAGCACCACCTTGTGGTGGACTGAGCTCCTTTCTCTACAACTTCAAAAGCTCTGACTGCTGCAGTGTCGTATATCAACAGAAACACAGTGATTCAAAGTGGACATTTGAAAAAAAATCACTTTGATTTCACAACTTTTTTGTGTCTTTTTAGTCTAATATGTATACCAACTCTGGTAATATGTAATGTGCAGTAGTGGAATGTACTTAAATACATTTACTCAAGTACTTAAGTGCAAATTCAAGGTGCTTTCACTTTACTTGAGTATTTCCATTTTACACTACTTAATACCTCAACATCTCAGATGCAAATATATATATTTTTTCTTTCTACTCTAATATATTTATCTGACAACCTGAAGTTACTTTTCAGATTACAACTTTTTGTCCTCCTCCTGTCAGTAAGAAAACATGTATGATTTTGAGTTTGTGTTCTTGTTTTGAAAACTTCTTAAGCTAAATAAACTACAGGAAAAAAACTTTAAATTAGCTGAAAAATGCATCATCACGAAGCTGAAAACAGCTTTTTTAAATGTATTTACTGGCAACATTTAAGCTGACTTTCTAGAGAGACGTGGTTCTCACAGGGCAGCAGTGCTACAGATATATGATAATCTTAGAGAATATGATATATTCCTGTAGAATAAACTACCGAACAGCTTATAAAGAAGTTCAAATTAGCACAACCTAAAACACCTGCAGCAGTCAAATGAAACAAACACGTTCATGCAGTATTATTATTCCACAATCGTCACATGTAATAATACATCTTACAGGGAATATTTTTTCTGCACAATTAATACTTTTACTTCACATACTTATTGCTGATTACACTTTTACATAAGTACGATTTTTATATGCAGGACTTATTCAATGTAGTGCTGTTACTTTTACTTCAGTAAGGGATTGGAATACTTCTTCCACCACTGCTTATACAGTATATTTTAATGTGCATAATACTAATGAAAAAGTAAGCATGACAAACACAACTGCAGATTTGATCATATAATGAATAAGCTTTTCCTTTTCCATACTTTTTAAATAAAACTGCGAGAAGCTGCGTGAAACTGTGCAAAAACAGTTCACTTAACTCTCTCCCATAAATGATTTCCCTGTTCTTATGCGTGCCATGAAACATTCAACATGACCGCAGCAGGAGAGTACAACTTTTGTGGAATGCAGATGCTTCGCTCTCAGTCTATTTATGTGATTTAAGGCTGTCAGGGAAGCGGAGCAGCAGGCCCCAGACAGGAGGCTGGACATGACAATGAAGCTGAAGTCCTGCACAAACTGCTCCCCCTGCTGGTCGGGCACAGAGAGGGCTGCAAGCACTGCAGGGCAGCCAGAGGAGGGAATGTGGTCACTGCAACTCTCCATCTAGTTCTTAGTGAGAGTTTTTCTATAATGCAACTATGTAAACATTGCAAGTTTGCTCTAATTTGGAGATAAAAGAAAAATATGTAAAATGCTGGTTCCTTTATTTTCAGAGATTCTGGGTCAGATATGAGCACAATGGCGACTAATTAACCTTGATCTTTTCATGTATCGTCCTTTCCACAAACCCAATTATTCCCATTTAATCTAATAATAACACTTGCTCCTCTATTGCTCCTTCTGCTCCTCTACAGGACTGTGAACGCGGGGCAGAAAACCTCTCTGCCATCCCAGCTGCAAATAGAAAGCTGTAGATGCTGGAACATTTTTTTTGCAAAACCGCTCAACACTCCACACTAAATGCAGCCTTTCTGTGAGATCAGAAGGACTGATGAAGCCTGTCATAATCATTTCTATGCTACATTAACAGAGGCAACACTGTAGTTTGCCTTGGCTCAGGCAAGTGTTGCTCCACAGCCTCAAGTATTTATAGACTCCAACCTCCACTCCTGCTGAAGTGAAGGGTCAATGTCTGTCTGAGTTTAAGAAGTTTTACATCAGGAGCACTTAGAGCTGCTTTTTAAAAACGCTCCGTGTGTTTTCGCTCTGCGAAAAATATTCCTGCCATGTTGTGATGTGAGTCCAGTTCTGAATCGTCCCGTAAAATCTGGTGCATATGCAAAATTATAAATGCCTGCAAGCTAAAATCTATTTACTTGAGGCTATATTTTGTATCCAAGATGTTTTGATATTTGCGATAACTGCATTTTGTAGTGCGTTATCAGATCAGAGAGCTCCTGGGAAACACCCCACAGTTTCCAGGCACATGGTCGGTATTTTCAAAATCAATTTCTGTCTCACAGTTGGTTGCAGTGCCACTGAAGTCATCAGGGTCACGCACCTCCCTCCATAGTCGTTTGCCAGCCGCTTCCAGCTGAAAAATGGAGCTTTCTGGACTAGAGGGGTATATGAACAGAGATAGCTTGACACAACCATTTGTTTGGCTCAGGTGAATACAGCCAGACAGCAACACAGTCCCTGCTCTGCAGCGGGGCTTGCACTATGGCCAGATCCTACCGGACACTCATTCCTCAAAGACGCGCGGCTCAGATACCTGCTACTGTACTGTACTACATGTAGGAAGACACAGCTGGTCTTTTTTTATATTTACTGTATGAATGTTACTGTAATAGTTGAGAGTTTAGCTGAGAATGTTTGGTCGGGAGGAAGGATTCATTTAAAGAAGTGATGCCAAACGCTGTTCATGCATCACCTTTATGTTTTAGAGACATTTTACGGATAATAGGAGGTTTTGTTAGAATATCAATAAATAATGATTTATAATAATTTAAATACTGGCTCAACAAAATAAAGTTTACTGGGTGTTTCTTTATATTGGACTACAGGTGCAGAAAACCCAGTGATAGAGGAAGTTTTAGATTCTTACATAAAAGTAACAATGGTGCATGTGAAAATACTCGATTACATGTCATGGAGGGCCTATCGTGTGCAGACCCAACGGGTCACGGGTCCTGACTCACAAAATGTTGCTTAAGAAAGCAGAGAGGTGCTTAATAGTTTAAAATAGACCCAAAACAACCACAAAGGAGCAGAAAATGATGCAAAATGACTAAAGGGAGCCACAAAATTTATAAAAATAGATGCAAAACCACCTGTAAAAGATGCAAAATGTCTAAAAATAGATGCAAAACAACCATGTAGAAACATAAAATGACTAAATATTGAACAAAATACAACCCATTGAACCTATTACTGCATGGAAATGGTACAGAAACAGCTTGTCTTACGAGCATCTTACTTCAGTTTTTTGTCTGTTTCTAATATTCATTTACCTCAGTATAAACGGTTCTGCTGTAACTGTGAAAAGTGTTTGTATATCGACGAATTTCAAAGACAAAATACAGCTGTAATAAATATATTCAGTTGTAAATAATAACACTAGAGCCAGACTCTGTTGACAGACGTTATCTTGCTCACGTTCGTCTCTCTGCTCTTTATTTACTGCGTCCTGTGACTTCATATGAGGAGTTTTGCTGTAACTCTTGTGTTGACTGTCACAACTTCTCAGACTCCTGTAATATTCATGGCTGCGTACAGGTACGAGCAGAAACAGCCCGGCACCGTGAGCGTAATGAATTTGAATCTGTGGCTGATTCAGTATTAGTCTGTGTTACTGCTCAGCCCTGCAGGAAATGAATTGCCCTTTATTTAACATTACAAATTACAGGTGACCCACAGTGAGGAGAGCTGTGAGTTTGAAAGGTGTGACAAATAGATTTAGAAGGGCAATGATTCCCTCCTAGATTCCTGTTGTGCAAATGCAAGAGATTAAATGACAGAGGATATTAGGAAATAATTTGTGATTCCCACTGTGATAAACGTAATGCGGTTAGGAAGCAATGAATATGTCTGTTTTTGTCACAATTAAATCAAATTAAGTATTAGATTACATTACATTGATTTGTTGCATTGCAAATTGTCGTGTTGACGGTGCTAGCAGAAGGCAAATGAGGATATAAGGTTAGCGCTGCTGCAGGGGTGGATCTGTCTGAGGTCACAGCGTGCTGGTGTAAGTGCTTCAGCAACACCCTCATTAGACTCCTGGACCCCGTGGAAAGGATTAAGTCTTCACTTTTCACTCAGTAACGTACAGAGGCCCATTTCTGCCAATGTGATAGGAGGAAAGGAGACACTGTCTTCACCTGTTTGTGGTTTTATCTGTAAAAAGTAAAGCGCTCTAATTCACAGACATTACGACCAAGTGGCACCTCCGGAGCTGGAAAGTGAAGCCAATGAGCGGGTGGCAAAAGTGATTCAATTGGCCACCTGAGGCCGACTGCAAAAGCGAGTCAGTCCTCGTTTTGATTATATTAAGGCTGAAACTTCAGCGAAATGAAAAGTGTGGCCACTTTGAGTTAGAGAAGGCGGCCGTCACAGGTGACTCGCTGCTTCAGCACCACAACTTTTTTCGGGTTTTTGGAGTCAGACACTGCCGAGGTGGCAACAAGAGCAATGAGAACCGCCCACTTTTAGTTTGATTTGAAGTTTAATTTCAGCTCATTTGTGTAACTGTGAGAATTGGACCATGAATTGTTCGGCTATATTGACGTTTTTTTTTTGTTTTTTTTTGTTTAAGCGGCAACCTCTAGTGGCTGTAGTAATTATGACATGAGTAAAGCAGAGACCAAGGCAACAGAGGATTAAGGCAGAGAAGGTCAGGAAACATCACCGTGTACGTCGCCTGTGTAGCTGCGTCCAGTATTTACATTTGAGAGTAATAAATAAAAACCAAATGATGTTCTTTTTTCCTAACCCTAACCAAGTTGTTCGGTTCCACAGCATTAACAACACTTTTAAAACCGAAACTGTCACAGGTTTAAAACAGCGATTGTGTGACTGTTTCATAATGTTAAATATAAATGTAATACTTTCTAAGATATTATATGAATCTTTCAACATATCTTTTCTTTAATATATCAAACGAATCTTGAAATTACGTTGATTATTTTGACATAAGTCATTCTTTTGCTATACAAAGTCATTATCTTGAAAAATTAAGTAATTATTTGTTAAAAAAGAAAAGAAAAGTTTCTCATTATGACTGACAGGATCTTTCTTTTCATCACAAGTTTTCATCTTTTTTATTTCTTTTCCTGGCTGAAATGAGCTTCCTGTTGTCGTCATGGTAGCCGAGTCGTGCAGCACCTGCCTTTAAGCTTCTCTCTGAGAGATCATTCAGATAACCACTTGAGTGGAACATCACCATCATATTACCTCAGAGATAAATCCATCAGTCCCCTCGTGGACGTATCGAGGCGAATGTGTTCAAACCACGCTTTACACCATCTCAGGCTCCCTCTCCAGCCAGTGACTTGGCCTGTTGAGTAATGAAGTGTTGGAGTTCAGTAATGAGACTGTTTACAGGGCGTGCTTGTTTCACATGAATCAAGCCCAGTGTGTGGTTAGATAAATACCAGCTTGGCCCTGCACGAAGCCAGTCAAACCTTCTCCTCTGCTCAGGAAATGGCAGCCAAATTCCTGTGGAATGAATGAAGAGGAAATCTGCGAGTGGCAGCCTACCACGAGATCGCTCTGAAAGGAGAGGGTGGAAAAGCCGAGGCCCTTCCTCTGGCGTGGACCCGGGCCAGGGCTCACTAGGTGAGACTGATGGAATAATAATACACATCCTGAGTGTTCTTTTCATTAGCAGCACGGTTTCATGTTTTTCATCATCCTGCTGAGAGAAATGGAGAGACCCTTATTTCTGAGCTGGACAAATTACCTTTTCCCCTCTGGGAGATGCAGCTGCATTCAATATTGTGCGTCTGTATGTGTGTGTGTGTGTTTCTGTGTCAGTGTGTTTCAGTTGGGGGTCGTGGCTGGATGCAGGGATTTCCTGTGGAAATAATAATTAACCACAACATGCACACGGGGCCGGCGATAAACGCTTAGCCCCTCTACCGTCTTTTACAAGCAACCAGGTAACTGGATTCATCTCATTTCCTACATGAGATTTAGATGTGAGGCAAACTTCCATTAGGATATGAGGAGTATTAGTTAAAAGCCATGACCTCAATCTGTCACTTGTGTAAACCTATCAGTCCCGGCTGTTTGAACTGAAGTGACAGCACGGCCATCCGTATTTAGAACACATTATCGGTGATTCATATTAGCCCTTAACCAAAGCAATCCCTCCATTAACTCCACCTGCAAACACCTCATATCCCAGGTGACCTATTTTCCCAATTACCAGTGCCATTACTCTGCACTTCAGCAGACGTCCAGATTAGAGCAGATTTCATAGAAACTCCTCCGACGGCCACATTAGTGTACATTTTTCTGCACTCTTATTACAGAGCACAGAGGCGAAGAGTTACAGCGCCTCTCAAATGAAACGGGCTTGAGTGATAAATCTCCCGCGCTAATGCACACGCTTAAGAGTTTTTGACTGTAAATAAAGTCATGGGAGACATGCTGTACTTACATGGGGAAAGCCTTGAGGAAATGGCTTCCCCCCTTGAAAGAACATATGGGTGTGTATGTCTGCAGCCAATCAGGGCGCAAGTTTAAAATGCCCCTTTTTTTTTCCTCTCTTGGAGCCTCCACCCAGGCCTCAGTGCTGTTTTTGTAGTCTTGTGTGCGCGATAATGTGACCTAATACTTCACAAATTATGACCTAATCATACTTGACTCATAATAATAACAACAAACGGCTGTTTAATGTTGTTTACTTCAATTTCTCCCAATAAAAAAGCTGAATATGGCCCTCTCTTCGACAGTAAAACGGGCAGAGAAATCAGCTGTGTGAATATTTGTCAGATAACTGTAATGACAGTTCACTCCGGGTCAATATATAGCTTTTCATCATGATCATCAAAGCGTCATCCATCTCTCCGCGCAAACACTGGTGACACCTTAATTGCCTTTGATAATACATTCATCCTGTCAAAACGAGGTGATAATCAAGTCGTTTCCACAGCAGCCATCGATGTTCATGCACTGTTAAAAAAGGTGTTACTGTAGGATAATCAGGGCACGGCTTCATTCTTTTTATTTCTTCATTCATTCACAACATTTTACACAAAGTATAATCTGCAGTCTGTAAACACGTAAAGTGAAAGAAGAGAAACGTTTTATTACCTGCCAGCTTCTTAAAGAAAGTATCATAAATGTGCTGCCATGGATATTCTGCCAATACCTTCAAACACCTTTAATGAGACGTGTAATAGAGCTCGGCCAATACTGATGTCAATATTTGGGAGGTTAAAAAATCCAATAAGGAAAAAAGTGGCTATTTTAATTGCTCTTTTCTTTACATAAACACATTTAATGGAAAAATGTAATTATTAGTGCTCTCTGGTGGCCGGATTATGTAGCGGTAACACTTTGTAACTTTTTTATTTTTATTGTGAAAGCCTGCCTGTGGCTCTTATCAAGAAGAACATTTAACTATTATTAATGAATAAAAGAAATTACCTGGCTACCGTCAGTTAGTTTACGTCACACGATGACCTGCAGCAGGAGAGACGCCATCATGTGACGTGAGCTCTGTTTTGCTCACGTGCAGCTGTGACTCAGGAAGTTTTGTGTGATTGATTACCAAGTTTTATTTGCAGTCTCAGCTTCATCAGCTTTATGGTCATTTTGAAGCACTATATTGGTCGTAGCTGCTGGTTCTTTGGCTACAGTCGCAGTGATGCTCATCTGTATTTAAATCTTTGCTGTGCAGTGGTTGATGTTATGGAGGTCACATTATGTGCTCGGTTTGGTTAACCTGTAAAGCTGTTTTCTGGAGAACTTATAATCTTTAGCACCTTTTTCCTTTTTGCATTTGTTGGTTGTTCAGTCAGCTGTTGATCTGTGTGAGCTGCATGAGTCTGTGCAGGTCTGAGGACTTTGGTCATCCTGGACTTAAGTGAAGTTGTGCTGTATAAAGAGTCATTAGCTGTATTAACACCATGTGTTTGAAACATGCAGTGAAACGTTTTGATGTGGATGGAACTGTAAATCAGCTTTTTGTACTCAATCGTTCAGTATTCAGTTCTGATCCCTCTGAGCTTCATAGTCCTGTATATGTGTTTGTATGCTAAGAAAAGAAATAAGAAACATGTGTCAGTCATGTGTCGATGTGCATCATATGATACACCGTTCACTAATCGATGTGTTTTGGTGTTTTCCACACTGCTGTCAACTTTATTTTCATACGTCATCTGTTTTATACATATAGACCAAAGGGAGTGCAGAACTATACTATGCACTGTATCTGAGATCAGGTTTATAAGTTCAGGATATCATTTCAATCAGTATTACGGTTGGATGACGTCAACCAAAGCAGCACATGATGATGGACGATGATATCGCCTTTGCGAGTCATTCAAACCGCTCCAGTCATGTGGGCACAGACCCCACAGAGGACATATCGGTATATCCATCACCCATCTGAGTCTAAGTTCATTTGAACAGTATTCTCTTCTTTAGATCCGTTGATGTGAGAGCCTTAGTGTGCACCTTCATTTCCACTTGCAAAATCAGTCTGTGCACCTTTAAATAAATGGTTGGTGGTTGTGTTTGTTCGTGAGGAGTGATGGCCAGATCCCAGTCAGTATTGTCACTTTTTACCAGCGTCTCCTTCACTGAGTTGAATTTAGAGTCTGTCAATCTGTTGCTGTGAGGTAAAAGGTTACGTTGCTTCTCTATGTACTGGGTCAAGACCTCAACTTCCTAATATTTTGGGTTATCCCATATTTGGCTTGCAACATCTTTTATGCCACTAAAGAGCAAAGCAATGAACAGGATGAGCTGGTTTTAAGTGGCAGTAAAGTGAATGTTTTTTATCCAAACTATCTTTTAATCTTGGTAGGCCATTAACATATCATGGCGTGTTTTACTTAAATAAAAGATGTTTATTTCACTTCAATCAGAGATAACTGCGAGTGCTCTTACTATTAAAGCAAAACATTTTTTAGCCTTAATCTTTGTCCACCTGCTCCTCTAAATCTCCCTGCACGGCTTCGTCAAATTTACAAGGAATTTGTAAAGTTTACAGAATAAACAACCTGTAATCCAACATGTCTTACACGTGCTGCTGCTCGTGTTGAATTTCCTGGCACTTAAACTCAAAGATCTGCTGGCTGGCGACGTATTGACTATTTAGATTAGCTCTCACTGGAGTGGAAACCACCTTCACGCAGACCATCAAGTGCTAATTGGTTTGGAATGGAGCAAAGGTATCAAGGAACAGATTCCAGATGACACAGCAGTGATGGAAACATCCTTTAAGTAAATGTAGCAGTCGGCTCCAGCACAGCGCACCATGCTTCATCTGCTCGGGACGTCTGATTACAGGAGCAGTGACTGCCAGCTGAAGCACAGGGCTCCTCTGTAGGGTACTCTGTGCTTTAATGAAGTGCACTGCTGCCGTTGCACTTCTTGTTCTGGCTCGGTGTGAAAGTTATCTGCCCAGCCTGTACAGTACGTGGGAAAGCATGCGAGGCGGAGACGTCCCGATGGGAAACAGTACAGATGGAGCAATTAAAAGAGAGCCACAACAATTGTCTTTTTTGAGGCAGGCATATTGGAGAATGAGTAGAAAACAATGCCTGCCGTTTAGAATATTTTACTGAAGTTCACAGAAAACAATATAACTAGCCACAGGAGGACAGAAAATGTGAGGCTGCAACAAAAATAGCCAGCAAGTCTGTGTTGTTCAGGGAATCTATATTTTCCTGTTAAGTGCAACATGGAAGTGAAGTTGCGTGTTTGTATGCTGTGTGTTTGCTTACTGTAAAACCAGTCTAAATAAATAAAGTCTGTGGTTGAACTTTATCATCCTAAATGGTTCCCAGTTCAACTAAAGCCAACATCATCTAGTAGTTGTTCCCTAATGAGACACTGTTCGTAATCACACCTATGAAAGGTCATGCACTGTATTTCGGAGATAGCGCGCATAACTGTGAGGTGAAGGTTATATAACTAGTGGTATTTGTTGAAAGGTCTAGTAGCCATAGTACTTTTGACTTGAGGAAATAAAAAAGTGAGGCGACATAAGTAAAGACAGAGAAGTCCCTTTAGGGTGGAAGAGAGCTGTGGTGGACTGTGATCTTTTTCCAAACCATAACCAAATAGTTTTGGTGTCTGAACCGAACCAAGTAGTTCTGGTACACAGTGTTAAAGGGACAGTTAACGCCAAAGTAAAAGTACATAATTTTCCAGCTATTTATCATTGTTTTGGTGCGCATGTTGGAGATAATTCTCGTAAAGCTGCTTTTTTTTTCAGATTGTATGAAACTATATGTCAGTCAGCTTGTGTTGATTAAAGCATAAAAAAATATATTTGAAAGAACTCCAACGTAATGTCTCGTTCCAGAAATCGAGACCCTGTTACTAAAGATAATACACAGACTTTGTTGTGAGCAGTTTCATGTAGGAATTATACTTGAAAGAAAATAGTTCCTCCAACCCCAATTCCAAAAAAGTTTGGACGCTGTGTAAAATGTAAATGAACTTGGGTTTTTTTTTACGTAACTTCCGTGGCTCACGTCACCCTCGTAACTAATTAACCTCCGGCATTTTCGAACATTTTAAGTCTTTTATAACGTCTTACCAGGATTTTCTTTGCCCTAAACCTAGATCAATGGTTTTATAGCCTAAATTCGCAGCCTTTTCTACAACCTTGAACTGTATGTTAATGTATAACGATGGGCAATTTTTAGATCGCTCCACTGTTCCGTGAACTGTTCATATGGGTCATTTTGACATACGGTGTATTCTGTCGTTTAAGTTGGAGATCCTGTTGTATTTTTTAGTTGGGGTTAACCGTACCTTTAACCTCCTGTTTGAAACGGTGATCATGCAACCGTTTCACATGGATACACAGAATGGTCATATTTGATATGATATCAGCGATTTATGCACTGTATGTTAGAGAGAAGATGCTCTCGTGTCTGTCAGAGATCATTACGAGGAGAAGCCTGTCCTGGCACGTCGCCCTCTAATAGGCCGCCTCCTCCGCTCAGCGGGTGAGAGACGACAGCAGGAGGGAGTTGGTGGGAAATGTATTTTCTCTCTCATCATGGGGTCCTCTCCCGGCTCGCTGTGCTCCGGAGGTGTCGGGACGCTGCGCCGAGGTTGATGATATCAGGTTATAATTAATACAGAAATCAAATTCCACCCACTTCGCATCCTCTCTGATTTGATTATTTTTGTGTGGGTTCACATCATATAGCACCAGCTTCTCCATATGAAATGTTTTAACCTGTTTACTGTCTGTGCACTAAAATTAGATACAGCTTGTTTAAGGAGGCAGTACTTCTAAATCACCCTTGCAACAGCTTAGTGTATGATTTAAAGCTGCTTTTTATAAAGCCAGTTTTCCATTAAAATGTGTATTTGTTGTTGTAATAAACAGGCGTCAGCTTGCTAAGAGTCGGTACTTTTTACGTTACATTTTTGGTGTTTTGTACTGGAGGCGTGTTGCTGCAGCAGGAACACAGATGGCTCGCACATCAGACACTCAGCACATCATTCCATTATGGCAATTAAAAGAAGAGGACCTGGTGTGCAGAAATGGAGAGTAGCTGCTTGGCTTACACTATGGCTCGGGGCCATTTGGTCAGCAAGTCCTCATCAAGGGCTCCAAGTTGTAACTGAACTAGCCCAGCACTCTCTCCTGTGCTGGGACTACTGTTCTGATAAGCAGCCAAACTCCTAAGCTCATTTGTGATTTACTGCATATCCATGATTCAGCCACATAACATTTGCTAATCCAATGCAGTGAGTGGTATCTTAAAGTATTTTCATGATTCCACAGATGTACTCTGTCTGCTCCAAAAAGATGAAAATATTTCCACAGACTAGACGGAAATAATTGAGAACAGTCAGACAAATGGGAAAAATACGCTTAATGTCTTGCAAGGAATGAGATGAGTTGATCGATACCACTGTCCACTGCCAGAAGACAGTTAGCTTAGCTTAGCACAAAGACAGGAAACGGCTAGTTTGGCTCTGATTAAAGCACACACTGTGTAAAAGAAGTGGATGTTTCCTTCGGGCCTGACAAGTGAAGCCGATGTAGAGGTGTAACCTGCATTCTTTCTAATGACCAGCAGGGGGCGACTCCACTGGAAGCAAAAAGATGTCCGATTGTATTGAAGTCTATGAGAAAATGATCCCACTTCTCACTTAATTTATTACGTCACTAAACATTTTCCTAATAAGTTTATGATCTCAATCCCTAATTTCAAATCTTCTTCAATACAGCATTATATTCATTTAGTGCCCATGAAGTTGGAATAAAAATATTTTTTTTACCTCTTTCCATGGAATGATTTTGACAATGTGATTTATTCTTGTCAGATAAAATGAATATCTTCTCAAAACTTTATTAATCAATCTCTTCTGACAATATCACAATAAAAATGAAACCACAATTAACACAGGATTGCGTCTGAAAATAAAATTATTCCAACTTTATGGGCGACCGTGTATAAACAAACCTAGATGACTACAAAACGGTGGCTATGTTCATTTCTTTTAGGGTTTAAAGGTGACAAAATCTGCCAACAAGCTCACTAAAAGCTTACTTATTACCATATTTTTTTCCCGTTTGTGCTAAGATAACTGACTGCTGCGATTAGCATCATATTCGCTGTACTGCCTTTTAAATGGACATAATTGGATTGAATTTAATGCTGGTTTCATCATCTTCACTCCAAGCAAAAAGTCGACTTGTGTGATTAGAAAGTACCTTTTAAGACGCAAAATAAGTTTCTGTCGCGATAACAATGAAAGAAAAAAAGAAGAAATTAATTTCCAGCTCTGGTTTAAACTAATGATTGCAGCAGCAGACGACACAAACGCTCACTTAATGAAAAGATTGTGTTTTTGGAGAGATGCAGACAAAGAGCATGATCTTCAAAGTTTTGAAACAATGAGTGCTAGTTTGCGACAGATATACAATCTGAGCTGTGGTGAAGATATAGATCACGGTTTGACAAATGATTATGATGATTTTGATATTTCCCGCAGACAATTCTACTTTTTCATTTCCTGGTAAATTGTCTCAGCTTCAGTCCTGTCCTGGTGGGCTTCCCTCCCGGTCCCGTCTTCGCTCTGTGGTTTTATTAAAGCTAACATTTGTCAGCAGGAAGATGGTTGATATGCAAAATGTGGAGCAGCTCACACCTCACGCTTTAGTTATTCTGGCTGTTTGAGAAATGAGATATGAGGAAATGCCCTGCTACGACACAACAGATAAGAGACATGAGTAATGTTCAGAAGATTTTGGTTTTATTACTCTTTATTATATATTTTTTTATTTGTACCTGAGTTTTTTTTAAGAATGATGTAACTGAAAAGAAAAGATTGTGCTTTAGTTGAAGTAATTTATTGACAATTTTAGACCAATTCTTGTGTTTAAACATGAATCTAATGGAGAATAATATTAGATCACATATTATTCTTATGTAGTATGCATTGAGGAGTCTTTACTGTACTTAATAACACATCTTCTGAATGCTTCTTTTGTATTTTGATCACAGAAATGTGAAGAGATGAAAAAGGGGATTTCAGAATAGGTAATGTCTGCTGCATTGCTCAGTGGAGTGTAAATTCATTTGCAGCATTCAGCCACAATATTAATGAACAATTATTTATCACAAATCTGCACGATTCATACTTTTGCAGTGTGACACACAGTGTAATTGCAGCAGCTGCAAAATGTCAATATATTCTTGGCGTCACGTGATCCCACGGAAATTAAATTAATCTCACGCCTTCATGCACAGGATGAGATGAATTCCACAGGACTCATTGTTTCTAGATTTCAAAAGCTATTACTTTCCAATTTTATGTTTAACTTGTTTGAAAGAATAATTAAAACATTCAGGCTTTTGCCGTGTGATGTTGATGAGATCAGAGCGAATTTTAGCTTTCATAAACGTATATTAACTTGTGACCGAGACATTCATACATAATGTTCGTCTGCAGCAACAGTTTGCACAGTGAATTATTATTTATCATAGGATTTATCAACTCAAAGGGGCAGATCTTTTCTTTCCCCTGATTGTGTTGTCAAACTAGTTCTGTGATACAATAAGCTACAAAACAGTATAGTTTGAAAGCGAGGCAATTCCTCTGAATATAATTTCTGCTGGCAAGATGAAGTGAAAGGACCATGCTGTGTGAGGAAATTGTTCTGCCAAGTGACTCTTCCCCTCACATTGCCAGGCAGCATCTCTCCATATAAATGGCCGTCCAGGCTATTTGTCAGGAACACACATCAATCTTGAAGCGTATCGCCACAGAGCCAGGAGGCGAGTCGGTGTAGTGCTGCCGTTACCAGTCAGAAATGTGTTGAGCTTGTCTCCTCAGGCCGTCCTCGCTCTGTACAGTACAGGAACAAAGCTGCAGCCACCGTTCTGAAGACTGGTCACTCACTTTTATTAGAGAAGTCATTAAAGGAATAACAAAAGCTCGGCCATAGATTTCTCTTGGATTATTCTACTTGGATTTTGCTCAGTTTCTTTAAGGATACAACTGAAAGGCTGCAGTGATTGTTGCAAACCAGCTCGGCTGGATATGGCAAATAGTGTAACACACCAGTTTCTTAAGTCATTTTGCATGTTATCTCTTTGTATTTTTTGTCTTTTCACGTATCATTTTACTCAGTGACAATATTAGACATTTGGAGCACCTGCACTCGAAGTCTGGTGACTATAAAGAGTGAAAAGTCTGCATAGGGATGAAATGTATGACCTCCACCGAGGAGACTGCTTTCTTTATTTTCCTTTTGAAACCACAAGTCAATATTGACTATAAACTTACATACAATTTATGTAACAAACATTATTCATTTAACCAAAACCCTGAACTCGCCAACTTTCTGCAGAGTCGTTTGCTACAGACTTCCAAACTTCATGTGGCACTCTGAATGCTTCAGCATACCAGGAAATTTTGGACAATTCCATTCTCCCAACTTTGTGGGAACAGTTTGAGGATGGCCCCTTCCTGTTCCAACATGCCTATGCACTACTGCACAAAGCAAGGTCCATTAAGACCTGGATGAGAGAGATTGGTGAGGATGGACTTGACTGGCCTGCACAGAGTCCTGGCCTCAACCCGAAAGAAAACCTTTGGGATGAATAAGAGAGGAGACTAAGAGCCAGGCCTTCCCGTCCAACATCAGTGTGTGACCTCATAAATGCGCTTCTGTTAGAACGGTCAAAAATTCCCATAAACACACTCCTAAACCTTGTGGAAAGCCTTCCCAGAAGAGTTGTTGCTGTTATAGCTGCAAAGGGTGGACCAACATCATATTAAACCCTATGGATTAAGAATGGGAAGTCACCTAAGTTCATATGCGAGTCAAGGCCGGTGAGCGAATACTTTTGGCAATATGGCGTTTAACAAATGTCACTTAATACTCCAGTGTGTAGGATGATTTCATCTTAAAGGATACATTGGACAGTATTCTATATAATGTTTTAATCCTGTTAAATGGCCAAAACCAACAATAATCCTATTCACCTCCTATTAAGCATTGACTGTGTAGCCTGAAAATGTGAAAGTATTCACATAGTTTCTCTGCAACTACAACTTTCTACTTTATCCCCCCAGTTAGAGCTTCGTGAGGTAGTTTGACATTAAATTTAACATGTAAAATGAGATATCCAAGTCCAGATTCCTTTCGTCTACCTTCATAGACTGGAATGTCATCAAATATTAGGAGATCCCTTCTTAAATAGCTGAGTAAGTCTGTTCATTTTCAAAAATATCTTTTTTTTGTGAGAAGATTTTTATCATCTGACTCATGCTCTGA
>CAFUXE010000126.1:158287-170458 GCA_903364295.1 Serranus cabrilla | reverse complement strand
ATTTAATGTTACTTTCCACCACATTGGTTAAAGAAACATGCATGCATATAAACCTGCAGCCATGTAGATAATGCTGCATTATTGCAGGTTTAAATGCAAGAATAAAACCCTCATCTTCTCTGAATATGTGTACACATGTTTGCTAGATTCCTGCATTTGCTGTAGAGAGTGACCAAGAAGCATGAATGATACAAGATGAAAGAAGGGCTCTCCATCTCTGTATGTTATATGGATTCTTCTCACGCATTTCCCTCTGAGACAAGGGGTTCAGTAATCTGTATCCTTTAGTGAGAGAACCCCATGGAGATGCATTAAAGAGATAAATTGGTATCATCCCCAGTGTGACAGACTCCTCATCTGTCTCTGCTCGCCTCCATTGATCACAATTTATTTTATTTGTGTTGTTTCATTATTAGGCGGAAGAAAAGCATTGCATTAATAAAGCCCTGATTATAAAGTTAAACAGAAATGCTATACTGTTACACAGGAAGCCGGGGTTAAAGCACGAGGCTGCCCTTGTATCTTCTTACAGAATAAACTGAGATCACAGGCGGCACTGATCATTCACTGGAGATCTAATTCATTTCTTAACGATTATCAGGCTCTCCTGGACTGGACACACTTCTCTAAATAGATCACTAAAACCTCGCATTTCCCAGTAGTCTCGTCATATCTGAGACAAAGCACTGAGATTAACTCTGGATCAGTAATTTTACTGATAGCTGCACCTTCACATGACAGACTTGATCGGGTTTGTTATCGTGTGTCAGCTCTGCGAGATGAATGTGTTCATGTAACGTCGTTTTACATTTGACACAGTGACGGTGTCTCCACCAAGCTAACCCATTAACAATAATTACATGAGCTACGGTGGTTATAGTTCAGTTTAGTTTAATTTATTGGGCTTCCTTGCAGCACTGCAGCAGCGATTCTTCATGGGGTCGACAAAAAAAGACTTTACACAGTGACAATGCAACATTACAATTTCAATCATATCCATTAAATTACAGATTACGGACTAAAAACATACACACAGACAGATTAAGTGTTAGACAATTTGAAATAGTTCTTTACGAGCCACTTTAAATCATAATTTTGTCTGAATCACTCCAGTATTCAATCATCAGAATGTATGAAACAGTCCAGTTCATGTCACATTGTAAATCATAACATATTATCTTCATAATAACTGTGTGCTTTGTGCATTTTAACAAACATATCAATAGCAAAACAGATCAGCATTAAAAAAAAAAGCTCTTTAAAATCACCATAACCATTAATAATAATACATTTATACAACAAAATTTAACATTGCCTGATAAATCTGCAATTATAGTTTCTTAAACCAGATAATATACTTTGAGTAACTGATTAATGCAAGTGATTGTTATGTGTTTCATCTCATTTGTGGGAGAAGTATTGAGTAAAAGGAGCAAGTTAAAGTGTTTCATTCAGAAATCGTTCAGAAATATATTTATTTATTTTGAGCAAACGGGCCTGTTTCTGACTATAAAACTTTTTGCTAAATGTCTTATGTCACAGTGTTGGACTGATTTAAACATAAAAGTACCAATCAACTGCATCTGTAGCAGTAACAGAAACAACAGTTTAATGAACATTTGATAAAAACTGTGAAATTACCGTGTTGATCCTGATATTTCAGGTGAGCTTTTACCGTTTTACTGCTACGTAGCACAATATTTTACTTTCCAATCCGTAGTAATCCGGCTGTCGTGTTAAAGTAAGTGTTGAATCGCTGCTCTTACTGCAGAACTGTAAAGCCAAGCAGTCACACAATTCAAACACAATGTGTAATGACATATTTCTCTCCAGACTCAAAAAAAAAGAGAGAGAAGCTGTGCCAAGAATTCCCCGGGTGAAATCTAAAAGTGGAGCTTTTAGCTGGTGGCTGTATCCTTTGGTAAATAGATTGATGTATGTGTTGAACAGGAACAAAGAGTGTATTTATGAGCTATCTCGCAGAATGACTGCAGTTAAAGTGATTGCAGTAAAGGTTAAAGTCTTGGATGTTAATTCCTGGCTCGGGTCACAGTGAGGAGGCAGCCAGCAACAACACTGTGGTGAAGGTCTGGGGCCCGGCGCTGCACGCCCCGACTGTATGTCACGAGGTGATGTGGTAATGTGCTGACAGCACGATATTTCAACACCGTTTTAGAAGGACCTGACTTAATCATTTTCATTATGAGACCGTACGATTCACCATAAACACACTCAGACACGCAGCAGCCTGGATTTGCACTCAATTCTGCACAGTTTGAGTGCTGAACTGGGATCAGAGACCAAGTTGTGGTGAGCTTTGCTTAAAAAACCATTTAATTCAAAGTCGTATTTAAACGGCCACGTCCTTTATTCGGAATACTTTTGGTGGGCACTTTAAACAAAAAGGTGTAGAAAAGACATAAGGGCACTCAAATGTTACTAAAATATGATTGGATAGCTGAAAAAGTATCATTCGTGAATACATTAATACACAAATATACAAAGACTACATCTATAACTATGTTTTCAGAAGATTTTTAGGTCCTGTGTGATGGTCACATGTGCATTAGAGCTGCAATTAGTGATTGTTTTCATATCGATTAAAGCCCCAATTATTTTCTTGATTACTTAATTAATCATTTTGGTCTATGAAATGTCACATGATAAGGAGAAATGTCCATCCCAGGTTCTTAAAGTCCAAGTTCTGATGTCTTTAAATTCCTGTTTTAATGTACTCATCAGATACAGACACTCAGCCCACAAGACAACCTTCATTATCTGCATGAGGTGGAGTAAACACTGAAGTTTATTTTGAAAAGCCTACCAGGAAATGACACGTCACTGTCCAAAAAACAAGTGCCAATATCTGACGAGTTGGGATGAGAATGTGTTGAAACATACCAGTAATGTTTCCGGATGGATCTTGTGCAATCAGCAGTTAAGATAAATGCAATTTATTGGTGTAATAATCTCTGTCATGTTTTGTATTTTAGGTAAAAAGAGGTTGTGGGACAGTTGACAGGAAGTGAAGGTCCCTCGCTGGACTTGACGCAGGAACATCACAGTTCTGGTGAGTACCTGAACCATTAGATACCCGGATCATTCACACTCTGACACACCTTAAATTCTAAATGTTCGTTTCTGAAAACAGCCCAAATCCTCTTTTTTAATGCATGAAAAGATTTTAAATCACTAGTTTTATGCCCGTCTCCTCAGTGGCCTCTTCACTCTCTTAGCAACACAGAAAATATTAGTGGTTTGGAGGCTCTGGATGCCCACTTTCTCTCTCTGATGATCGTATGGAAAATGTTCAGACATCAATGCTGTGCTGCACACGTATTCACTATAAAAATAACCCCGACTGGAAATAGTTTCTGCTCCTTTTAACTGTTGCGAAAAGCCTTTTTCACATTCTGAGATCTGAAGCAAGCGGCCAAAAGGAGTCATTTGAACCAAATAAAAAAAAGTTGTGAAATGTGAAATAATGGTAACATGCCCTGTGAGGTTTGGTTGTGAATGTGTGGCAGCCTCAGTGTGACAGAACTAGAATGGGGCGCTCCGGACGCCCACATGTCATGTGCTACACGCCCTCATACAGCAGGAGCTCCTGTTAAGGTTATTTTTACTCCGGCACCTGGAGGTGTTACAGACTTGCTCTGGCCTGCACATTTTTTTCCCTCAGCACAATCAGGTGTGAGAGCAAGTGATCTTCATTCACCGCAATTAGGATTCTGCCTTCATCTTCTCCTGGTACACAATTACTGCTCCGCTGCTGTTTGCTCTAATTGCTCTTTCTGCAGGGATTGGTGGGAAGCCAGTGATTGTGATGGGTTGGGGATTATCTCCTTTCCTTTACTCTGCCCCCTTAAAAAAATCATTTGTAAACTCCCCGGTGTAATTACTGAGCCTCATGATTAATTGTCTATTGAAATTAGCGCGGGCCTAGCTTTCATTTTTACTGCATCGAATATTAATTAATGTTAACTCTCCCCTTTTCTTTTTTCACCCTTTTCTAAAGCACATCTTTTGAATATTCATTGTGGTCTTGAAAAATGGGCACAAGGCAGTACCTTGAGTCCGAGTACTGACACTTGGCTATCACAAAAAAATATATATCTGGAATTAAAAGATGCGTTTTAAGCCATAAATAATATTTACAGGAGGTCGACAGGTGAAGAAAGCGAGCTCTTATTTAAATCACGTCTCATCTGTTAGTCGAGAGGTGTCAGGGAATATGCAAAGCAGCGTCTCAGCTTTTGTTTTCCTTTGGAGAGGGAAGAATAGTCACATTTAATTCAGTTTGTATTTATTTAACCCTTGTGGGAAATGACAAGTTGAATAAGTGCCATGTAATCACATTCAGCATATTGTCATACCGTAATGTATAGAACACAATGTCACCTTGAATAAAGCATCCTCCAGAAGAATACATTTGGGTAATAACATGGAAATTTACACTAAGGTCTGAATCAGATTAACATTAGAATATCTCCATATTCTATCACAGAGGAAACGCTCTCATTGGCCCGAACCCGACCAGCAGCTCAACATCTGCAAACTCACAGCTGTGCTGAGGAAGTGACGACAACTGACACGTTTAAAGTCAAACGCAGATGAAGTATAATATGATGTTTGATGGTGTATTTGTGGAGGTCAAACAGCATCTTCCAATATGTTTCTTGTAATATCTGAGTCCAAGTTCTTCTCAAATAGAAAGATTATAACAGGGAGGTCATTTATACAGCATGTTTTAAAGAACAGAATTAAAACTGTTGTATGCTCTTTTTTCTTAGAAAAGACAATGAATACCAATGATTCAGGTTGTTACATGTTTGGTTCAGCTGATACAGATGCAAAGATCTAAAGGCAGGTTAAGGTTTCTTTTTATAATAATAACAGTCAGGGTAATTGTGAATGAATACTTTGACTCCAGGGACAGTTGAACTATGGGAGGAGCTGAGAAATGATGCTGTTTGTCAATGCTCGATTGATCACCTCTTGAATCTTTTATGAGCGATTGATGAGCAGACGGGAATAAGTGAGTTCAGGATGTGTTTGTATTTAATTGAGTTATCCTAATTTGAATCCTCTTGTGTAGATGAGCCTTGAATAAAAAAGAAGACAATGTGTTTGATGTTTAGGAGAAACATACAGATAGATATCTACTGCTTTACAGTACAATGGCTTTATGGTGGTGCTCAAAGCAGAGCCAGACGCTGTAAACATTTGGGGATTTTTTTCCTCCCATTTACAGCCGATACATACATTATTTTTCAAGCTAGTTTGTATTACAATCCTTAAAAAAATGTAGCCTGGCTCCACCCGCCTACGTACTCCCCCTCAATTCAATTGCGTTTCAGTACTGGGCTTGGCCCTGCTTTGTCTTACAACGCTCCATTTTCCCTCAAGTTTGTCCTGGGCGTGGTCCTGGGTTTGTCCTCCAATCAGCGAACAGGAGGTGTGGCTGAGAACAGGGATGTACCTGGTCGAGCACGAGCTTCAGTTGTAGTCAAACGCATACTTGGAAGCAGCTGAGAGACCATGGATGCTAACGAAGCTATTCAATCTGTTGTGGCAACATTGCCGAACATAGATAGATTAAAGCTGGAGCAGGAACGGGCTCTACTTAGTTTTGTTGGTGGTCAGGATGTTGTTGGATTTGGGAAAAGGATCCCGGCGCATGTAATACGTCACGACCAAACGTTAGCAATTGGTTCAGGCGGATCCGGAGTGGCACTGCGGCAGAGCCAATAGATTTTAAACTACAACAGCACCCGCCTTCAAGTGAGAGAGCAATCTCCTCTGTGGCCGTTCTAGACCTTCTGTACAAATGAAATGAAGTACGAAGGTCCAGTTAGGACTAGGCTAAAAAAAAAAAAACTGTACATCATTTGGAAAAAACAGTATAGTTTCAAAGACAAATATCATCCTGTGATACCGACGGGCGAGCCACCACACCAGCCTCTTCATTGACTATAATGTAAACCCATCTGTGGCATTATTAGGCGCTTAATGCAACACACTGAAAAAAAGAAAAAGAGTGTGAAGGACTTCTCATGGTGGGTCAAACAAACCCCAGACTTTGAAGAAGGAGACCTTTGTCTGTGTCCTGAGTCAATGTTGTTATTCGGAGTGAACTTGCATAACTGTGTTAACTGATAGTTAAGTGAGGAAGTATTTGTGTTTAAGCCAAACTCAGTTCTTGTTGTCGGTGATACTGGAGGGAGGGCAGACATCTCTACGGCCGATATCTCCAACACTCTGCAACTCACAGCAAAACACTTTAGATTGATAAATAGCACTACAGGTAAAAGAAAAAATATGTATTTTCATTTTGGGCTGACACATCCCTTTTAGCCCTTTTAAGAGCTTTTTTAATGTAAACTCTATAATGGACCTTTTGTCTCCATTCGCTCACTCTCTCCAGCTCCCTCTGCCCTCTTTGTCTCTGTGTGCGCACTATAAAATCCAGTCGACCTTCATCTCGCCTTAGTCAATCCACATTCAGATAAAGGGATCATACCCGGCAGATCAAACTAATGTCTTCACCCCTCAGCGTCTCTGAACAGCCGCTGAATAAAATCGCTGCTGCTGTGAAATGGCTGTGACATAACTTGATCCACGCAGTGACGGCGCACACCACCGCTTGCACCCTGTAATATATCAGTGCCAGGAAACAGTGGACGTGGAGACACACTGATTGAATCAGGGGCCACGGAGCCTCTGGGGAGAGTTCATCTACACCAAACCAGCAGCAAACACACGAGAATCCCTCTAACTGTGTCTGCTGTAACTGTGTTTAAGGACTTAGCGGTCATTCGTTCAACTTCTTCTTGACTAAGCACACGAAGGAGTAAAATGTTTTCAAGTCAGCGTGTTGCAGGAAACCAAAACACAGAATTTATAACAGCTGAACTTTTGTGATCTTTTGTTTTTTTGGCATGTACCTTAAATGAGTGTGCATCATTTTACAACACATGCATAACTTTAAATGACGTGCATAAAAGTCGTCTTTATGATCAGGGACTTGGCTTGCAGCAGAACAAACATGACTGCTCACCTTATTGTTCCACAATTCACATGTGATTTACAGCTGAGGCGGCTCTAATTTATTTCCTGTTAGCATAAACAATTAAGTATTTATGGCCGTCACTCTGCGCTTCCTTCTTTATGTCCTTATGAGTCACCAACTGTTATACATCTCACTGTACTGAGACGTATCCGTGTTCTGCCGGGATAAATGACCAATAACTTTGACAAATGACAGCAAAATTGCATCTGAGAGAGATAATAGAAATCTGATTCTCAGATTTGACAGGTTATGTTATGGGGTTCAGCATTTTTAATATGAAGATTACATTACTATCCAATAAAAGTGTGCTTTTGTGAGGTATTTTGCTTTAGATAGTGATAATACAATTCTTTGCTTTTTCATTAAAATACAATAATAATAGCTCCCGTCCCATGACCCTGAGTACAAACACAGCAGCACCGGTAATGTATGTATGAGGATGTATGATCGTCTCATGTGTTTGTTTTTCCTAGAAAAGACAATGAATACCAATGAATGATCCAATTTGTTGCATGTTTGCTTCAGTTAAAGGCAGGTGAAGGTTTCTTATAGCAATTTCAGAACACTTTTTTGTAATAATAGCAATCAGGAAATCTTTATTTGGATCGGGTAATTGTGAATATATATATATTTTGACTCTATTTAGACTTCTATGATTGGGATGAGCTGTTATGTTGTGTTACATTATGTGGTTTGTCGATGCTCAAATGATCACTTCTTGAATCTTTTATGAGCGATTGATGAACAGACAGGAATGAGTGAGTTTGGGATGTATTTAATTGAATTATCCTGATTTAACTCATCTTGAGTAGATGGGCTTTAAAACAAATAAGTAATAACCCAAATATAGTTGTTTTAGCTCTGTATTGTGTATTAGATGATGAATTTGATGTTTAGAAGTTTAATTTGTGCCTTATTCTTTATATTATAGCTGAACTATCCACTGCTGTGCTTGAAGAAAGGTAAGATGCCATTGGATGGTTTGTACCACTTCACAATCAGACACATGCAGCAGTTACAGCTGTGCTCAGTTCATTTTTCACTTCCTCTATCCAAAGAAAACAAAAACAGGAAAAGTGTCGTGCTGAGCTGGTTCAGTTTAAATCCTGATGACATTATTTACGTGACAGTGAGGAGCTGAAATGATTCGAGTCTAAAAAACACGAGTTGTGATTTGTGGAGCTGTTCTCTGTATTAAATAATAGCACGCAGTCATTTCCTTTGTTTGATTTTAAGTGATAACCACTTAAATTAGTTGTAGGATTCCTGTTTTATTGTCCGAGTGGACACTGCATGCTATGTGCAGTAATGCATCTCTGTGAAAATATGATACGTTATTAAACTGTTCCCGCGTATGCTAATTTGTTAAATTAAACTGTCTTTGGCTCAGCAGGAATAATAAAGAAAACTGATTTAAAAGAAGTCTTCTCATTACAGCTGATAGCGACTGTGCATCAGTCATGTTTCTGTACCTGCGTCTTCTGGCTGCGAACAAGGACAAGTGACTAATTTTCCTTACAAGTGTTGGAGCTCACCCCCTCCCAAAAAGAAAGCTGCTGCACCGCTGTGACCCCGATCCTCTCCGGAGTTGAACCGCTCCGAAGTAGCCGGCGTTGCCATAGTTACCTCCTCCCGGCTACTTTGTAAGGTCACCGGCTCTGGTGAGCTCTTCCCTCTGAGAACAGGCATAACTAATGTCCTGCAGGTTCAGGCTTGATGTAAATAGTCTCAGTTGACAGGCTACTGTACAAATACTCAATTACGTTTGCTTAAAGGAAATGATTTGTTGTAACAGCGAGCACTCAACTTGTGTGACATCAGCGTTGCCTGGGCAACGGTGGCTGATTGCACAGGCTGGAATTAGGTATTGATCAGAGGAGGGGGGCTGGCGCCAGTGAGGGACTGGAAGCGATCCGCCACTACGATTTACAGAGGATGGGGGTGGGGGTGAACCTGCACACTTCGCCCCAGCTCAGAGAGCTGAAAACCCCTCAGGAACCAATTTACACACCGCTACAGTGCAATATCTGCAGCAGTCAATAATGGAAATCTGATGCCCCCTCTGCCATCAATGTGACCGCTCCTCTCCCTCTCGTTAGAGCACCTTGAAAGTTCTAGGCCAATCCATAGACACAATGGATTTCCAATGGTGTAGGGATATTTTGACTTTGGTATTCTCCGTGTAATTAAACCTCTAAGTAAGGCTGCAGCTTCAAACAGGATCCGTCCTTTGTAGTCCTTTTAAAATGAATCCTTCTTTAATTCAATCATTATCCTCATTCTCCCCTCACATTATTCCAAACTGCTCACTCTTTCCGCCCATCTAGCCGTCAGTAAGTAGTGCTTATCGTTCAGTTCCTGCTGATTCACGTGTGATTTAAAATGCCACTCAAATAGCGTCTTCACTTAATGAATTAAAAGCCTTCAGTGTGTGTCAGAATGGGTCTTACATCACTGCACGCTTTTACTCCGTGTGTTTACGTCCATGCATGCACTGGGTGGGTCAGGTACTGGATCAGCTGACAGGGACTGTTTTGGAAATTATGACAAAGTCTATAGTTGTTTGTTAATATAACTGATAAATGTCTAGGAATATATAAATTTGGAATTTAGCTTAAGGTGTACATTTTAAACTATTTCTATGCATAAATGCATGTAAATTAATCTTGTGCACACCATGCTTCCTTATAATTTGATGATTCAGGTTTCTGCACACATCACTGCAGGTTTTATAAGGAAGCTGGTTTGTTTTCTTTGCACAACCGTAGCATGGAACCCTGGTACATTTCTTTTTATAAGGCCATTTTACATGAGGTGCCTCCTTACTTGTGCTCTCTACTGACTCCTAAAACTATCTGTAGTTTCAACCTTTGGTCACATGCACAAATTATGTATGTTCCTCCTTGAACCTGCACGCTGGTAAAGTTGCTTTTAAAATCTCGTAATCCAAAGAGCCAGTGGGGATATGCATAAGGAAAAATTCACATTTTGCAAGCATCTATTTATAGAAGATGTGAATCTTATACTGATTTGAAAGCATGAGATTGTCAGCTTTCAGAATCCATAAACCAATCTGTATGTTATCCACACTGTGTCTTGTTAGGAGGTATTTTAAAAAGGAATATTCTAGTGAAAAAGAGGCTGTTACAGTCATGCACCCTCTTAAAAAAAGAGCTTCACTATTATTCACTTTATTTTCCTTAAGCCATGGAAGTACTTGCTTCAAGATACGTCACATTCAATTTAAAAATGTTTGATTTAACAGTTGGTGTCAGCTGTGAAATCAGCTGAAAGGTGGTTCAGTGTTCGCACTGGGTTTAAATGTTGACCACAGTTCTTTCTACTGTATGTTTGGAGTTTTATATGTTCTTCTCGTGTTCATGTGGGTTTTCGCTGTGGTTTCCTCTCAAAGAAAAAGACAAGCATGTTCAGTTTCAGGAGGCAGCTGAGCTCAAAACAGACAAGTGCTGCATGGGCTTCGGTACGACTCAACAGATGATGTGTGAAACCTCTGTATCGGGCATCAAACATCAGAATTCCTTCCCACAGGGGAAACATTTGTATCAACAAAAATCAGTCACACACAAAATACATCTCGCACACGCAGCACTGAGTACCTGACTGTGGTTTAACTTATGTTTCTTTTAGCTGAACTGAAGCTGAAACCAGCTGTTGATCCCTGGATGTTGAAGCCTGTTTCTGCTGCAGATGCTTCACGCAAACACAGCTGAATCTCTGCTGGATAGACGTGAAGTCACTGAAAGGTAATGCACCACTGCCTTAATGGAGCCAATCACATTCCTGACAGGGAAAACTCCCTCTCCTGGCAGCGCTCCGCAGTGCAATCCAGAGTGTGAAGTAACACCTTGTGACATCTGAGGCTGTTTAACCCTGCGGGGCTCATTGTGGCCAAATTTCCTCCATCTTCATAGGGAGGCGTCCGCGCTACATGAGATGGAGCTGTCTCTTTTACATTACACAGACCTGGGAGATGTCAGCCGCTTGTCTCATCTCAGGAATCGATTATAGAATACATTTGCCGTAATGTGAGATATGCATATTAAAGTAAAGCCTCAAAGGCAACAGGGACTGTCTCTTTAATAGAATCCAGCTATCATCCAGAGTAAATTCCAAGACCTCGATGTAATGGAAAAACTGCCTGTCTGCTCTTCCCAAAGCTCTGGTGTGGAATCTGAAGACCTCGCTGCTGTTGTGAACCGGGCTGCGGTCACAGGGGTGTTACGGGTAGCCGGCTGTGACATCCAGGGGGAGGGGAGGGAGGGGAGGGGTGCTGGTTGATGTCAGCAAATGCACACATTTGCCGCAAAGTTATGGCACCATCATCAGCAAAGCAATGACAGCTTCATAAAGTTTGATTTAATCAGACAGGAGAAATTGAACCATTATATGACATAATCTACAACTCTGTGATGATATATGTTAACTGTGATGTGCAACGGCGCTGATTAGAAATCATTCCTTTGCGTGCAATCTTTGAGAATCTAATCTAGAAAGCAGCTTGAAACCAAAAATCTTTACAGCAGAACCACCTGCGTGTATATGTGTGTGTGTGCGTGTGTGTTCAAAGGTATCTATTAATTTTCTTCAGTTTTGTGCAGTATTATTACACATTGGCTGGCGCTGCAAGTTTAATATGTTGTACATCTTTTTTTTGTCTCATTCCTTATAGTAGGTTCAATGTCATCTCTTTGTTGTCTCAAAATGCAATCAATGAAGGTCTTCCCACCCCATCCACTGAAAGTCAAACCCAACCTATCTGGGGCCAGTCTGAGCCGTTCTGTCAAATCTAAGAATCAAGCCCATATTTCTTGGAGTCATGTTGTGCTAGTCCTCACTCCAGTTTGTGTGTACCCTCGCACCTAATATACAAAAGATCTATTGAAATATGCATGAGGCCCATGATGCCTGCACTAAAAATACACTCAAATAGGGAATACATTGACAGCTCTGTTATTGAGCTCTCCTTGAGCTTCCTCTGTCACAGCAGCCACAGATCGCTCTCAAGACTCATGTATTATCAAAAGCACGCAACACCGCTCTCTCTCTCTCTCCCTCTCTCTCTCTCGCTCTCGCTCTCT
>CAFUXE010000126.1:114271-141985 GCA_903364295.1 Serranus cabrilla | reverse complement strand
GATGTTAGTCTTGCTTCTTTCAATAATGTACCCTTACTAAGGATGGCCTGATGTATGAGCCCAGATGAAGCAATAATGTTTCCAATTCCTCGCATTAGGAGTTTAATTAAGGAAAAAATATACAGTAAAACCTATAATTTACTCCTATTTTTAACAGAAACGGAGCAATTTCTGTTTGCTTCACCTGCAAATGTTTCCATTATCCCCAACCAAATACAGTAACTGCAGTAGAATAAAAGGAGCAAAACACAGACTGTCTCTTGAATTTGAACTATGGACTGATCATAAATACTCATCATTAACAGTGTCAGAAAAACATTACCCTTTTTATTGGGGCTGTATTTTCCTCACACACTACAATAAAGTTAATGACAGACATTGTCTAAACCATAAAACAGTCATATATTTGGATGCTGGTCAGCTTCAACAAGGCTCAGTAGCATCTGGCTCGTAGATCACACTCGCCCAATCAAGTGTTCGTGTCAGAGAGATCTGACTTGAACTGAAAACACAGATGTATGTCATTTTTTCCTTTAATTACAGCTGAAAATAACTTGAATATCAGATTTGAATAATGCAGGAATTTCTGCTGAATGTGTAACATCATATCAATAACTGTATGAATGAAAATATTCAGGAAATTTAACAAAGGAGAACACTGCTTGAGATGATGCTACTAAAAAAGATAAACAAAATACCTCCGTGCAATACAATACAGTAGCACTTCAGGTAATATACGACCCTGTGAAGTTATTTTCACAGGATCTGATGCAGCATCATCCTGCTGACTATCTGACCTTTTATAGTAGCACTATTTCTGTGAAAGCGTTACCTTCAAACACCCACAAACACATAACAACGACTGATCTATTCAAACTGGAAACATAGACCTTCTGTTCATGTTATTTAAATTAACTCTCTTTATAATTGTGATGTTCTTTGATTATTTGTATCAATTATAAACATTTAATAAATATGTGACATGCCATCATGGTCCCTTCACAAAGTATAAATGGGAGATTCGATAGTGAATTAGTTCCAGTAAAGTGCAATATCAGCCAAATTCAGTCCTGCATTATAAGCTTATTTTTAGGCCATGTCTTGTTGAGGAGCCTCGTGTTGAAACTGCTTTATTATTTGTTTCCATGTTGCACATCCTTGCATACATGCATATTATTACAGACTGGATTAAATCAAATAACAACAAGCTCAGTATTATTCCAGTGCAGAATTACTGATTGCACTAAATTTAATGCTGACATTGAGGCATCAGTGTACAAACACTTTGTTTGGAGGGTGGTAGGTGGGTAAATGTTTGTCCTGGGGCCTCCTAGCAGGTTAATCAGCGAATGCAGCAACAGCACTAATGACGACTCACACTAGAAAGACATGACAGCTTTACGGAAATATCCAGATATATCTGTTTGAATGCATTAAGGCTTTTGAACAATTTGGTTTTATGGTAAAAGTTAGACCTTATTGCCTTATATTTATATCTATATTTTTATTTAGGCCTGATCATTTAGATTGAAATAGGCTGGTTGTATGCATCTTTATTCTTTTTTTTTTTTTTAGATTTCATTTATCTAAAACTAATGTGTGATGAAGTTGTCTTTATTAAGGCCTTTCAGAGCTCTGCCGGTATTTGAGGACTAGTCTGAGCATGAAAACAATGATTACAGCGGCTCTTTGACGGTCTTTACTCAAAACATCCACTTAATGCTGCTATTCTTCAGTTGCAGTATTGCACAACTTGATGACAATTTGCTTTGCAACACAAACATGATCTGACAATTGAGATCAAATAAATTACAATTAAATCATATACACACCCAACTGTCTTAATTATTGAATATTAAGCCTCACTAAATTGTGGGTTAGTTCAGGTCTAGTGTGTTTGTATTTTCCACCCCTTATGTTTTCTATTTTGAAACTAGCAGAGCTCCACTAGGTCTTTTTTTAAATCCAATATCCCAGTCATTATGGACTGTGGTTTGCCTAAACAGCTCAAGGACTGAATGAGCATGGCTTATTCTGTATAGACGTGTCTCTGTTTAAACAGTAGATGGCGCAAGTTATATATATTTCTCATTGCATAGAGTCAGAAAGCAAAAAGGAACAAAGTGTACTAACAAAACTATTCATTTCAAGACACAATGCTTCATCAACATAGCATAAATGATGCACAAACCACAGTAGCCACCACGTGCTTTAGTTTTCATTTGAATTGTTATAATGCTGGACGGGCTGACAGCCAGGTCACGTGATCCACTTCAGCTCTGCGGCCATGGACATCTGCAAAATGGAGGTGAAGTGCTCACAAATGTTGCAAATTGAACACGGTTGTCTGTGAAATGCTGCAGCACTGTGGTTACTCTTTAACATAGTTGCATAATTGGCGTGGGAATGCATGGTGTCGTGTTGAAATGTGTCGCTTCTCTGCAGGTTAAATGTTGCTCAAGATGCAGCGCTGTTTACTGTGGGTAGCAGCTAAGCTAATGGTTGTCAAAATTACAGTAAGGCTAGGTGGTGTTAGCACCGAGGACCTCTGGGTTGTGTTACTGTTATAATTGAGTCTTAAATTAACACTGTTATTGTATTTAACCTGCATTTGTCGCTATAGCCGGTTGATAATTAAAGACTTTAAGAAATAACGTGATGCTAAACTGGCAACATAGTAGTTAGCTAATGCTAGCTGTCAAACCTGGCGTTAGGCCTCTCAGCCTGTTGTAATCTGTATAATGGGCCTCAGCCGGGCGAGTTTTTATTTAATTTAATATGTAATGTAGTCATGGTTTATTTGACAGCCTAATGGTTATATAATAATAGTTTTTCGCTGCAACGGATAACGTTAAGATACAGTATCAGGGCTGTCAAGATGGGAAAGCTGCATTTATTTCTGCATTTATTTATCTGCAAGAGCACAGTAACGTTATGCAACCATGCTGCAGGTTCCTGCAACTATTTCCCTGTGACGCTATATACTGCTGCAATGATATTTATTTTCTTGTTATGCTTTTATAGGACCGTGAAGCTAAAGAACCCGAGCAGCTCCGAAAGCTGTTTATTGGAGGTCTGAGCTTTGAAACCACGGAGGAGAGTTTACGGGCCCATTTTGAACAATGGGGAACTCTCACGGACTGTGTGGTACGTGCTTTTATTGTAATCTGTGGCAGGATGGCCTCAGATAATAATAAACAGCATTTACTTGTAAAGCTACAGTCCAGTTAAGGTGTTCTCACTAACAATGTGTATTATTTTGTTGTCTTTAAGGTGATGAGGGACCCCAACAGCAAGCGATCAAGAGGGTTTGGATTTGTGACATACTCTTCTGTGGAGGAGGTTGATGACGCAATGAAAGCCAGGCCCCATAAAGTGGACGGCCGGGTTGTTGAACCCAAGAGGGCAGTGTCCAGAGAGGTAAATAAATCGCAGACGAGAAGGCAGATACGACAGTGATGTTAATGTTTGTTGTGTGCTCAAAGATTACTCTCTGTTCCAGGACTCCAATAAACCGGGCGCCCATCTCACGGTGAAGAAGATCTTTGTCGGTGGAATCAAGGAGGACACTGAGGAGTACCACATTCGGGAGCACTTTGAGAAATATGGAAAGATTGAATGCATCGACATCATGGAGGAGCGCTCCACTGGGAAGAAGAGAGGCTTCTGCTTTGTCTCCTTCGACGATCACGACACTGTAGACAAAATTGTTGGTATGTGGTTGTTTAGACTTCAGATTTAATGAGCCTGTTAGTAAACACGAAGCAATGGTATGTGAGTGTTTTCTTTTCTTTTTTTTCCTTCATACAGCCCAGAAATTCCACACAATCAACTTCCACAATTGTGAGGTCAGGAAAGCTCTTTCAAAACAGGAAATGAGCGCTATATCCACTAACAGGGGTAAGTAAACTAACAATTGTAGAGTAAAGTTTTAGTTAGTGGCCATTATTGTATAAACTGTTTGCAGCTGACAGTTCACTGATGTTGGGCACAGCCCTAAAATGACCCCTTTGTACATATCAGGCAGGAGCGGAGGATCCGGAAACTTCATGGGCAGAGGTAGTAATTTTGGAGGTGGTGGCAACTTTGGCCGAGGTGAGCAGTATTTGCATGAGAAGTGAAAGTGCCTCTGGCCTTAACCACACTAATGCAGCTGCTTTTGATAATGATGTTGACATAAGAATAATGGTAGCAGGATCTTAGTTTTTTGCATACACTCCAACACATTCAGTAAAGTAAAATGGTTGTATCTCTACTTTCTAATTTAATTCAAAGTTTTTTAAGTTGGCAAACAGCTGAGTGGTGTATGGTCATAAACATCTGGTAAACTGTTTGGTCTAGGCCAGGGGTCAGCGACCTTTGGGGCAAACCTTATTTTGAGCCTTACAGTGCAGATAAAGCTAAATTAGCCCAGCAACTATATGTATAGATAATAATGAGCATTTAGGAGGACCCAAATACAAATGAGAGGCTGGACACTGAAGACTTGATCTTGCCAAAATGTTTGGGTTAAGGCGCTGAGCTGTAGCCTTTACTACACTATGATGCACATTTCAGTTGACTAAAATGTCAAAACATTTTTTAAGGCTACACATTTTTACAGTTGAAGAATTCAGACAGCTTTGAACCTACACCATTGATAATTTAAATCTAAATAATCATTTCGTTTTGTCAAAAGAACATTTTGTCACAGCCACAGGAATCCACTGCTGATGGCCTGAAGAGCCACATGTGTGTCTGGAGCCACAGGTTGCCGACCCCTGGTCTCTGCAGACTATAGAAGTATATAAACAGTGTTGATTTTCTACCATAATCACAATATAGACTGAAATATCTAAATTGCAGCAATATTTGTTAAAAGCAAAATTTGTGTCAAATTAGTATTGTGGTGTCATCCAACTAATTGTGTTCTATAGACTTCAGGAGAAAAAAGTGTCTTGAGAAAGTCAGAAGTGACAGAAACCCGTATTTCTAGCATTGCTGTTATGCAGAAACGGAGCATCATGTTTGAGAATTGTTGACTGTCGCATTTCAGCATTTTTAAGACACTTTGTTGTCCATCCATCTCACGAGGCGAGTCTGTCAGACAACAGACCACAGCTTTGTCCACCACCTATGTCAGTGTGGACATGGTGTCATATGACAGGGCTGCAGCACTACAACGTACAGCTCACAGTTGTAATGCATGATCCGTTTTATTTTTATGATCCCTTGTTTTTTAGGTGGCTATGGTGGAGGACGAGGTGGTTATGGCGATGATTTTGACAATGGTGAGCTTTAACTTTAAGAGGCATAAAATATTAAAATTCTATACTAGGTTTAGTGTCCATGCTCACTTACACAACAGCTGTGTTGTGTCTTTATGCAATTCCTGAGCTATTCATCTCAGAGTTATGAATAAGGTCATGTTGTGAATTTGTTTTGGTTTTTGCTGTTTTAGGTCCAGGAGGAAATTATGGTGGAGGACCGGGATATGGAGGGGGCCGAGGGGGCTATGGGGGTGGTGGTCCAGGGTATGGAAACCAAGGTGGAGGATTTGGTGGCAACTGCGATGGAGGTTACGGAGGAAATGATGGAGGTAATAAAAGTATTTACTACAGAAATTTTGATTTTTGAAGTGTTAGATGTCATTTTTGTGCCTGAAATCAGAAAGACCTGAAATGAGGATTTGCTTTATAATGAGCCCTTGTCTTCTTCAGGATATGGAGGAGGTGGAAATTATAACGACTTTGGAAATTATGGTGGACAACAGTCCAACTATGGGCCCATGAAGGGAAATAACTTTGGTGGCAGAAACTCGGGTGGACCCTATGGCGGTGAGTTTTCCTCCACGCGTCACAATCAGATGTTCTTCAGCGGAAATAACTTTGAGGCTAACCTATTTTGCGGTGACCCCTCCCTTCACTTGCAGGTGGCTATGGCTCTGGTGGCGGCGGCGGAGGAGGCTATGGCTCACGGCGATATTAATTATTTCATGTTTCGGTAAGTTGCTTTCAGTTCCACACCACCCTCGTAGCACAGTTCAGAGTGAGCCCATGAAAGTGCAGAATAACTATTTGTTCTATCCTGTATCCATTCAACAGGCTTCAGTTCTTAGCAGGAGAGGCGAGGAGGTGAGCAAAGGAATTAGCTGCAGGTTACTTTGAGGCAGTCATCTGAAAGCATTAGAGGAACACACAAGTCAGACATTACTGCAGCTAAAGCGGAGAAGTTTATGGAAGAAGGACTGTATACACCAGACATGAGTGCAGATGATACTCTTCCCTTATTGTGATAGATGTTTCCCTACCAAGCTATTTTCCTTTTGTGTGTCTGAAGTGTGTGTGTAATGTGCCTATGGTATCAGGGGTTAAGAGTAAATTGTTTTGTTTTTTTATCTGAAGCCAGTTCTTAATATCTTTATTTTTTCTTTTTTTTATATTGGTTAGTTTTCTGCTCGTCAACTAATCTTTTGTCATTTAACCTGGTTTTTGTCATATATCAGGCCCTCAGATGAGCTAGAAGTATTTTTTTCTTTCTGAAGTTATTATGATTGCTCAAGTGTCAAGTGTATTTTGATTTTGTATGTGAAGCACAGTATGTAAATCCTTCGTAGTACCAGTGTCAACAAATATAAGCAGAATGGATTAGTATTAAGGCAATCCCTCACTCTTTTTGTTCCCAGAAAACCGAATTCTAGATTGTTCGAATATTTTGATTAGAAGGAAAAAGACCGAATAAAATTGTGTAGTAAAGTGACATGAGGTTCAGTGCGTCATTGGTTCAGAAAAAGATCAAATTCTTTATTTATCTGTTGCCTGCACATTGTGACTGTGAAGTCTAGCAAACCAGCTTGTCTTCCTTTAGGAGAGTTTTTGAAGACTTGTGTGGTTAAATAGTGCATATACTGTATTTACTTGTGTAAGGGTGAATGACAAGGGAGTTTTGGGTAGTCCTAGGGCCCCCTACACCACCTATGCCAGAGTTGAGCGAGTAGGATTATTACAGCCACAAGCACCTGCAGTTGGGCCCTCAGCATCGCTAGTGTGGAAGATTGCAGATGACTGTCAGACAGGACGTCTTCAGCCCCAGCACAGTGGACCAGTCAGCATTTTGAGAGAGAAGGGAGAAGGCAGCATCGAGCACATCGCCCATGGAGGAAGCTTGCAGTGTCGTTCCTGAGTAGTGAGCATCTATCTCTTTCAAGGCTAGCTAAACCCTCCAGCAGCTGGTGCTAGCGAAGAAAGACTAGTTCCTGGACACATTGGAGATCCTGTTGAGTCAGAGATACTGCAGTTTTACCCGCAAATGCTAGATTTCAGACATTAACAAGAAAAGGGAGTGAGTATTTCACAAAAAAAAGCTGACTTTAAGAAGATGGAGCAGGTAAGAGTAACCACTTTGCTTGATTTGCAGATGTGGAAAGAGGCATTCTCTTCTTGCTGAAAATCTGTAAAGACGTGATAACATGGAAGGTTCTGGATGGGTAAGACTTTTTCAAAATATTGTATATTGTAATCTAACAGTGCACATGGTGATTATAGATGGTGCGAGGGTTCTTTAAGGTAACAAAATGACATCCAGTATTGCTCCACTTTAACCAGAATCTGTGACCTTCACCACACTGCTCAGAACAGCCTGAAGGCAAATAATTCCATGTTTTATTACCTTTATCAGTCGGATAGAGCTGATAAAGTTGATAGTGATGAAATAACCTTGGGGAAACTCCAGATGATCGTACTTGGAAAAGAGGAGGAGTATTTACAGTATACCTGTGCCGAGCCAATCACTTGTATCATGCAGTGTTGAAATCTAAAGAAGCCGGGCCATTGTAAGTGTGTAAATAAGCAGAACAATGAACATTAAAAATGTATTTTATGATTATTTGCGCAAAGGCAGGTCCTATTTGTATAATGAGAAACTATTTAATTTATAAAAAGGGCAACATGAAACCTCTAATAGGTCTCAGGTCAAATCCTCTGCACATATCACTCTAGCATCTCCCAAAAAAGAAACATTTATTTAACCACTATTTTACCTAACAGGCAGCTTAATATACATGGAACATTTGGATCAACAGAGAGGAAATGTGAAGTGTTTTCGGCATTCTGTCCAAGAATTGAAAGCATTGACGACTTTTGGTTTAAGCTTAAAACATTTTCATGACCTTTTGTTTTCCACATTTTGTCGACTCCCTGATCTGAAAATACATATGAACGTCAAGGGGAATTTGGAAGATTTCCCAAAAAATGGGAACTCCAGATCTTCTACTGTTCTTGTGAGTTGCTGAGTGTGGGAGATGTCGGCCTTCTCTCACTTTGCACCACAAGCCGTGTGCCAAATAGTTCCCTAATATATGAGAGAGGGCAGACATCTCTACGGCCAATACCTCCAACACTCACACAAAAACACTCTAGACTGATGAATCGAACTCTGGCTAACGAGGAAAATCTGTATTTTTAGTTATTTTAAACATACATTCCAAAGAAAACATTTCGTTTTTAATAATAGAAGTTCCGTGACGGATACATTGAAAGCATTTTAAAAATGAATGTACAGGTCAAACTTGTTACTTTTATCAGTGGTTAAAATATGACCCACAGAGTTTCCTGCTACACATTTCATTGTGTTTAAAAGTATTCATACGTGCATTGCTAGGATTCCATCTAAAAGTTGAGAAACATTGTGTGCTGATATGTTTCTCAGTCAGTTGAAGGATCTGGTTTCTGCAGAGGAATGTAGAACTTAATAACACATAATGAAGCTGTGCTTGATGAAAGCACACCAGTGTCAATTACAGTATGTTGGCTTCACAGTGAGATATGTTAATTGTTACTTGTGCTCTTAAATAAAAATATTTTCCATCACTTGAGTGTTTTATTTGTCCGTGATATGCCAAGTTATGAATGTTTGTATTTTTGTATTTCAATGTGAAAAAGTTCCTTTGATTCACAGATGTCTTTGAGTCTCATGAGTTTAGTTTCTTATACGCCCTCTTAAGTCTGAGAGCATAAAATGGGCTTGCTGATCAAAGTGTTTGTGTGTCAAAGTGCATGCTGAGTGCGTAGTGCTTCACCTTTGTATACGCTCGCGTAGGTTGGACCATTGTGAAGTTGTCACGCACGGTTCACACTGAGCTTACTCTGCTGTGGCCCGACGGTTGTAGTCTTTGTTGTGTAACATAATGAATGCAGTGGGTGTGCTTTCTTTTGCGACGGGAGTTATGCAGAATTAAAAGATTTAGGTTACTGTACAAACAAGCTTGCTCTAATAAAAAGCAAGCAGATTGTAAAAGCGGTTTAAACTCATAACTTTGGTTTGGGTACAATATTCCTTTTCTTTGCCTCTCTGTAAGCACTCTGCTCGAGCCTTCAAGTCGAGAACTGACATGAACATGTGGTAAGTTATGTAATCGTTCCTTAGACTATACATCCATCTGGAATCAATTTGCTGCAGTCCATAGTACACCACACAATGTTCTAGCAGTAAATAGGAGGCTGTTTAGCTATAGGAATACTTTATTGAAAAGCAAGATTTTATAAAAGAACCTGGGCAGCAAATCATAAAGGGACAGTTATAAAATATGAGTAATAATGATTGAAACATCATTAGCATACAGAAATATGATATATACAATATATATATACACGTACAGTAACTGTTTTGTCAAATCTCAAAAGCAAGTAATGTTTCTATTTACAAACAATATTGGTTAAAGAATCTGTTTAAGGTATCCGAGTACAAAAGAAGTAAAATATCAAAAATATTACAACATTCAAGAGAAGTGAGCAAAAACTATACAATAGTTCTGCTGAGCTACTAATGCTTTAAAGCTGAATGACTACAAAGTTATTGCATAGTATTACTATGATAATGCAGTACCATATTACAGAGGGGACATGAGGTTGTCCTCGCTCTTGATGAAAGTCTTTTTGATGCGAGGGACGAGGAAGATGCTGCCGTCGGTGGACTGCTGGAGGGAGTAGTCGGAGGGAGAGTAGCCGTTCCCCTTCTCGTCTCTCAGCATGCTGAAGACCTCCAGGTACAAGCTGTTGAGTTGCTGCTTCATTTCCCTCAGGCTTGTGATGTTCTGGCTCTTCTCGCTCAGCAGACGCTCCTTCTCGTCCTTCAGCGAGTCCAGGTTGCTCTCCAGCCCCACTATGTTCTCCATCTTGCGCTTGCGGCAGTTCTGGGCAGCCACCTTGTTCTTGCCGCGGCGGCGTATGTCTCGGACCAGGGCCAGCTGGGCCTCGCTCAGTTGGTGCTTCGACATCATCTCGTTGAAGTCATCAACAGGCAGATTGATAATCATGTCAACAGTGAAAGGGATTTTGAGGGCCTTGGCCCTCTGCTCGTCTCTGGAGAGACGCATTTCCGAGCGTTTCTTCTGCTTGTCTTTGGTGAAGGGGGCGTTGTTGAGGCCTTTCTCCTCTGCCGGGTCCGTCTTGTGTTGTTTGGGTTCCTTTTCCTGCTGCTGCTGCACCTGCCCTAACGCCGCAGATAACGAAATGGCCATGTTTCGATCATCAGGTTGGAAATTGAGTGTGAACATCTCTGAGTAGTCGGATTCTGCGCTTCCTGGGTTGTGGTCCATCTCCTCCATGTCTGAATCGCTGTAACCGAAGGACTCATCTCCATACAAAGACTTCCCTGGTGAACTAGCATTTGGACTTATGTTTGAAGAGATTCCCGAATCTGAGTCTGGCAGTTCTGCCATCAGATTCTGTTTGCCTCTGTCAAATGCATCTCCGGGTGAGAGGCTGTAAAGGTCCACTGTTGTCAAGGGAGGCTTGTTTGGGATATCAGACACGGCGTTGCTTTCATGTCCTTCAAGGCCTTGTTGACCACTGTTCTCTTCCAGAATAGGACTGGGGTAAAATATGTCATTATAGCTTTCTGCAGTGAAGTTAGCATTCAGCTGAGGAGCTTCTGCCTTCATCTGGCTGAAATTGTCTGGTGGGGCCACATTGGGAACATCAAATGTGTTCATAAATTCCGGGGAGCAAACATTTAAACTGTTTGTTTCCCCATCTGAGAGATTGGTCATGGGGTAAAAAGGGTAGTTTGGATTCTGCACTTCTGGGCTGTTTGGAAGAGGATATGTTGTGGTCTCCAGTGTGTCCTCCATTTGCATGTTTAGGCATTGCTGAAAGAAAAAGATAAAGGACAATTACTTATCTGCTTTGTTTTGTGTAAGATGCAAAGATTTTGCACGTTTAAATGGATATTTGGATTTGTTGAAGTTGGGTTGTATGAAGTAAATATCCAGTCAGTGTATTACCCATGCTGCCCCTGTCCACAGCAGGACTTAGCTTCTGTGCTAACTCCTGCCTGCTTCTCCAAACTGGGGTGTGTTGACCCCCCATCTATAAGTACTTTGTGCAGCCCTACTTAAAAACATGTTAAACTATCCCTTTAATTCTCAATATGTTGCTAAAGTTTGACATAAAACGTTGCACACTGGTGGCTCCACATGAACTAAAGTACCTCATACAACCCCACTTCAATAAATCCAAACTGTCTTAAATCATAGACCAGCATGAATAGAAACATGTCAACATGAGTTGTTGTGTTGTGGATACATGTAAAGTATTTGCTCAGACATGAACCCAGAGTTTTTTTTCCTGAAACATGATCTGTGACACACTGTGATTAATGACGTAAAAACATACACAAAAACTCTATTATCTTCTCTGAACAATAAGGTTTCAGTCCTGGTGCTTTTAGCCATGTAGTCGTTCCGAATGACTTGTGTTTCACTGACAAACGTTGGTAAGGCTGGGTGTAGCAAAAGCAGCCTACCGCAATGTCCAAGCTAGATATCCAGTAGTAAACATAGATCAGAAATCTCTGATAATCTTTCAGCCTGCTGTTGCTGCAAAGTTGCATTATCTTTGTAAAGCAGGTGACAAGAACTGCTGCATTTTTTTCCTACATTGTAAAGTCTTATCAGCAGCTTGCCAGAGCAGCTAATGCTTTTCTATGTAAGCTGTATGGTTACGATTGTAGTCCAGTCCACAGTGAGAGGTTAAGTCAGCAAATGGCAAACTGCTCCACCCAACAGCTAATGCAAATATGAGCTGCCCTAAAACAAAACTGATAAGGCAGCTACTGAAAAACTACCGTGCACAAATCTTAATGTTGCTGCCAGAAAGTGAAGGTTTTCAGACGGCTGCACCTTCTCCAAACAAGACGTCTTCTTATTCTGCTAAATGAAGCTAATCATAGAAACTGAATCACATCTTGAAAATTCACCTTCCTAATTCTCTGAAATGTCTCAACAATTAGGCCTAATCACAGTGGAATGAGTCCGCTGCACCTGTCTCACTCGTATGAGACCCCGTTCTCACAGAGCAACAAAAAGGTGTTTGTCCTCCGATGCCGGGCTCCAGCCCGTTGATGCATTCTTTGGGTATTTGTTCCACAACGCAAAGCACCATGCCATTGAGGCGGTAAATCCGTGTATTATACCTGCAGCTCAGGGAGGGACAAAAGCTCCATCCAGGCCTGCTCCAAATCTGGGGACATCCTCTGTGGTGGTGGTGGTGGTGGTAGTGGACCTGGGGAGAGGGTGGCTGGCGGGAGAGCAGGCTGCTCAGGGGACATCATGGGTGCTGAAACAGCTGTTGTGTCCAGGCAAACTGAGGTGTTCTGTCAGAAACACAAGCATATGACAGTTTTTATGCAACTGAAAGTCGCTGCAAGCCATGATGTGAAATGTGTGGCAATAATTCCGTATTCTTACCTCAGTTTCCTCTACAGGAAATGTCTCTGCCAGAAGCTGCAAACATTCATCAAATGACATGGCGTCACCGTTCTCTCCTGTGAAGCCGACATTCTGCAGGAAAGGTTAAAACACACTTTATCACCGAGCATCCTTTGTGGTGCACCATGCTTTCTTATTTATAGAACTATGCCTCTGTGGAGTTGTTTCTAAAGCAGAATTCACCGATGCAAAACTCCACCTGTGTTTCTGTAATTACACAGGATGAGTGGTTACCTAGCTACACCTTAGCCGCAGCCTATCAAAAAGAGGTGGGAGTGGTCCGGCTCTGACATGAGTAATGATGGCCATGTGCACGTACCTGTGTAACCTCTAGAGGTGTGACAGTCGACTGCAGCGGGCCGCTGGGTGGCGGGCGGGGTATGTACTCTCCCGTTTCCTCGTCGAGCTGTAGCTGTGCCAGCAGGGCCTTCTCCTGCTCCAGCTCCAGATGCCGACTCTTCTCTTCTTCAAGCTCCCGCTGCCTCCGCAGCTCATGTTCTTTCTGACGGTGGTTGTAGTCATACACCTCACGCCGGGCGCCAAGATCAATGTCCTGGTTCCAGAGGATGTCAATCAGCTCCATGTCCTAGAAAGAGAGCGGCAGATTAGTTTAGAGAGTTGCGAGCCATGCTGTCCTGCAGTGGGAACGTGAGCAGCATTGGATGGAGGAGGAGCGTGCCCTGCTGGGAAGCTGCACCCGCCACACCCTCTCCCTCAGTATCTGTTCACTGACAACAACACTGGCACTGAAGTCAAGGGGGAGAAGCTACATGAATAATAGATGCAGTTCTCTCTTTCCCCTGTTGCCACCACACGCCAGCAAAAGACACATATCCTCACTTGATACTGGTTCCAGGGGAAGCGATCATTACCCATCTGATTACATTGAGGTGTGAATTCCTTCGTCTCATCCAACCTCACAAATGTGGCTCGCTGTAAAGTCGACTGACTTCATGTTACAGTTTAGTTCTCTAAAAAATGTGAAACTGAATCCCAAATATTAATGGCATGTAATACAGCATTTATAAAATAAGGAAGTTAAAGATAAGTTGGTTAAAAGAATGTGATATGACAGTGTTTAGAGAATATTTATTTTTCAAATAGAAAGGTGGTATAATATAACCTAATAAAGTAGAGAATATAAAGCTGTAGATCTGTTGCTGGCTGTAATAGCTGCCCTTTTTTTCATCCTGCTAAATACCATCCCGTATTTACTATTTACACATTAAGTTGAGTGTTGCTGACAATACAAAATGTTAGGCACAGCGAAACTACAACTTAGAGGATATTTTTAATACAGTTTCCTGTAGATTTCCACTCAGAGGCCGAATGTTATTTGCCTTTTTAAACAAGAATGCCTGAAGATAAACTGTGCTGCTCTCTTCCTGGGGTCTTTTACACAGAAATTATTTACAGAAGGAAACCATTTCACAAGGCCCAGGGATGTTGCATAAACCCAAGACACTGGTTCACCAGTAAATGTCTGGGCATGTGACTCGATTGTTCCTCAGAATCTGTATAAACAGAACTTACTGGCAGGGCTCTTAAAGTGACAGTTCATCCTATTCAAATAAAAAAATACATATTTTTCCTCTTACCTGTTGTGCTATTTATAAATCAGGAATGTTTTAGTGTGAGTTAAAGTGAAGGAGATATCAGCTATAGATATATCTGCCATCTCTTATATAAAATGGAACTAGATGGCACTTTGTTTGCCAAAAAGTGCCAAAAAAATAAATTTGAAAAACTCAATAGAAAATGTCTTTTTCCAGAAATCAAGACCAAGTTATAAGCAGTTTATTTTAGGAACTATTTTCTCTCCAGGATAGATCCATCTCTTTGGACGGTATCTTCAACACTCAGAAACTAACATCAAAACAATCTGAACTGATAAAAAGATATACAGGTAAGATAAAGAAATGTGTATTTTTAATTTAGGGGTGAACTTTCCCTTTAATGTTTGCCGTCTGTCACATGATAAGAACAGACACAGCCAGGAGGAAGCACAGAGGGAACTAAAGGGGAAATAAAGCACAAAGCAGAATAACGCACATTAAAGAGGATGTGAAGATACCGTATAACGTTTTCTCCTTTGATATCAGGAAATTAGGGTGTGTGCTACTTCTTCCTAAACTCATAACAATGCCAAACAAACATCTATATTTATTCCAAAACACTGTTGACACCGTTTTTCTGACTACAGCTGTGGCCCTGCAAAATAAGAACCCACTAACCCTCTTTGACTCAATGTTGCATCAGAGGCATGACCGCAGAAGGATTACACGTCACTCAGGCTGCCTACATGCACTCTCAGAGTGAGAGGTGAGACACAACCGGGCATTATGGCTTCTGCAAGAATGAGGAAGTAGCCGAAAATGTCTAACTGGGGCGTCTGGTGATCCGTGTTTTCCAAACTAATAAGCCACACTCGCTGTGTGTTTGCCACACCTTATAAGCCCATCGGACAAGTCATACGAGTCCCTTAAAAACAATCCAATGTCTAAAAAAGGTCTGACGCCAATGAAGGGAAAGTTCAACAGCCCTGTCACTGTCACTGGTTAATTGTGCTGTTATACAATTAGGGTTGGGTGCAATGTCCACAGTGACAACAATCAACAGGGACAATGATACCTTTGTCGTTCATCCTTTCATGCAATTCATATGAACGCCATAAAAATATGTTAATCAACCATCACGCCCTCATTTATAATGTCACTGAACTGAAGTCACTGAATAAATCACAGCTCATATTCTGTATTAATGACAAATAGTAATATTTGTAAATAAAGTAATAGTAAATATGATGTATAAATACTTTATTAATATTTTATAATATTTTTGTGTTTTTAGTATTACTATTCTATTATTAATCTATTTTATTTCTGTACGTGTTCAAATTTTATTTATTTTTTCTGTGACCCTGAACAAAAGGATGTTGGAGTAGTAGGGCAAAGGGGTTTGGGGGGTGTCATGATAACTATATGATTATATGATATTTCTATGAAAGGAAGTATTTAAAAAAAAATCCCAAGAGGAAGTTTCACTGTTTCAGCAGCCTAGCCAAAAATTAAAAGCTGATGCGAAAAAACGATATAATGCTTATCAATGTACAAAAACTGAGCAATACCACTTAGCAATACGTGTTGTATAGTTTATATCAATAGGCAGATTTTTATTATACATATATACATGTGTAATGTTCTAACATGGACATAGTGCAAGTAGAGCAGAATTAGATGTTACATTAAATTAGTGCAGTTACCAGTCAGATCATTTAAATGAGAATAAATGCATTTAATCCCTGATAATGAGTCTTTATCTTTACTTGTTTTTGCTCATTATCGGTGTGGTATCAGTATCTCGGCTGTCACAAGACCTGTGTTGGCAGCAGAACAAGGAAACTGGCTCACAAAATGACTTCTCAGACATCTCTGCCACACAATACACTGCTATACAAGCCAAACAACGTGCCTTTAGTCCAAAATGGTGGCAAAATAGGCACAACAGACACACAACTTCCTATTACCAGAAAGCTCACACATGGAGACGTTTTGAACACAAGCCAAACTAAAAGCTAATGCTCCCTGTGGCTATCAAAGTGGGTCATAGAGGAGTGATACAAAGTGCTCCCAGTATGGGTTGTTCATTTACCTCTCCTCACCTAAAAACAAGGGCCTCAAAGGGGGCCTGGCTCCAGTGGTTTATTACAGCTTCTTTCATCAGAGCTCACTGGACAGCCACCCTTGACCGTGGATGATGAAACACAGCAGCACATGTTCCAAAACAGCCCTTTTTAGGCCCTCATCAGTCAACCCTGGACTTCCACTGACCCTCACATATGACAGGTTAAACCAAACACTAAAGATGTAAGGCCCTGTCACATGAGGAATAATCCATTTCATTCAATGTGTGTGAACAATAAAAGAAAACTATAGGACTACAGCCTGAGTATGTGGTTCTTTTTTTTATATACGTCTAAACACACTGAAAACAAACAAACAAGCAAAAAAAAAAAAGGACTAGCCTTTAAAGAAATAACCCACAATAGTTACAGCCTTGCTAATATCAGATATGGGATATCACATGCTTGGAGGAAGAAGGGGGGAGGAGGAGGAGACAGTTACGAGAAATAAGATCATGAGACTCTTGGTTTACCAAACCTGTCCGAAAAAGGAAATACTGTCATTCTAATCAAAATAACAGCTAGAACACTAAGATATCAGCCTGATATTTAATACATTTTATTTTATTTCTTCTCGAGGACAAACGTCATGTGAATGACTTGCAGAAGTGAAAGCTATAGGCTACAGGAGCCAGTGTTAAGTCTGTATAACTAAATACAGCCCGGCTATATATGTATATTCTGTATGATATTTCAGACGTTAGAGCTGTTATAAGGTCTTAACTACGCCATAACCAGGTTGTCACTGCGTATTAGCGGGTTTAATCTGTTATTAAAAAGTTTACCTGAACTACTGTCACGCCTCCGTCTCTCTATCAGATCATTATAAAAGGACAGTCAATGTCCGGTGGTCACTTTTACGAAAAGCTCCATTTACCTGTTGACCGGAATGCATCACCTCCATGTCCATCATCATGGAGATCCGTGTGCTGGTAAAGAAACGCCTTATGACAGTGTGTGTTATTCCTTCAAATGGCAGATTAAAATGGCGAGCGGTCCGAAGCCGATAGAGTCCGTCGCAGCAGCTGAGCTCACAGAAACATTTACTTCCTTTAAATCTAATGAACATTACGGAAATGATGGCCCTGCCCACCGAGCTGCGGCGCCGGGATCGTCCCCCTCACACCGGCCTATGAGGCGGTGAGGGCTGTGTGTGCATGCGTGTGGAGCCCGCTAGGCTGAGCGGATATAGCCTACCTACATCCACTGGGTACACTGGGTACCAACAAAATAAAAGATTTAAAGAAGAATACACATTTTATGTATGTGCATATCAAAGTTGTAACAGGCTAATCCTTAAATGCGACTATTCATAGGAATAAATAAATAAATAAGATTCATAAAACAAACTGAAAACAATAAAAATCCACATCAAGTCTAATTTTTGTTAACTATTTTTCTATTACTATTAAATATCTAGCTGCTGCAAAGCCAGCTGATAAGTATTTATAAAGCTAAAAACCACATTTTTGTTTCTATTTTAACTCTGCCATAAAGGGAGTTTGGGTTGGTGCAGAGCGCCCCCTGCTGGTCACTGTGCTCGGTGTGGAGCTGGAGGCCCTGGGGCCCTAATGTCCCCGTGGAAACACTGAGGACATCCAGTGACAGCTGGGGGAATGACATAAAGCTGTGAGGAGACAACTGTGAGCTCTGGTGGCAGAGGTATTTAGATTATTTGTTCAAGAAAATTAACAATAAGCTCTTACAACTTTAAGTCCTGCATTCAAAACTGAACTTCATTAACATGAAAATAGCAACAAGATGGAAAAAAAAAGAAATAGTTTATGAATAAACCAACATTTGTGTTAGTGATATTCCTTTGAGTGCACAATAAAAAAACAACAGTACGCAGAACTAGTCAATGGATATCATTACTAACGAACACTTTTAGGGTAATTTAATCTAGAACAATGCATCATGTTTTATTTGTTGATTATTTTTTATGTGTAAAAGTTTAGTCTCAAAAGTAACAGATAAATATAACTGTTAGATGCAGTGGAATGAAAATGTACAATATTCCCTTTTGAAATGTAGTGACGTGGAAGTACAAAGTCCCAAAAATGGGAAAAGTAAAAGACTTCAAGTAAAGTAACTTACAACTGCACTGAAACACAGTTTGTAAGTATTTGTCAATACTTTCCACTACTCACTTTAGTACAGTTTTTTAATAACAGCTGTATAGAGACATTACCAAATATACTTACTGCAAAATAATGGTAATAAAACGATGATGATAATTATTAAAGTCCTGTTGAGTCAGGTGTACAACAATGGTGGAAAGTAACTATCTAGCCTGTACTTAATTAAAGTACTACACTGAAGTACAGTTTTGAGGTACTTGTACTTGAGTATTTCCATTTGACACTTATACTACACTACAGATGGAAATATTCTCCTCTTTCCCTCAATAACTTACATTTATGTTTTACAGGCAAAACACAATCCACTCATAAAATATGATGCAGTGCTCTACATTAGTGGGATGTAACTAAGAACATTTGCTCAAATGCTGTACTTTAGTAATTCTGAGGTCCTTGTCGTTAAGTATTTCCATTTCTTGCCACTTTATACTTCTACTTCACTATATCTCAGAGGACAGTATTGCACTCTTTACTGCATTTATTGTCAGATGTAATGACTTTACAAACTATGCTTTTATATACAAAGTTTATCAAACAAATTGAGCTGTTATAGATTAAACTACCCAAAATACACATATATAAAGTAACTATAATGAACTCCACTACAGAAGAAGCTACTTAAATATTTTTGATAATAATATATGTTTTATTATTATAGAAAATACTTGGATCATTCTGGTGCATATGAAGTTTTTTTTTTTTTTTTACAGCCTTTGTATACTGAGTAAGGTTTTGATTGCAGGACTTTCACTTGTATTATTACCGTAAACTGTTGTAATTTACTTAAGTATAGTATCTGAATATGTATTAGACCATTGGTGCTGTAGAATATTCAGCCCAGACAATAAATACAGTTGCTAAAGTTTGACTCAAGATAAAACTTTTATGCATCAGTAATAATACTCCAGTAATATAGGCCAGATCTAGTTTGATGACAATGCAGAGTGGAAGAAGACATAATGATCATACTCTTTTACCTATAGAATATTGCTACTTTTACTCAAGTAAGGGACTTCATACTTCTCTAACCACTGGTGAACAAACATGCAAGACTTTAATCTTGATACGCCCTCAACTGCTAATTTAATACCTTCAAATGACCAGCCTATTGCTATTTTAGAAAGTTGTTAAGGCTCGTGCAAGTTAATTAAATGTTAACCATTCTGACACTTCAGCGTAAGTAAGAAGTCGTATCGAGATGTAATTAAGTGTCTTTTGAAATATGTCAAGGTAATAAGACAGACTTAGCCCTAGCTGTAGCACCTATCTGTGAAGAAGCTCACACTAAAGTGCAGCTCACTGTGCCACTGCGTGAAATTACACTAAAAAAGCCTTTTTTTCTCTCTCTCTCTCTCACTCTCCCCCCTCTCATGCGCGCTCATGAGCACGCGTTCACGTTTGGCAGCTCCACGTCGACATTCTTCCAGCTGCATATAGTGAACTGCACAGGACTGGGGGAAGAAAAGGTAAAAGCGGCGGTAGCCACCTTACGATTAGAGCGCTGCAAGTCCGCAGACGGACACCGACCACAGAGAAAACAGGCGTTTGCACTGTGAATCCAGCCATGGCCTGCATTATCCTCTGATCGCTTTCTGCTTTTGCATTTTTATCAAGACTACTTGCCCCTCGTGTTGGATTGCAGCTGGTCCCTTGCCTCTACCTATATCAGGTACAGTATGACTTGCATAACTTACTTTATTAGGCTGTATTACTTCTTATGTACATAACTGTCTAGATAATGGTTGAGGCGTGACACTATTTGTTTTGTTGCATTATTTTGCACTTGTAAAGTTGCTGTCACTTGCCTGCTGTTGAAGTGGCAAGTGCTCTAAGTCCCTTGAAACTGACAGAACTTAATACTGCTGGAGCTCAGCTGGCCTTGTGCACTTTCCTCATTGCTATCATATCATTCTACATAGTTGAGTGAATAGCTCATTTCTCAAGGGCCTGCTCCCTTCAGAAAGTTGTTAAAGCTCAACAGGTAGAATCAATGACACAGCAGCACATGAGTGAAACAAACCCAATGGAGGTAAAAATATCACCAGAACTGGAAACTTCAAAATGTCAGCTAATATAGAGCGACTGCTTCATGTGTTAACTTTGAAACCAACCAGATGGTCACGCTTAAAGAGGTAGGTAAATACAGTTTAGGACCCTTTTTGATAAAACCCACTACAGCATCAACTATTGCACATACCCAAAGTATATTTAGCCATTTAATTATCTCTGTGGAGAGCTGACAATGTGTAAAAAGACTCCATCTGGCCGGCTTTACCTGTGTGACTCTAGGGAGGACCCACCACATAGCAAGCCTTTCTGTAGGCCCGGTCCTTAAAGCATTCAAGTCTTTACTGCTTCTTGCTCTTTTGTCTTTTACAAATTACACCAGCTATCTTATCCCCCGTACTCATACATTTCAATTGTCAATACAATGAAAAAAGAAATGATAAAAGTGGATGTTCTGTCTTCTTGCTTTTTGTGCTGTATAACAGGTTAAAGGAGCACCCAGTCATGAGGAGGATAAGGCTCATGCACAAGGACAAACCTATGAGGTGGCACTGTGGCTTTCCAAATAAAGTTCTGTGATACACTTAGACTCTAATTGCCTGCAGTCAGTGCATTACAGAACTTTGTTTTGGGAGTTAATACTTTATCCTGTGGGAAATAAAATCTTCAAGCATCTGGATATTTTAATTTACAGCATGGTGTAATATTTCTGGTTACAAATGACTGTTTTTCTCCAATAAAGTTTCTCTATGTTTTAAGCATTTTTCTCTGTTTTTTTTTAGATTTTTAACCAAGGTTAATTTGTAATTTGAAGTAGTAATACTGTTGTATTCCATGCATAACTTTGTGTTAAATCATTACTTAAAGAGCAACTGCTTTCTGCCATATGGAAACTAGTCAGGTGAGTGAGTAGAGGTGAGGCAGGAAGGTAAACAGTGAAGTCAAACTGTTTCAGGTTACTCTCAGGTTTTTACGCCACATCACAAATTACACATGAAGACTTTTGGACACTATAATGATACCGTTTTAGATTAAAAAATATAATAAAAAATGTGGCAGGCAGTGTAGACTAATAAAACTGATCAAACTGATGTATCATCTAGATGTGTCATCTCAGATTAAGGTTGCCAGTTTCACTCAAATATACAAAAGAAATTAGGGTAGGTGATTTGATATTTAACTCACAGGTCTGTTTAACTATATTGTTCCACTTTTGCTCCACTGTTTCACTTTCTTGCATTATTCTGAGCAAAGCCAAGCTGGTGTTAATTTCCACTGCCTAATTTCCACAAGGATTATATTTTTTACTTTATAAACTGGAGATAAAGGCATTTTTTTTGCAATCTTGAATTCACTTTAACATAATGTAGATTTATTAACTATCAAACATTGTTTTTTTATGCTCAACTTCTTGTCCTCTTGAATATTTAAAGTGCTAATACGAAAAGAGATACATTCATTTTGTTACTTAACAACCGTGCAATGTGACTGTAAATTCCAGCCTCAACAGTCAATGGAGCATATGCACATATGCAACCAGTCGTATGTTGCAATGCATGCTGGGAGAAACGTAAAATGGTGTGTTCAGGCGCCGAAATAAAGAGAACATCTCAGTAGTACATCCATATTTAATTATCTGGTTCCAAAGTTAGGCAAAGAAACAGAATAAAAACAACACAATTATCGTATGTGTTCTGGTGTCATATTCATATTACTTGTTATGTTCGACCTGTGGTCCAAAACCCAGAATTTGTACAGTTTACTGTGATATAGGACAAGCAACTATTTTGCATTTTCGACGTTAACATGTATCAAACGATTGTTTGATTATATATAAAAAAGAATGGAAAAGATTGATTAATTTCTGTTAAACTCCAATTGATGTTTTGACTCAACTGTTCCATTCCCAATTTGAACAAATGCTTAATACGGATTTAACCTACCACAGGTTAACCGTCAAAAAGATCTATTATATAATATAATATAAATTATGTTTATGTGTCAGTGCTGTCTCTCCGACTACAAAACGTGGCAAGTGAGATTCCATATTTCCCAGTTGCCATGTATTTACCACTATTCGGGTCATTCATGTGGACTGACTCTCAAATTTCCGACCGGCTCTGAACGCAGCGCACTTTCCCTGTGCTGACCTCTGACAGTCGCTCATGGATCCGCTCCCTCCTTTCACAAACACGGAAGCAGCATGGCGTCCAACAGCAGCGGCGGCGGCAGCTCCGACAGGCAACGGATTGCACAGCAAAGACTGAGAATAATTGCCGGGCATTTACAGGGACCGGTGGAGGGTGACTCGGCCATCCTTGCCGCTGAGTGCAAAGCCCAGCAGGGCAGCAAGACAGATGTCGCCAGTGAGGGGAAGACGGTGCCGAGGAGGAGGTACAAGGCTGTGATGGAGCGGTGGACAAGGGTCCATCCTCTGTGGCTTTAGCTGGTTATTAAGTCAAACATCAGCGAATTAACATGTAAACAAGAACCGATGGAGTGGCATGCACTTACAGACTAGCTTCCCTCTCTTTTCTTAGCATTTGTAACGAAGGTAGACATGGCTAAAGCTGTTTTTAATTAGCCTGCTAGCTAACGTTACTTGGCTACAGAAGTGGCATTCATTTGGTACGGAGTGGGTGCGGCTAGGTTTACTCTAACATTGATGTGGTCGACTTTCTTAAAGTTAGTCAGCTGCAGCCTTTTTGCTATGGCTTATGATATATCATTTTGTTTCATATATGGCGTTTCTTTAAAGTCAGTTGTGTTTTTAATAGCTGAAGAGTAGTGTCAATGTTGTGGCTAATGTTCTGGCAATTTCTAAAGCTTCAGATAACAAAGTCGTTTAACCGAATCTCCGAATAGCCGTTACAGGGACCGTTAGAGTTACTGTAACCGTCACTGTGCCCTTTAGCGTAATGTACAGCTGTTACATACAGTTTAACAGTTTTCCATTCAATAACTACATAAGCTATGTAAATAATTGCAACCGATAAAAGTACTTTTTATTTGATTACCATATAACCATGTTGGTGGGGGGCTCATTGAAATATTTTGTTTTATAACTTTGAGATTTTTCCATAAATCTCAAGATATGAGACTTATCGGGAGAAAGAAAAATCAGTCCTAACAACAAACGAACTGGACAGGAAAACTTCTCTGTTGATCTGATTGGCTAGGACAAGTGGTGGTCTGACTTTCAACCTATTGGCAGCAGCAGACACCACCACACTGTGCTGACACCTAGTGTCAGTCTGAGATAACAGCTGTTGCTGAGGATAAAAAGCAGCACTCATAAGAATCAGCATGTGGCCTTGTGAAAAGTTATCATGTCCTGTTCTGGTCAATATGACACTGTGATGATATGGTAGGATATTATGTCTTGCAGCCATCATGACAATTGTTGCGCTGAGCTTTAGAGTCTGCATTGTGGAAAGTCTGGCACTGAAGGAAAAGTAGTTAAACAGTAAGTGGGTTTGACAATTGATATCATCATAAGTAATAGTATAGTAACAAAGCAAAAATAATAATATGGTTTTGTAAGAGGATCAGAAGTAATCTAACCTTGTTTTAAGGGGCTGCTTAATTATGTTATGCAAAATTATTTTGATCAATATTGATATTACAGTTATTTAAGACAATTACTCAACTTTAGAAACCTCTATTTTCTTCTTCATCCTTAAAAAAACTTTGTCTTTTTAATTAGTTTAACTGAAAACTAACAAAACAATGCGTAAATACAATGATATGCATATTTATACATTTAAATTAATAATATCAAAATAACAAATAAAAATAAGTCAGTTCAAAAATAAACAAGATCTACTTTGTTGTAAGGTTGGTGCAGTTTTACCACCTACTGAAAAGTACATAGTAAATAAAAATTAATTAGGTCAAATATGTCCCACAATGGTTTTATCTTGATTATTTGTCCAGCCTTGCAGTGTGGTAAAGTTGGGTTTAATTGTATATAACCACATACCATGCTGTTATAGTAAAATAACAAATAGTCACTGTTTGTTTGGAGAAGTGCTCATAGACTGCCTTGTGTTCAACCTGTTAGCCACGATTTTGCAGTTATGACATCCTCACTGCTACCTTTCTGGTATGGTGGGTTCAGTGGTTTCAGGTAGAAATGCTGATATGCAGGTTGTCTGGTATCTAAAACTCAACCTAGTTAAATAGATTGCAGTTTAATACAACAGCTACGAAACTTAATCCTACCTTCATACGTGTTATACTATTCATCTTTTGTTAACACTGTTTTATTGAGGTGTTCAAGGCTGTAGATTGAAGTGCTGTTGAATTGTATCACATTTAACTAAAAGCTGGTATTTCCAGTTTTTCTCCAGGGTAGTTATAATGCAAATATAATTAAAGATGTGTCCAACTTCACACAACCCATAGCCTCAGCTCAGCTCATAGTCTAAGACTGACTGGCATTAGCCATGACTTTTATCTATTATTGTTTCTGTTGAAGCGTCATTGTACTTTAGATTATCCTAAAGAAACATTCAACATGCAGAAAGTGTTAGATAGAAAAATATAATGTCATTTAAGCATAATGTGTATCTAATACAGTTTTTGTAGATATAGATATTTATTTTTTTGTTGCTATCCAATATACAAGTCAAGGCATGCCTTGACAATTTTATTAATATAGCCCAAAATACTAATCAAATCACTATTTCTCTGTCATTGTCGGTCCTTATAACGTAACTACATTGCAACTCAAGGAACAAACTCAAGATGCAGACAGAAAGGAATGAGCTCAGTTGCTGAAAAGAAAATAATTAAAACACAGGAAGGTCACTGGTTTGTTCTTATTGACCTTGCCATGCACTTGCCACATTTATTGATACATTTTTATTCAGTATGTTCAGCACATCAGCTATGACAGCGTATCAATGGTGGCAAGGATTCATTAAAGTATGACTCAGTCTCCCACTCTGAATTTATAGGAAACTCCATTTTGGCAGGTTTTCATCTCAATTATAGCCTTTACTTCTCTGTCTTAGCATCCCATCCCAAGGGATGAGTTACGGTCGCTCTGTGAGTGGTGAACTGTCGCTCTGCAGAGTGTGAGCAGAAGCTCTGCACAGTATTGCAGCACAGACAGTGTAGCATAGTGATTATAATGGGATATCCATTAACAGTAATAGCTAAGTAGTTTTTGTTTCCGCATCAATTCTAGTCCCCCACTAGAACAGAGAGTATGACTGGTGCTTGTGTGGATATGCAAAATAATTAGGAGAAGCTTGAAAGTCCAGCCCACGTGTTTGGACCTGATCATATAAAAATGAACAGTATGGAAACTAGCCATGGATAAGTATGCCTACCAGGTGCTATAAATGTAAAATATTTTTGTTCTGCCAGCTTCCTCTTTTGATAGATATGTTATTTGAATGTTTTGTCTCTGCCTCTACATTACAGTGTCAACAAGCTTTGTGTCTGCAAGCCTGTGTAGTTGTAGGCACCTTGGGAATATTGTAGGTGTGCCTGTCTGCAGCTTCTCATATTGTAAATTTGCCAACTGATAGTCAGCCACACCTTAGATGAATGCAAACGCTGTGCATGACTGAATAAAATAAGGAGACTTTGACATTTTCCCTCTGTGAAATGCTATATGTCTGGGTGTTCAAATTTAGTAGTATATTATCGGCAGAGACTCTCCCTATTCCTCTTTGTCTTGGTGAAATTTCACATGCCAAGGTAGTGTGAGCCCAGAGGGACTATGGGGCAAAATAAGAGTAAACAATGCCACCTTCACGCTTGAATCTCTTTCACACTTGTTTTCTAACTTTCTCCAGTGGCATTTCATGTCTTAACTTCATTGTTAAGGTGTGTGAATTGTAAGCTTAACCTCTGCCAATATTTGTTTTTCCACAGGCAGGAGATTATGAAATGGAACGGCTGGGGATACAGCGATTCAAGATTCCTCTTCAACAAGAAAGGTCAAGCAGAATTTACTGGCAAAAGGTACTGTATAATATAATAATAATAATGCTTATCTGTGCGGGACTTAAAAATGTTCTAGGTCTCATTCACAGCCTCTTATCTTGTTTCAATACAGCCACTGTGCTCCGATTCATATATACGTTTGGGTACCTTGACGCTGGAGTTCTGCATTGATCATTCTCACAGCCCATATTGTGTGTTTCTGAAATCAGTTCCTGTCCCCTTCCTACGCTCACAGCAATGTGGTGCTACTGCCACCTAGTGGCTGGCATTTCAACTGTTCATTGTCATCCGAGAAGGTCACTGGTTGTGATTGTCAGCACTCCCAAACTCTGTTGCTCATTAACAGAAACCACTTTCCAAATTGCTTAAAAAATAGAGCATACTATGTCAGTAATTATCGATGTGACTCTGGGGAGTTGTGGGTAAACATGATAATTCACTGACTGTTAGAGAAAAAAAGATTTAGTTTGGATCTCTCTAGGAAGCACAGCCAGTTGTCCTCAGTCTCAGTGAATTTGGTTCAGTTTACAACAGCAGTGTTATCTGTGTCTCCAACGACAAGAGCAGAGCTATAGATGAGCCCCGTGATTGTAATCATGACATATGACTTTGGGAGAGACAGCCCTGCTTGTCAGATTGTAAACACAGAGAGCTGGCACATTTAGTATGAGGATGTATTTTGAGTAATGAGCCAAGCTGAGCAGGATGTTGCACAGCAAATGGTTTCCTCCTGTGCAAGCAGTCTCCACAAACCGCTCTCTGCCCTCGGCTGAAAAGCTACCTGGGCGGCGTACAGTAACCGAGGCTGTGGCACTGTTGAATGAATGTCAAAGACGGTATTCTCCTCCTCCGCGCTCACTCTGACAGAGGCTTTTTCATTATAGAGTGTGTTTCATGGTCTCTTGAACAAAGGCGCACCACAGTCCCCTGATGGGCTGGCCCAGGCTGTGCCAGCAGCTCAGTTATGCAGGGGATGGCGAGGGCGATCACACGGACAGCACTGTCACTACCGCTCTGCTTGCCTAATAACCTCATTGGACTCAAACCTCACACTCTATTCTTATTAGACACAGCCCTGGTTTTCCAAATGAATGAGCCCAGTCAAGCATTCAGATGTTTTCAATCGAGGGCTTTGACTTCCACTGCTGGAAATCACTAAAACATGAGGCACCGTTGAT